>WAAF01017359.1:796456-819853 GCA_013400475.1 Tricholaema leucomelas | reverse complement strand
CAGAATTATATTTAGAGAGAAATACAGAGCCAGACATTACAAAGCAATTACTGCATCCCTAGCAAACCCCCTTGAATTTTTTCCCCATCGCAAAAACTAAATCTATACTCCCCAGTGCTCCAGTCCTCCCCTCTCCCCAGTGCCTCTGCCACCCAAAGAGGCCTAAACAAGCCTCTGGAGGCCTACTGCTTACATGTTCTTCCCGATAAAGTGGCTGCCACCACACACACAGGGCAGGAGGAGGAGGAAAGGAAAGGAGCCCGAACTGACCTTGTTGTGAGTTTATAAAGAGATAGCAGAACTATGGGATTGAATAACAATCTTCTAGTCCCCAGAAGATTTTTGACCCTATAGTCTCAACCTGGGACATAGAACGTGTGGATGTAAAAATAAGCCAAGATGCTGGTCCAGAATCTCTTGTGAGCACACTTCATTCACATAAAAGTCAGTCAGTCAAACAGCTGCGTCTATCACCCATCTTGCAGACTAACTGAAAATGCTTCTTAAGAGCAGTTTTACACCAAGTAAATTAATATTTCTTCCATTTGGAAGCTCTGAGCTTTGCACACATAATTATTTTGGGATCATTTGCATATGTTTGCATATTTGTCTTTGGAGAACTCGTTGGCAACATATGGTGGAAATGGAAGGGAAATTCAGTTATTAATGTTGCCTTGTCACTAATGTTTGTTGTTTAATTCCAGAATTCCTATTCCATACTTTATATATCTATTCACAGATTTAAAGAATGGTTTGGGTTGGAAGGAGTCTTAAAGACCATCTAGTTCCATCTCCTGTCATGGACAGGGACACCTTCCCCTAGACCAGGCTGATCAAGGCCTCATCCAGCCTGGCCTTGAATACCTCCAGGGAGGACACATCCACGACTGACCTGGGTGGCCTGTTCCAGTGTCTCACCACCCTCACTGTAAAGAATTTCGTTCTAAAGTCCAGTCTAAATCTACCCTCCACAAGCTTAAAGCCATTTCTTCCTGTCCTATCACAAGAACCCCTTGTAAAAAGTCCCTACCTGGATTTCTTGTATGCCCCCTTCAGGTACAGGAAGCCTGCCATAAGGTTTTGCTGGAGCCTTCCTTTCTCCAGTCTGAACAACCACAGCTCTTGTAACTTGTCCCCATAGGGCAGGTGCTCCAGCCCTCTGATTATCTTTGTGGCCCTCCTCTGGATTTGCTCCAGCACTTCAATATTCTTCTTATGCTGGGAGCACCAGAATTTGAAACAGTTTCCCAGGTAGGGTCTCATGAGAGCAAAGTAGAGGAGAATCACGTACCTTGTCCTGCTGGTCACCCTTTTGATTCAGCCCAGTTAGCCTTCTGGGCTTAAGCACACGTTGCCAGCTCATAGCCCCGAGTCCTTTTCCTTGATGCTGCTCTTGAGCCACTCCTTACCCTGCCTATATTTGTGCTTGGGATTGCCCCTACCTAGATTTAAGATCTTGCACTTGGCCTTTTTGAGCTTTGTGATGCTGGCTTGTGTCCACCTCTCAAGTCCCTCTGGATGGCATCACTTCCCTCCAGTGTGTCAGCCAGGCCACACAGCTTGGTGTCACCCACAAACTTGCTGAGGGTGTACTCAATCCCACTGTCTGTATCACTGACAGAGATGTTAAACACTAGTCCTAGTACTGACCCCTGAGGGACACCACTTGTCCCTGGTCTCCATTTGGACATTGTGCTGTTGATTGCAACTCTCCGAGTGCAGCCATCCAGCCAACTACTTACCCAGCAAGTAGTCCACTCCTGAAGTCTGCACTTCTCCAACTTGGTGACCTTGATGTAATGCATAATGTAATGTATCAAATGCTTTACACAAGTCCAGGTAGATGACATCAGTTGCTCTTCCTTTATCTACTGATGCTGTAACTGCGGCACAGAAAGCCACCACATTGTCAGGCATGATTTGCCCTTAGTGAAACCTATCGGCTCTTCTCATTTTCCATATGCTTTAATAAATCTTTCAGGAGGATCTGCTCCATGATTTCATGATCTTGCCAGATACAGAGGTGAGACTGACTGACCTACAGTTTCTGAGGTCTTCCTTTATTCTTTTTTGAAGATGGGAGTTATGTTCCCCCTTTTCCAGTCAGCGGTCACCCGATTGCCATGAGTTTGAAAAGTGGTTTGGCAGCTTCATCTGCCAGTTTCCTCAGGACCCATGTGTAGATCTAGTAAGGACTCTCATGTAAACATTGGCAAATCTTAAGAAATAGATAGCCTTTCCTCCTCAGACACACTTTGAAATAATTTTGAGGCAGCTGTAGACTGGACAGTCAGTGAGATTGTTCTTACGTAGAAGATATGGTATCTAAGGGCTTGGGGAGTGATGAGCAGGTCAGTGAATTCTGTGTGGTGTTTGAAGGAGCCAGCATCCAGCTCTGCTTCCTTGGTAGCTCCTTTTTGAGTAGAAACTACACAGGCAAGGCAATAAATGCTTGGTTTTTTTTTTTTTTTTTTTTTTTTTTTTAAACTGCACTGGAAGGTTTGACAAACAACAAAGGTAATATGTACTAATAATGTAGCATATTAAAGGACAAGACAGCAAAAATTCTTCTACAAGTATTCAAGACACATGGTTAGTTTTCTGCACCTTCACAAACTGTAAATCCACCCTAGCCCCACTGTAGATAAAGAATTCATGGTGTTGGAGACTGCCTCTGTAGCTTTGTAGTCCTGTATGCTCTCATCTTGCAGTGCCTTAGCTAGACATGAGTCTGCAGGATATTGTCCCTTGGAGAAGGTAGTTAAGGGAAAATATTGTTTTGCAAGAACTGTTTTTGTAATACTGTTTGGAGAATCTGTGCTTCTGCCAAGAAGGTACTGTTCAGTCTAGAGAAAATAAGCTCAATGGGAATCTTATCAAGATGCATAAACACCTAACAGGAGGTAATGAAGAGAGACAGATTCTTCTCAGTAGTGCCAAGTCACAGGAAAAGAGGCAATGAACGTAAATAAAAACATATGAAATACTACCTGGATATAAGAAAACATTTTTTTTTACCATGGGAGTGACACAGATTGCCCAGAGAGGTTGTGGAGTCTCTCTCCATCTCTGGAGGTGATTCTGGGCAAATTGCTGTAGCTGACTCTGAACTGGGCAGCTGGACTAGGCAATCTCAGGAAATCCTTTCTGATATAAATGCAAACATTAGTCCTAGGTGTACACTGCATGAAAACAATCTACCTAAGGTTGCCGAATGTTTATAAAGCAGGATGCTGAGATCTGAAAAGATTACTAACATTGCATTTGGCAGCATGCTTTCTTCATCTTTTATCTGTAAACAGGGAGAAAATATTTAAACTAAACAATATTAAGTATTTGACTCACAGAAAATACGCAATTTACAGAAGTCATGCAAAACAGTTTAGGTTAAATGCATAAGTGTCTCTTAGGAGTCTCTTCAGCTGTTGTCAGACCTTCCTACCTCTCTTGGCAACAGTATTTCTGCAGGAAGATTTTAATTATTTTCTGTTACCATGTGAGTTACTATGTATGTTAGCAGTGTTCAGTCCCTCAGCTCCTCTCTCATGTGTACTCATATGCCCACTTTTACTGCTTCCCTCTGTCCCATGTCTTGAGGCTTAAGTTACACATTTATAAAAGAGAGGTTTTCTACTGTGGCTCATTTGTGGTGATGTTGTCCCTGAAGATGCTCAAATATTGCTGATAGCACACCCTGCTTTGAATCACAAGTTCTTGCTTTAATGCTTGTTTTTTGAAAAAAAGCTTTGCTTTGGTTTTGTGGGCCTAGGTAGCATTGCCAGAAGTTTCTCAGTAAGTAGAGAAAGGGTTAAAGGGGTCGACGCAAATATTTTTCAGAAGACAGATATGGAACGAAGGTGTTTACTGCCTTGCTACTGGGGTAAGCTCTCCAGGACAAATCCAGTAACCAAATAGATTGTAACCAGAAAATAATTACAATAGTCAAGAAAAGAATAGGTAAGAGCTCTCGCTTACTCTAAACCAGAGTTGTACTTCCCTGATATGTTTATACCAGTCCCCAGCAACTACTCCTATACTTTAAGTCTTACTTTTCTGAAAAACTCATTTGTCTTGCCCTTCAATACTGCATCATAGCAAATGAGAGATGGGTGAACAAGCAGATTGGTTGACCTCTCTGACAAGGACCATCTAACAAAGTAGGTCATGCTGGTGCTGTCTGATGCTTCAGTGTTTTTCTCTTATATAGGTCATCAAGGAGACAGAAGCAGTTTAGTGACTGGAATGGGTCAAGGAATTTCAGCTTCATCTGGCTATACTGAATCCCATTTCTGGTCTCTCCATTTTGCTACTTGAGTGCATTTTCCCTTCATTTTCCTTTCAGATGCATTAACTCTAATAGTACGTTCCAGATATAACCTCTTGGTGGTTTCCTTGCTGACATAGGCAGTTCCGGTCATGGTTTCATTGGTGCGTACAATGCTGGGGACCTGGCTTGCCCTATGGCATTGTTGTGTGTTACACTAGCAGCATCTAATCTAAGCTGGCAGACTCTCTGCAGTCACAGCCTGTATGTATTGTGATTTATATATGAAGGCATGCAAATAAGTAGGATTGGACAAGAAGGCTGTGTCAGCATTGCTGCACTCTTTAATTCAGTGAACACATGCTACACTGGGCAGCGCTAATGCTTGGAAGGAAGAGATATAATACGGATCCCACAGCCTCCCAAGAAAGAGCATGCACATAGTGGCAGTGCATAGAGCGTGTCTAGTTTGTCAGTTTACATAGGTCAAAACCCATCACGAATCAGTTCTCCTTGCATGGCATTCTGCACCAATGGATTAGGCTCCATCACAAAAGACCTGCTCTGATATATTTGTAAGTTATGTTATACATATTACAAATTTGGATTGTGTAAATTGCCATTAATGAAACTCTTGTGTTGCTTTACCAATCATTTTCATCAGTAGATTTTTTTTTCTCAAAGGAGGCCATCTAACATGGTGGTCTGAATTCTAGATGTGATTATCATGAGAGTACTGCATCCAAAATGGTATGAAGCACTGTAAACATCATTAGTCTTTGTGAGATGCAGTTGGCAAACAGCACTGTGAGCTGCATATAGCAGCAAGCAGAATATGAGACATGGCCTTTCCTTGGGAATGAGGAGAGATGCACTTCAACAAAAATGCCTTCTAATCAGTATCGATGTATTAATAGCTCAGAACAGCAGCTTCTTTAAGAACTATGTTGAGGGTGCTTTGGGATACAACACAGCACTGTATGTGCATATTGCCACTTGTTTTACTGGTCTGTTGGGAAGTCTCCTCCAGCTTGATTAAGTGCTGCTGCAAAACCAGTCTTAAACTCTGAATTCTTTTCTATGTCTGTAGATATAGTGGAGGTAAAGAAGTTACTTTAATGAGGCTGAGCAGAAGTAATCTGGCCAGGTTCCAGCCAGGAGTGTACAGCTGAAGCACAGAGGCAGAGCAGCTTCAAGGGCTGCTACTAATCCAGCAAACCATGATCTTCATGTTTTTTTTTCTTTTGATGCAAAAACAACCCATGCCTCAGATGCCCAGGGGGGTGGTGGAGTCACTGTCCCTGGAGGTGTTAAAGAAAAGACTGGATGAGGCACTTAGTGCTATGGTCTAGTTGACTGGATTGGGCTGGGTGATAGGTTGCACTGGATGATCTTGGAGGTCTGTTCCAACCTGGTTGATTCTATTCTATTCAGCAAAGCAAAGGAGAGAGATTCCCCACCCCCCCCATATTCTTCCCCCCCCATATTCTTCCCCCAGACCACAGCATTTCTCAAAGCAAAACTTTGTTCACAGGCTCCTGTCAAAAGTGTGTATGAAGCTCTTCATAGAATATCTGAAAGTCTCCTTGGTGAAGGAAGTAAAACAAAAGTAAGCATCTTGGACATCTGTCCACGGTGAAAATCAGCAGCTGAAACTGTTGCAGCAAGATTAAGGAGTTAACCACTCTCTAAGATGTTGCAATATATACTATCTGGTGTATAATTTAAAATAATGAGCACTTAAAACACAAAAAGTGTGCTTATTCTGTAAATCTTTGATGAGGAAAAAAGTGGCCATATTTTTCAAATAAAATGCCTGTCTAGAAACATTGCATGAACTCAAATGAAACTTATAAATCTTCCTGTAACTGAGTATCACACAGTAATTACAGTCAGTCATGTTAGAAGTTACTGCAAAGAAATTTGGTGTAACAGAAATTCAGTGTATTTATTACAACATATATGTGGAGGAAAGAGTTAATGCCCTAGAATATTGCAAACAGAAATTTGATGGTTTTCAGACTTCATGTATTAGGAAATATTTGCCTTGCAGTGCACTGTAGCTTCTCCTCATTTTCCTTTAGAAAAAGAAATTGATTGATTGTCCAGTTGTGGGCTCCCCAGTCCAACAGGGACATGGGGCTGCTTGAGAGAATTCAGCGCAGAGCCACAGAGATGATTAAGGGAATGGAACATCTCTCTTATGAGGAGAGGCTGAGGGAACTGGGGCTCTTTAGCTTGGAGAAGACAAGACTGAGAGGTGACCTCATCAAAATTCATAAATAAGTAAAGGGTTGAGTGCCAGGAGGATGGAGCCAGGCTTTTCTTGGTGATGCTTGATGACAGGACAAGGGGTGATGGGTGGAAGGTGAGGCATAGGAAGTTTCATGGAAACATGAGGAGGAATTTTTTCCTTGTGAGGATGACAGAATTCTGGAACAGGCTGCCTAGAGATATTGTGGAGTCTCCCTCTCTGAAGATAGTCAAAACCTACCTGGATGCATTCTTGTGTGATCAGACATAGGTGGTCCCACTCTGGCAGAGGGGTTGGACTAGACGATCTTTTGAGGTCCCCTCCAGACTCTGACATTCTGTGATTAAATACTGAAAGGTATTGTAGTCCTAGATCCATTTGTATGCAGATACACAGAAACTATAGCAAAATAATGCAAGTAACACTGGAAAGTCATATGGCGGAAAGCAAGCAAATGCATTGACCTCCAGTAGCTTACCTTCCTCACCTCCTTTAATGGGTTTATGATATAAGGATAATTTCTGGTTTCATGACAGTATATAATTATGAGCAGTCTTTCCTGCTGCCTCTCTCTGTGCTGAGAATGACAAATGAGACCACCTCCTCTAGTTTTCTGACTCTTGCTCTTCATTTCTTTAGCTTCTTTCACCAAGGAGACACAATTGTTGACGCAATGTCAGATGGAGCGGCCCATATTGACAAGAGTGATTTGTCCAGTACCAACAAGCCCTTGATCTTGCAGCCAAAGGTATGATTCCTTCCCTTCCGTGACACACACTTAATTTCCCAAACTATGAACTGTTTTGCTGTCCACCTTTGTTGCCAGTATCAAATACAATCCTGCTAAGCATTTAAGATATCAGATACACAATATTTGAATCACATTGTATCAGCATATGACAGAGAGCTTTATTGGTATATTTTACATCTTAACTGCTGCTTTATTTTTGGATGTAGCTGTTTTCTAATTTATTTGCTGTTCCAAAAAAGTTTTTATCATGCCATAGCTTTTTCTATCACTTAAGGAAGTAGCGAAGTGAACTTCAATAGGCTGAAAGCTAAAAGGTATCTCTCAGAAAGAGCCTTCACATTAATAACACTTAAAATTGTACAAATAAGAGAGCTTCTAGAAAAAGGAAAGCAGTTATTTGATTCTTTGTAGTGTGGATTATTAAGGCACAATGTATAACTCAGCAATAACTTCCAGCAGAAAACAGTAAGAAATGATGATTCTGTGACACTGTGTCTATATTTTAAAACAGTCACACCAGAAATGTTCATGATTAAAGAGCTGTCATCAGATAGAGTGACTATGACATTCTTATATTTCTATTGCTCTTTTTGCTAAGAGGATATTTTCTTCTTCCCTTGACAGCTTCTCATAACATACATTCATATTTCTCAAAATAGGAGGATGCTTTTCCTGTAACATAGTGTTGTGAGTTTACCACTAATGGTCAGTAAGTGTTATTAGCCTTACTCCTTGTTGGACTAATAGCTTCAGAGCTATTCAGTCTTTCTCGTCATACTGTAAAAGAATTTTCATAAGGTTCAGCACATCTCAGCTCAGAGAACTGGGGGGTGTCTTGCTGTCTGCTTTCTCCTGAGATAGGTACAGAAAATATCATCTCATATAGCAATGTCCTTGGACAAACAAAAGTATTTCCCAGCTTGCATGTGTGACAAAACGAGAGTATTTCAGGCAGCTAGAAATATACTACTTAAGTTTCCTAAAATGATGATGTCTAAAACAAATCGCATTTGTTTAGTGCTCTCGGCTCCTGTCTCCTGGTTCTCTGCCGTTAGACTAGGACCTTACTGCAGAATTGCAGGGGCTCTCTTGCTCTGGACCAGCATGTGCTGGCTGTGCATGCTGCTCCTGATGGTGGAGTAGGAGAGAGGCTACTGAGGAGTGCTGAAGAGCATCACCTTCTATTTTCACAGGTCATCTTCACCGATGACCAGGAACTTCAGGTGCATCTACCACAACAAGCTTGGATACAGTATTGTCCAATGCATCAGAAAATTATATACTGAACTGGGAAAGGAAATGTTTCACTAAAATCAGGTTACAAGATAGCTCCACTAATATCAGCCTGATTAATTAGAATTTGAAAAAAAAAAAAAACAAAACAAAAAACCAAAAAACCCAAACCAAAACAAAAAACCCCAAAGAATTCAGTGCATGAAGAGAGTCATATTTCAAATCCATATTCCATAAGTCTGGGACAGGATCCCAAAATAGCTCTCCCAGACCCTTCACAGCTCATTGAATAAACAGGATGGGTTGTGTAGAATGCCTGGAAGTGAAATAGAGCAGGGCAGGAAGAACAATGCAGGTCTAAAATCACACATCTAATTTTACTCTTCTGAAACTGTGTCCTTGGTTTACATGGTTTCTCCTTGGATTACTCCTTTTGAAGTGATCAGTCAGTGGTACTTTTGTATAGTTTTTCAGGAACATCATGTTCTCCTTAGAGGACTTATTATTAGGATAACATGCAGTATACCTGAAGGATATTTGATTTTTGCCATAGTGTGAAAGACGAGATATAATTAATTCTAACAGAGCTAGGTTTTTTTAACTCGCTATTCCAAGTAAATAGTTATTTCCACAGTAAAACATATGAAGACTTCTTTTATTTGGCTAATATTTTACTAGTAAATACAAACCTATAAATACTCTGCATCAAACACATAGGAAGGAAAATAAAAGCAATGCATCCACCTCTGAGGATGAAGCAATGACATGTATTGTGGGAAAGCTTTGGGCAAGAGCTCTGCATTGAAATAAGTGCTATATGCCTGTAGACAATAAGCAGTTTGGGCTTTATGTTCTAGATTATGTACTTGATCTGTGTTATTGTATTATCTGAATATCGTATGCCCATTTTATTTTCAGGTGTCACAAGACATTTGTGGAATTTGTAAGCCTCATTCTGTTGAGGCTGAAACATTGGTGACAGTGATCTTGCTATGTATAGGGCTGATTACAGCATCCTCAAAACAGAAGTACTTTTTTGGCTACACTGTTTGGGGACACTTCTGGAGCAACTCTTGGTAAATTTAGGAGCAAATACAGGCAGCATATAAGACTTAGGGCAGCCTATAAGGCTGCAATTAAAATCTCTAGCTATCGAGTTACCTCATCTGACCACACAGTGAGGATTTGGCTCCTTAGTCTGCCTGATGCTGTTTTGGGCAAGCTCCTTGAAGAGCTTCTGACAATACCGAGTCTCAGGACAAATGGGGATTTCTAAGCACCATGACTGCAGCACATCTCCAGCAGGTAATGTGAATTGTTGGCACCAGGGAGGTGCTGATTCTCAGCAGGCCTCCATAAACCAAAGCAATCAGAGATACAGTTTATCAATGCTATTTTAAAACTAATTGTGGAAATGAAGAATTTCTCCTACATTCAAACAAACTAACAAACAACAAACAAAAAAAAACCCTGTAGCAAATGTTATAACTAAGCCTGTCTCCACTCAGAAGGCTGAGCAGGTATATCTGGGATCAAGAGGTTGTGCTCTGTGGCTTTGGGAAGTTGAGATACTGCTAGTACAGTTTGTAGTTAGACCACTGTCTTCTCCCCTAAGACTACTGAAGTGCATGTGTTGGGGAGGTCAAAGAAAAGATACTAAAGACTTGGTGTGCACAAGGCCATGTGCGTCTTTAATGCATCACTGAGTACTTGAATGTTGCTCTTGATCTGTAGTGACAACTTAGCAAAGAATTGCCTTGAAGTTTAACATGCAGGAAGTTTTAGTAGTATGCACACCTAAAAGTCCTTTGAGAAAAGATTTTTTATTTTTTTCTTTTCTAGAACTTGCTTCTGGTAGATATTTTCCCATTAGCTTGAATTTACCTCTCTCTCTCTCTCTAGCATTATCAAGTCATGAAGAGTACCCCAGAACTAGCTGTAGGGATTTTGATACTGTTGGCAAATAGTAATCTACACATGTTCCCATATACCTGCAGTTCAGTTTGTTGCATTAATCTTCTGCCACCATTAATTTCCTCTTCTGTTAACCAGGGCAATGATCACCTTTTCCATGATAGCCTGATAGTGAAGTGCTATTATTTAACAGCTTTGAAGTACTTGCCAAACAAAGCAAAGTACTCCTTTTCTCCCATACCCTGAGAAGAAGAAAGTTTTCCTGGATATGTATCCAGCGATGCTGCAAAAAGCAGTTTCCTTACAGTTGCAGAACTCTGTATTTACACAATCCTGTAACGATTTATAGCCCTTTACATCCAACTGTCTGAAGTAAGACATAAGGCAACAAAACTGTGTTAAACATCGTCACATGTCACAAAGAATTTTGGCTGTTCCAGTACATTGCTGTGTATCTGCAATAATGCCTAAACCACAAGGATATTTATAGGACTTTAATTCCCATCAGATTTATTGTCACCATTGTCTGACTACCACTTGCCACGTCAGAGAGATTTTATTTTCTTGCTGTGTGTGATTTGCCTTATGAATTACTGGAATCCACACTAGGAATCTGGCATGTAGCCAGCAGATAAGAGTAAAGTAATGTTGGCAAGAGGCCTCACCAAAACATTCAGTGCTTCTTTAGGTTCTTGAGAGACTAACTGAAGTTTTGCAGAATGGGCAGTCTAATCTTTACATTTTCTTGGGTTTCTCCTTTTAAAAAATGTCTTAGCTGCTTTTCACCTGTTAAATTTAATATCAATTCTTGGCCTTCTTTTTGCAATTTGTTTATCTTTTTTAAAGCTGAGCTTAATGAGTGCCTCACTTTATTGTTAGATGCTGATCATAGGTTCTATCTTTTCATGATTTGTCCTGTAAATGGACTAATCCTCACCACCCCCAAAGTAACAGTTTTGACACACGAACAAGACTTTTGTCAGCAGCTTTGTAACTAAAAAGTATAGCAGAAAGAGAGTAGAGAGTTGGAGACTTGGTTATTTTACTAGCTTCCCACTGAGGTAATGTTGCTGCGGGGGATTCTGCCACCTACGCCGATTTGTGGCAAAGGGGAGAAATCAATAGGTGTGAGATAATTATGTATAAAAATATATATTTATTAAACTCATTATTCTGAACTCTTGTCACCCCCAACCACTATATTTAATATTAATAGGACTCTTTCACGGTTATGGGTCGACCTTATGGATATAATACACGATATGGCTTATCAATAACTATATTACAATATCTAGCATACAACTATTAACAGACTATTAACAGAGAAAGGAGTTTTCCCCATGGCCCAGTGCCACCTGGGGTCAACGCACCACCTGCTCAGCAGGGTGGGCTTGAAACACTTTCTGCTCTATGGCAGGAGGCTAAAGATACTACAGATAGTACAGAGGTATTAAAGTATTCACTAACAATTCTGATCAGTTATCAATAATCATCAATCACTCTCCAGGGCTATGTCAACAGCCTATTTACCTAGTGTCCAAACCTCAAGGGAACTTTGCCCATGGACCTGTGAGGCTGGAAATCTTCCCGGTTTGAGGGGAAAGGAGATTCTTCCCGGCACTCTGGGGAAATTAATAATCCTCCCGGCTTCTGGGGAGAGGATGCAGTCTTCCCATCTATCTGGGAGAAATTAATACAGTCTCTGACCTCATTCTCCTGGCGAGGATGCTTTCTCTGCCTTGTCTCCCTCTGGATGCTTTGGTCCGGGAACTGCTGGGACCGTTGGCAGGACCTCTGGAGCTGGAGAAGGATGGGTGCCATGCAGTCTGAGCACGGTTCTCACGCTGGCAGGCAGGCCGATCGCATGTGCAGACAAACGGGTCTGCTCCTGGTATCTCGGCAGCAATGGCTCTTACCGGATAATGAAGGCAATGGGCATACACAGCTGCATAGGAGTCTGTGCTCCACAAATAAGTAGGCAATGCAGGATCAAAGTCCTGATTAGCTCACCACGGCTGGCTGTGAGATTCTGTCTCCATAATATCAGCATAAGCAAGAAGGCTGGTGAGTCTAAATAATAAGGTGTGCCCGAGTATAAGTGTAAGCGATTGTGAGCAGGGGGGCCCAAGGATGGGGCCTGAGCGTGAGTGTGTAGGCACGCTTGTGAAGCAAGTGTGTGAGTCAGAGCTAGTGAGAGCTAGCAGAAGCTCATAGAAGCATGCAGGAGCTAGCATGCACAGGAAGCAATGGAAGCAGCAAGCAGCAGGTAAGCATGCAAGAGAGGCAAGAGAGAGAGCTTGGAGCACGCGTGAGCTCCCCTTTATGAACTATGGGCCGAGATCAATTGGCTCTAATTGGACACCAGTGACCAATCGGTGTGGCAGTCAGCCGAACAATACCATAATAGGAGAAATCCCTTGCCTTGTACCTCCAAATATGGAGAGAGCAGAGGCTGGGCCACACGCTAACAGTGTGGGCCTATGCAACCTGTTTACCACCTGTTTATGTAACTTGTTTACAACTTGGGCCTCAGACAGGCCAGACACTATGGCACCTTGGCCTATTGTACCCTTTTCTGCCTTTAATGTGTTTACCCCTGTTTTGGGCTTGTTTACCTCTGGTTCGGGGAGGAAAACATGTTTGGGCAGGCAAGGCAAGGTGAGGCGTAAGAAAAGCCTATTTTTCGGGCCTACAGGCCCTCCATGACAGGTAATTATTTAAACTTTGAAAAAGTTTTGTAGTAACTTTAAAATGGTGTAATGATAGGCACTCAAAGTCAGTCTCTCAGGAGTAGCTCTTTGGCAGGTCCAGATAGATACAGCTCCATTATTTTCAATTCACTGTGATATACATGAGGTGAGGTTTTGGCTTCTAACCTGTTATTCGTAGAATGGTTCTGTTGCTCAGAAAAGAAATGCCTGAGGCTGCAGATTAAATATTTCCACTTGTCCTCCTCCCAGTGCTGAATGATGAGCATTGCTCAGTACGTACCTACCTCACATGTACATTTTTCCACATATCAAAAAGATACTGGGTCAATGTGAAATATTTTTGTGTGATTTGGACCTTGCAGTTGGCTAACTTGCTGAGTTAGTTTTGTGTGATGGATGTGAGCATTAATCTATCTCTTCATATAGGAAAATTCTTCACTGAGAGAGTCATTGGACACTGGAATGGGCTGCCCGGGGAGGTGGTGGAGTCGCCGTCCCTGGAGCTGTTCAAGGCAAGGTTGGACGTGGCACTTGGTGCCATGGTCTAGCCTTGAGCTCTGTGGTGAAGGGTTGGACTTGATGATCTGTGAGGTCTCTTCCAACCTTGGTGATACTGTGATACTGTGATACTGTGGTACTGGCTGGTTTCATTTCTAATGTGTGGCTTGGAATTTTCTGTGCATGAATTCAAACAGGTAAATAGCAACAAATGAAGCCAAATGTGAACTTTTCTGTGTGTGAATTTCTTCCCAGAGGAGAACATCGCTCCCAGCTGTAGATGTAGATTAGAGTCATGATGGAGAATACTCCTTGGCACCTGAAATAAAATATTACTATCAAATAGTGAAGCTTTTGCTGCAACAAGCCTGCAATTGCTTTCTAAGGTGTTTTCCTGTAGAATGCACTGCAACCAGACACACATGCCTTAAAAGTAGGAAGTTTGGAATTCGTTGATCCATTTTACTGCACCATGTAATTTAATAACCTCCCATGACAACTGTTCAGTGGCACGAGATAGTTATTGTATTTGTGGCAACAGCATGGACAAAGTAGGTTGTGCTGTCAGGAACAGCACCAGCATGCTAAAGCAGGCTTTTCCCTTCTTACCATTCACTTGAGGTAGTATGATGCATTGTTGTCTGTGAATTTACCTTGAGAGACAGCTGGATCTGTTCAAGCCATGATAAATAACCAGGTTGCAACTCAAGAATAGGTCAAATTCTGGTTATTTGTGAGCATGTACAAGATCAAACTTATCTAGGAAGGCTATCCCTGTTTTTGCAACAGCAACAACAAAAAAAACCACCAAAAAACTCCAAACAACCCAAAAGCCAAAGGAAGGAGAAGATGTTCACTTCTTTGGAGAAGAGCTTTCCTAACATCATCTCTTGATCAATGTGCTGGGTATTTACAATACAATGTGTTCTGGAGAATTAAAGAAGGACATGACAGCTGTGACTAAATGGGTTCACGACCATTCTTCATCAGAGAAAACCATACTAATTGTGAGGACTCTGTATTGTTTGGGCTAGAGAAACAGGAAGCAGGTCTCTATCCTTGTCCTGTAGGCTGGGAAAGGTACTCAAGATTTTGCTCTCAGTCACATGTGAAATAATAGGAATGCTAATGAACAGCAACTGCTGAAAAGTCAAAATAAGAAACAGCTATAACACCAGAGTAATTGAGATAAGCTGACATGCTCTTGCCTTTAACCTTCAAATTTCCATAGAGAAAAAAAAAATTGCTCCTGCATAGTCCAGCTCAGAGGATCTGTTTTTTCCAGCTCTTCTTTGTGTACCCTGTGATGAAAGAGTAGGATATTTTTCAATCCCTATTTCTGCCCCCTTTGTGGACACAAAGCCCTGCTGTACTCTTTCTGGTGACCAAGAATGGTGTTACTTTCTCTCTGCACCCTGTATCTCTGCAGTCAGTGATTTCTGATTAAATATAGAATTTTACATTTGCTGTGGATTATACTGGATCTTTTCTTCATACTGTTCTGTATTCACAGAATCACAGAAACATTCACATTGGAGAAGACCCTTGGGATCACCAAGTCTAACTGATAACCCTACTCTACAAGGTTCACCCTAAACCGCATCCCCAAGTACCACATCCTAGTGACTTTTAAACACATCCAGGGTTGCACCACCTTCTTGTGCAGCCCATTCCGATGCCTGACCACTCTTTCTGTGATGTTTTTTTTTGCTAATGTCCAGTATAAACCTACCAAGTCACAGCTAGAGGCCAATTCCTCTTGTTCTATCACTAATTACCTGTGAGAAGAGATCAGCACCAACCTCACCGCTGTGTCCTTTCAGGTAGCTGTAGACAGAAATGAGGTCTCCCCTCAGCCTCCTCTTTTTCAAACCAAACAACTCACACAATCAGCATTTCTTTTTTACTTCATGGGTAGAAAATACATACATTCATATTGGAAAGTAAATGCATTGATTTGGAATACATAAGTGGTTTAAAACAGTATATGAAGTAGAGATGCCTTTTCTGACAGTTGTGGACATGTAAAAGAGAAGCAGCACTTTCAAGAAAACCTTTGTCTGTTGACCTAAATAAAAGGCTTTCCATCAGTTTCAGATTTCAGACTGATTTTCAGCCGATAAACTCATCCTTAAATATGTCACAGTGCTCAAGAAGTTTGGGGTTTTTTCCTTGCATAACACAGGCAAGCGTTAGTCAAACAAGACAAGATATTTTTCCCTTTTAAGGTCCCCAGACACAGTGGAAAGCCAACACTTCTGTTGATAGACTTCTTTTTTTCATTTCAGCTTTCTTTTTTTCCCCCCAGAAACTCTCTCTGCTTGAAAATTATTTGAATTAAGCATTTAGCTGGGGGTGTATTAAATAAATACAGTGTTTAGCAGTTTACAATAGACTAGAAGTAAGTTTTTAATCTCAGATGACTCACTGGACTTCACATGCTGCTGTAACTGCCTAATGTCTAACCCTGACATTGATTTAAAAAAAAAAAACCAACTGTCTCAGAAGGAGTGAAATTAATAAAGCCATGAGTGAGTCTTCCTCTCTGATCCCTTAATCCACCTTTTATTCTTAAACCATCCTTGCAGGAAGACAGGCTTTTGACTCTTCAAAAGGCTTTTGCTCTTCAGATTCAAAATGTTTGGGGCTAGCATTGAAAATTAAGTCTAATCTTAATGCAACATAGCTGAATAGGCAGATTTCTATAATTAAATAAGAGATTAATTCCATCTTAAAAATGGTGACACTAAAAAGAACTGCAGAAAATGCAGCACTATTAGAGGCTGGACAAGATTTATAATAACTAATCTATATGACAGATAATGTCCTTGTATGATCCTTTCTTCCCTCAATACCATACTGGTTGAATAGACCTCACCATGTCTCCTGTCTTCTTCTTCCATATAGTTATAGGAAAAGATGTCTCAATTCTCCTAAAGTTATTCTGCAATAGTGGCTGTGATGGAAAAGAACTTTCCTTCTTCTCTCCTGTCTGATGTATTATTGTTGTGGTTTTCCTGTAACTGCTGGTAGCAGAGTTTATGTCCTGGTAGCAGCAGGGATTTTTACTCACGAATCTACCTATGTACATGTTCTTCCCCAAAGGCACATGGAAATGGATAAATGACAAAATATAAGAAAGGACAAAAATATGGTGTAAAATATGTTATGAATGTTATTAATTTTGATTCATAAAAATATGTACCTAAGGATTCACCTCAGATGAAGGTTGCCCAGGAAAGTGGTTGAGGCCTCGTCCCTGGGGGTGTTTAAGGCCAGGCTGGATGAGGCTCTGGCCAGCTTGATCTAGGGTAGGGTGTCCCTGCCCATGGCAGGGGGTTTGGAACTAGATAATCCCTTCCAAACCAAACTGATTCTGTGATTCTCCAAAATAGTAGAGCATTGGTGACCATCACTGATAATTTCAAGTATAAAAATTAATAATAAATCTTTATGAAACTGATCAGTAATTCTGCAACATTTTGCTGGATCAAAAAAAACCCCAAACCCAACCAACTAACAACAACCACAAAAACTAAAACCTAAACATCAGATTTTGAGGAGGATATTGGGTTGCTTTGTTTTTTGGTTTTTTTTAACAGTTTACATACACTTTGTTGTGTATGTACATGTGAATGTGAATATAATTCATTATTGTGTACGCAATATGTAATCTACACATTTATTCACATTTTTCATATGCTACTGTGAAAGTGAAAACCATTTAAAGGCAGCTCTCAGGTGAAGATTAAGCCTATATTTGCTTCATAATGCACATTATAATTTTACGTACAGTGTTACTGGTGATATAGTAGAATCATAGAATCAGCCAGATTGGAAGAGACCCCCAAGATCACCCAGTCCAAACTATCACCCAGCCCTGTCCAATCAACTAGACCATGGCACTAAGTGCCTCATCCAGTCTCCTCTTGAACACCTCCAGGGATGGTGACTCCACCACCTCCCTGGGTAGCCCATTCCAATGGTAAACCACTCTCCCTGTGAAGAACGTCCTCCTAACATCCAGCCTATACCTCCCCTGGCACAACTTGAGACCGTCCCCACTTGTTCTGCTGCTGGTTGCCAGGGATAAAATGTAATACAATGTCTAACCAGCTCATGGCTTTCTGTAAAGAAACCAGAGTTCTAATATTTTGTTGAAGAGTTTTTCTTTCGTGTCGCTGATAACTGATAAGACAGGAGAGATAATGTCACATAGAATTATAGCATATGTTGTGCATTTAGATGGGTAGCACAGAAAAAGAAAAGTAAAACTGAGGACAAACAAGCAGTCAAGTGATTTACTTTAATAAATAATTAGCTCAGTCTGTGGATGTCAGATCAGTGTAATTCATATTAATTTTTAATGCCATTTGAAATAGGTTGTAATATCAAAACAAAGATGGAACCGAGAACCATTAGGTTGAACTACTCCTAACGGTAAACATATTGAAATATGAAGACTTTTCTTTGAACAATACCCATCTCGAATGAAATCCACAGGGAAAAAACTGTGAAAAAACTTCCAAAGCCTTTTTCCTGAAGTATTTCCCAACAAAGACATAAATCACAGGGTTAATGCAACTGTTGGTAATAGCCAGAGTGTAACCAAACTGCTCACCAAAGTTAAGTAGTTCTCCCCAGAAGCAGCCTTTGATCACTTCTGTCTTGTATAATATATCAAGGAATACAAAAAAATGGTAAGGAGTCCAACACAAAAGAAATATCAGGACTACTGTGAAGATCAACCTGGTAGCCTTTGTGCCTTTGTGTTCCTTACAGCTCTTTGTTCTGAGCGCTCTTCGTTCTCTTGCTTTTTTTTGCAGGGAGCAAATGGTAGAAAAATTAAGGAAGATGATTGCTGTCGATGGCAAATCAAACCCCACTATATTGAACATCAGCCTTTCAGCAGTTGCCCACAGTGGGGTAGGGAAGTCTAAAGAGCATGCTGAAATATTCCACTCGGGAAAATATTTCACAGTCCGAAATACAAAAGCTGGGACACTGAGAAGGATGCCAAAGAACCAGGTGAGCAAGCATATCCTTTTGGCCATAGTTTTGCTCCGTATCCCCCTGTGGTTCAAAGTATGAACGAAAGTCAAATAGCGATCCACACTGACTGCAACCAGCAAATAGATGCTGGTGTACATGTTCAGGCCAATGGATGCATTGGTGCTGCGACAAAGGAAATTGCCAAATGGCCAGTTAAATCCATTCCTGATGTTCTTTGCCCAGAAAGGGAGGCAAGTGAGGAAGATAAGATCCGCAACAGCTAAGTTCAAGAGGTAGATTTCAGCTATTTTCAAGGGGGCCTTGTGCAGCAGATAAGTGAAAAGAACAAATACATTTCCAAGCATTCCAATAACGCAGATGGTGTCAATATACTTGGGTGTTATATAGTATACAATATCCCACCAGTCATTCAAGTCAGGACAGATAGCCAGGCTGCTCTTGTTTTCACTCTTGTTTGAGGAGGGAAGAGTCAGTAGAGGAGTTTCAGTCATTTTTTTTTTTTGATTCAGAAGTGAACAGGAGATGTCCTTGAAATGAGAAAAAAAAAAGTACTGCAAAAAAGAAGCATAAAATTGCAAATGTTACCTTCCAAGAGTGGTGTAACAAACATTTAACTGTTGGAAAAGCTTTATTAGTGCTCCCTTGATTATTGTAGGCTGGATCATTCCATGATTTGTATGTGCAATAGTGATATTTTTTTCCAGTATTGGCAAGAATGAAATTTCCTCTACACCCTGTGAAATTTCCTCTCTTTGCTACCATTGTTTAAAGTGGCATGGAGGAAGGAAAGTGCCAGTTTGGTGTCTCTTCCAGATGGAAAAAGATATACCTGAATTCCAGCTCCCTGAGAGTAGTGGGAGTCACATTGCTAGTCACAAAGCTAGATTTGCACCCTTCTCTGGCCTTTCTCTTACTCCTGTTTCCCATGCTATGTATAACTTTCACAGTATCACAGTATCATCAGGGTTGGAAGAGACCTCACAGATCATCAAGTCCAACCTGTTACCACACAGCTCAAGGCTAGACCATGGCACCAAGTGCCACGTCCAATCCTGCCTTGAACAGCTCCAGGGACGGCAACTCCACCACCTCCCTGGGCAGCCCATTCCAGTAGCCAATGACTCTCTCAGTGAAGAACTTTCTCCTCACCTCGAGCCTAAACTTCCCCCGGCACAGCTTGAGGCTGTGTCCTCTTGTTCTGGTGCTGGCTGCCTGAGAGAAGAGAGCAACCTCCCCCTGGCCACAACCACCCCTCAGGTAGTTGTAGACAGCAATAAGGTCACCCCTGAGCCTCCTCTTCTCCAGGCTGAACAATCCCAGCTCCCCCAGCCTCTCCTCATAGGGCCATTTCCCTAGAACTGGGAATGCTACTCATTCTCTTGACCACTTCCAGACATGGGGCATGCAAAATCTCTCTGGGCAACCCATTTCAGTGGTTCATTTAACTCAGTAGGTTTTTTTATCAGACAGTCAGTCTTAGGATCATTAGGGTAGACAAGACATCACTGAAACTGCAGTGACATTTCAGTATTTCATATCCAAATGGACTATGTCAGTCTTAAAAATTAATGCATTAAAAACCCCAGAAGTTTTACAATTAGTTATCCTGAATGTTAATTTTCTACTACAGCTATTTAACTCTGCTCTTTCAGTTTCTGTATTTTGACACCAAGGAGATGGCTAAGAAAGGAATGTTTGAAGAGAGCATTTAGGACTGTTCACATCTTTATATATTTTTATGGGCTTACAGTGATGCCTGTGTCTGAACAGCTTGCAGTATTTAATTCTGTGATGCCTCTAGAAGTTAGGCAAATACTAATATTGCACATCACACAATTTGATACTAAATGCATAGAATATTTTTCAGCATTTCAAAATTAAATGAGCAGCACTTAAGTTTCATCTCAAGCTGGCAGTCTGGCCAGGGAACCAGGCTGCAACTCAAGCTGACACAGGTCTCTGGCTTTAAATGTCTCTCACAACAGTCTGAATGTTATCTAGCTCACTGACAGTCTCACACAAACTAAAAAAACTTGTGAGGAGCCAGAACTGCAGAGAAAATGTGCAGAGCAAATAAATGGCTATTTGTGAGACAGCAGAAATCTAATATTTTTATAGGAGTAGGATGGCAAAGGTGTGAGCATGATGGAAGTAAACCTATAACATCATATGCCAAAAATAATACAGAAGAAAGACAACAGTTAAATATTTCCTCAAAAAAACCCAAACAAAACAACAAACCCAAAACCCAAAACCAAAACCCAAAGAAACCCAACCTCCAAACCAAACAACACACAAAAAAAAACCCCAAACCACCCACCCACCCAAAACCAAAACCCCAACCAAAACAAAACCAACTGACTAAAAAACCACAGAAATTGCTTTTACTAAATACAGAGGAAAAAGAATTGCTTATTTTCCTTACTTGCCTGTTTCCTGATGTTTTCTTGCTATTGGTTTTATGCCACTCACTTTGTACACTTCAGATGCTGATCTCTGGGCTGGAGCCATGAATTCATTCATTGTGGGCTAAACTAAAAGCTTCAGGAACATTTACTTTCTATTGCAAGTTAGATTTTAGCCACAGATAAGTCTGATGTTTTTTTGTTCAGCTAGTCATTATACATGAAGTTTTTGTAGAGTTTGCCAACAGGAAAATTTCTTCAGTTTAGTAGCCAGTGTCTGAGCAATAAGACACAAGGTTTTTAGAAACTTAGAGCTCTGGATGTCTTCTTGATAGAAAGTGCAATTCATTTTCAGTTGCTTAACTTAATTTCTTCTCTAAAGGCAATTTTCTTCTGAAAGTATTTTAAAAAGTATTTAGTGCTAACAGACAATTAAGCATATAAATGGTTTTCAGTTTATGAGTTAACATATTCCAGTCATCTTTTACATGAATAACGACATATTTTTGATCTAATTTCTGACCAATTACAACGTTCAGTGCATCTATTACTATTATTACTAATAGTGCGCATTATTCAGTGAAGACCATGTGTTTTGGAAGCAGAGAATAAATACCACTTGAGTTTTGGGAGCAATCTTTAAAGTAAAGATTAATTTGAAAGAGAAAATTCTGGAAACAGCTAAGCATATTCATCTATAAAGATATTTTATGAAATTAATTATGATTTTTTACATATAAAGAGAACTAATCCTGACCTTCAGAATAAGTTTTACAATGCAAAAGAAAGGGAAACTAATACTGGACTGCACAGTTGAGCACTGAAAGAATAAACAATTGGTTTATAATATCAAAAAAGTATGTGAAATAATTTTAATAAAGGTAAGACATTAAAACCAGACATACCTACTCCTTGTCCTTTCTGACAATTAAGGTAAAGTTTCAAGTGCAGAAACAGTCGGTGAATAGGAGTACAGAGGTCACTAAATGCTCAGAGATGCATCCTCAGGCACGACTGAGGGACTGAGTGCTGCCTGAGTGTTTTCTTGGCCGTGTATGATGTGTGTGATGTTATATTTTGGAAGAAAGCCTCAGGATTTTTTTTTTAATTTTTTTTTTTTTACTTCTCCAAATGTCAGCTGTAGTAATTTTCAAAGCATGTGAAATATTTCGTTCTCATTGTGAAATCATATAAGCCACATGCCACATGACTTCTGTCCTCTGTCACCACTAAATAAAGCTCTTAAGTGCAAGTCCTTGGCAATTAAATTTCCTTTGTGTGATTAACTACATCTGTAACAACAACAAATTTATCAACTGCCCTCTCAGTGCCAGTGCACACAAATGCAAACTCTGAAACAGGTTTCTTATGTTTAGAGCAACTTCCTCTGCCTGAGTGGAAGACTATGCCAAGGAGCTGTGCTTAAAGCAGAACAGACATATGAGGAAGGACTGCTGAAGCAGATCCACTAAACCTCAGGTCAGTCTTTCCACCATTTTTTAGTGACAATGCCATTTGAATCCCACTATAGGAGTCTAGGGCATGAATTTCTGTGATTGTTACTTCTCAGTAGCGCATGATGACTGATGCATTTTCCCAGGCTTCCATCCATAGATATTATTCCTTTAATCTGGTTACCTGCTGGGACTCTGTAACCTGGTACTGATTGGTGGTAATTTTAAAAATCTTTTTCATTCTGATTATCCTCTGATGAGAGCAATACCTCAAAAAAAAAAAAAAAAAGTATCTAGTGCATCTCAGGTTTTAATTACAAGTCTCTCTTGAGTATATTTGTGTAAATTACGGGTTTTTTTCAACTTCTTTTTGAAAACCAGTGAGAAATAAGCAGAATCTTATGTACTTACATGCCTTTTCCCCTTGGATCCCCTTGCCTACCTCTCTGAATTCTTATTTGACTGTGCTCATTCTTGTTTGAAAAATGACTTAAAATCAAATGCCGTGTGAATGTACACAGTTGTATCTTCTTACGAACTTTGCAATCATCATGATACTTTTATTTCAATTTTTTATTAACGAAAAAGATATTCAGAGTTATGCAAACACTATAAAAATTATGAACTTCAAAAATTTCCCAGGTTAACACTATCACACTGGGAAAAAAAAATGAAAGCCTGGGATATTTAATTTTAAGATGTCAAGTGTATAAATAATTCTTTAATTTAAATAGCATCTTATTCAAATATTTATTTTATTAAACAAATAAAACAGTATGAAAATTACATTTCATAGAATCAGTCAGGGTTGGAAGGGACCACAAGGATCACCTAGTTCCAACTCCCCTGCCATGGGCAGGGACACCCTACCCTAGATCAGGCTGGCCAGAGCCCCATCCA
>WAAF01017359.1:481262-796358 GCA_013400475.1 Tricholaema leucomelas | reverse complement strand
CCTTCAGATACTGGAAGGCCACAATAAGGTCACCTCAGAGCCTACAGACTGAACAGCCCCAACTCCCTCTGTCTGTCCTCATAGGAGAGGTGCTCCAGCCCTCTGATCATCCCAGTGAGCCATTTCAAATGAAACTACAGGCTTCACTTCAGTCAAAATGATATTTTTAAATGCTTTGATCAAAACTGTTATTTTTATAATGACTTGAAACCTGTTACCTAAGGGATCATAATGACCTTTGGGAAATCTGACAATAAACAACACATTCCGTGATGACTCATTAAGGTAAGTGCAATGTAACAGGAGATCTTCGTCACAGACTTTCCATTACTTCCTCTTTGCTTACGCTACTGCATTTCTGTGCTCAAGTTATTTTTTCCATAAATAACTAATTTTTTAAAAAGAGTGCTTGAGTGAAAACAAAAAGTCTGGAATTTATCCTCGCTTGGACATGAATCTCTAAGAGCTGCCAGCATCCACATGTACTCAGACTCTGAACGGGAAAGTGCAGCTGTGTCTAAAAATTTATATGATAAATAGCAGTCTTATGAAACTCATTACTTTGAAACGGGATCATAATATATCAAAATACTGGTTTGCAAGTCCAGCTCCACTTTATAATTCTAGTTTCTTATTTTCTGTTGTTTCTCATTACCATCTTTGGAACATTTTTCTCTAGTGGAGAGAGATTCAAAACTGGAAGTCTATACATTTGGTGGAAATAATGAAATGAACAGACACTGAGGTAGCTCCAGCTTTTAAACAGTTTAGAACAAGCTGTAGTTTTGTACAAAGGGGCAATTAATTCAATGTTTCTTTGCAACTTGATTCCTCATTTCAACCTGTAGGAACTATATAACAGTGTGGTGACATTTTACAGTTTGCACAGCTGTAATGGAACACAATTTAAAAGAATACTAAGGATTAATTTAAAAACTACTATATAAGGGTCAATGGTTGGAAGGTTTTTTTTCTGTTTATACATAGCTAAAACGTATCTACCTTCAACTCAGGATACTCACAGCATTTTAGTTTATGTTTTAAGCTTATATGATGTTCAGCCATACAGCCTATGTTGTCTTTCCTTCAAAAAATATACATTCTCTAGAGCTGCATGGCAATTTACAAATGCTATTTGGATCACAGAGTATGTTGATGAAAGCAGAAGTAAGACTGTTTGCTCAAGTTTTACACACATTATATAGTAGACAAGTGGCAGAAATCCAAAAGTCTCTAGAGTTCTGGCTCTCGGTCCAGCAGTTCAGCAATGAAAAGTCATCCTCTATAGATAGTTGGAGCATTTAATAATCTGAACAAATTTTCTTTTTGGAACAGTATGATTTCAAACGTTGATTTTCTTTATTGAAATGGGTTGCCAGTCAACACAGTTATTTACTATAACTATTCATCTGTTCTGGAAGAGAAAACAAATTTTTATGTGACCTTGTGATATAAAATTCTTTGTTCAGCTTGGCTGGATTTCTTTACATATGCTATGGACAGTGGTTGCTAAGGAGAGCTTTAACTCTGGTGCAGTGATTTACAGTTCCTAACAAATGATCCTGCTAGAATCACAGTGCAGCAACAACCAAGCCCTAGTAACTACAGTTTACAGAGACTGAAAGAACACAATATGGAAGGAGCCAATATAGGCTGGAAAACCAGGATAAGCTGATAGAAAAATGGAGTGAAAAGATGATTCAATGGATAAAATGCTGCTTCGGTATTTGAGAGACCTGAACCAATATCCTGATTTCTCCACAGAAACCCTGCCTAAAAAAGAGCAATCTTGTCCTTTCCACAGCAAGCACCAGCTGTTTGTGCTAATGGCTTTCAATATTTTGCATTACAAGTGAAGCCAAGAATCAATCTGAAAAAACTGACAGAAAAGTTGAGAATTATTCCTGCCCACAGGTAGCCAGAAATATCATCTAGCCTTTGATATAATTACTATTCCTCCATAAGCAGTCCCCAGCCACCTCCATCTCACTGAATGCAGAATCTGCTGTTCACATAGTAAAAGTCTCAGCAAAAGCTGTGGAAGCCTCAAGTAAAAGGGAAGATGGGAGCAGCTAGGGGCAGGGGAGGGGGGTAAAGTATAAAGAGGAATAGAATGGTTATGTGGCTACAATTTGATATCTCCAGCTCTGAGATCCTCAGGCCAATGACTGCCCTCCTTTTACTAAGAACCTTTCTCCTATTCTGCCTTGGTTTTGTCAGAGCTAAGAGGCTAAGTGTGACTGTAACCTGCTGGTAGGCAAGTGCATATGGACAATGCAGATAGTTTCTTCAGGTTTTTTATTACCTGTGTAAATGGTACATGTGAATACTGAACAATACATGATCACACTGGAAAGGAGGTAACAGGGAGAATCAAAGACTGTGCAAACCACGGTTTTTCATTCTGTGATCTGCAGGGGCTGGTGCAGTGGGTTTACATTGCTGGTGGTGTTGGTGTGCTTTGAGAGAAGAGTAAAGGCTTTTAGCAGAGGGTCCATCCTGCAGACAGCACATATAGACTCTTGTGTACCCCGATTTCTCACACAACAAAAGAAAGAAGTAATATTTGTTGTTTCGTGGGAGCTTGAGCTGTTAGCAGGCATCAAACAAAACAAAACAAACATAAAAACAAGAAAACTAAACTACCAAAACCAAACCAACCCCCCAAAAATTTATTGAAAAGATTCCAGTATCCAGAGCTGCCTTAAGACTTTTGCTTCTAAAGGGACTGAGAGTGGTCAGAACTGTTTAGAGATGGACTCTGAAAACAAAGCTAACTCAGAGCTTTAAAAATAGCTAAAATTTTGTGGTTTCAGATCACTTTCCTTTTGTACAACAGGAAGTACCTGTAACAGCTGCACTTCTGAGAAGTCACTCCAGAGTAATGTGATATGGGCTAGAGAAGAAAATGCCAGAAAATTTCATTTCTTAAAGTAGTTTATTTTCTGTTGTACATGCTTATTGCAAAGCAAAATATCATGTCTACATATTTACATTAATTAAATTAATGTCATATTAATACAATAACATTTTTATATTTTGCTTCTTGGTACCAAATACTCAAATATGTCTTCTATTGCCAGTGAACAACAGAAGCATTTATGGCATAGGATTATACTGCATTATTAAAGAAAACCTATGGAAAATCCCTATAAATCACCTATAGTGATCTAAATCCCATAGGTTTTATAGCACATGCACACACTCCTAGAGCACTTT
This sequence comes from Tricholaema leucomelas, assembly GCA_013400475.1. Lineage (NCBI taxonomy): Eukaryota > Metazoa > Chordata > Aves > Piciformes > Lybiidae > Tricholaema lacrymosa > Tricholaema leucomelas. Next base: position 793,139 of record WAAF01017359.1, on the reverse strand, counting down.
TGGGTTTAATTATTTGAAGTTTTCACACAAATTTTCCATCTTAAGTGGAACTTTTTTGCTCCATTCAAGCTCTGATGAGTAAAGACCACACAGTCATAGCCTATTTTTATCACCAAATTCCATTTCTGTTAGTGGTGTTAAGTATGTAACCTCAAGTACATTGAAAAGAACAAAGGCTCTATTACTTTCAGAAGACTTTAGATCATCATCTCTCTTTCTGATCAAGGTTCCCAGAGAAGAAAGTGAATACTGACAATTCAGTACACTATGAGCTAATTTTCTGTGTAAACTCAATTTAGATCATAAATCCGTTTCAACTGGGGGAAAAGTAATCTTGTATTAAAATCACTCAGATTACAAATAAGATGTAGGTTGTCTGAAAAGAACATTCTATAATACTCAGAGATTTCAAGACTCGTGTTAGCTTCAGTTAGAGTTAAATTTTAAGACAGTTGATGCTCTCTTTCATATCCTTAGTTTCTTGTACTTGTGAGATTATACTAGTTGTCCTGTGCTCTTACATTTCCATTAAATAATGTTAAAAATATTAATTATGCTTTTTAAATATTAAAAACTAAGTCTCTGATCTGAGCTGTAGGTAAATGTAAATAACATTCACTTACTTGAAAAAAGTCAGTGCTTTTACTTTGTTGCATAAGCAGTAAAGGATCTCCTGCTACAAAGAAAACTCAGCTAACTTGATGCAGCTTTCCTTGTACTGTTGTTTTAGTCTGAGGTACTTTCCATACATACAAGCTGATGTAAACCTGTAGCTAGCAGGGACAGAACATCTGCAAAAAAAAAAAAAAACCACCATATAAAATCATAGAATTGTCAGGGTTGGAAAGGACCTCAAGGATCATCCAGTTCCAGCCCTCCGGCCATGGGCAGAGATACCTTCCACTAGATCAGGTTGCCCAGGGCAACATCCAGCTTGGTTTTAAAAACTTTCAGGGATGAGACTTCCACCACCTTCCTGGACAACCTCTTGCAGTGTCTCACCACCCTTATGGTGAAAAACTTCTTCCTACTGTCTCATCTAATTCTACCCTCCTCTAGCTTGGATTTGTTCACTCTGGTCCTAAAAAGTCCCTTACCAGCTTTTTTGTAGGCCCCCTTCAGGTATTGAAAGGCCACAATAAGGTCTCCTTGGAACCTTCTTGTCTCCGAACTGAACAACCCCAATTCTCTCAGCCTGTCCTCACAGGAGAGGTGCTTCAGCCACCTTGTCCATTAAGCAGTCAAAATACTTTTGGATGACTTAACAGAGAAAGTGAAAGTACAGAAAATGGCCACATCTTAAAATCCAGTTGATTAATAGTCCCACAGGAAGGTGGTGGATTCCCCTACATTAAGCAGTTTCAAGGCCCAGCTCCACAGACAGTTGTGCCGTCTCATTTGAACAATGTTCTTACCCTGAAAGGTTGGTCCTTTCCACTTTGGTATTCTATGAATTCATGAAAAAACAAAGCATTTACCAGAGCTCACCCAAATGTAAGCACCTCCTATCAAACCTCTAGTTAAACAGACTGTATGGGTACCATAATACTTGCACAATCCTGACAATAGCTTCTCTACTGGGGCTCTAATCAGAGCACTGTATGTACATGTATGTACACCGTAGAAGTGCAATTGCATCAAATATTATTCGCTCATGAAAACATGCTACAAAGTAGGATTCAATCATGGAAAAAGTCCAAAAACTATATGTAAAACCAGGTCTTTGTATGGAGCTTCCTTCAAGATCAAATTGTTGGTTTCCCCAGAATGGTGTCTAGTCTGTGAACCAGTAGCACATGGATATTAGTGGAGACTGATATGTCAGAAGGCTTTTTTTTTTTCCTGTAATGAATGTGTTGTGCTATCGTGGTAATTGGAAAATAGACATAGACTTTTTCCTTGCATAATCACTTGAAATGGAAGTTTTTAAAGTGTCCAGGGAGTTTTCCATCTGCACAGACTGTGATCTTCTGTACCTCTTTGGGAATAAGCCCTTGCAGAATTCCACAGCCTTCTTCTGGAAGTGCTTACCAACAATTACATACAGGACTGGGTTCAGGCAGCTGTTGCTATAGGCACAGTATACAGCTACCTGTGTCACTATGTCATTGATTTCTTCCAAGCATTTTAAGGTAGGTAAAAAGTAACAGATTGTGTCGATGAATGTGCTGATCTGGAACGGAAGCCAACAAACAATGAACAGCAAGAGCACAGCAAGGACCAGCATAGTGGCTTTCCTCTCTGTCTGGACGAACTTCAGTTTTTGTAGCTCATTGCTGCGTAAGGTTTTGATGATTTGGGTAGTGCAATAGGTAATGACACAGAGTGGGATCACAAAGCCCACAATATTCAGCAAGCTATTGTTTGCAGGTTGCCAGTAGGGGGTTGGGTAAAGAAGAGAGCAGGCTGTGACATTGTATTGTGCAAAATAATGTAAATTTCGAAACACAATAGTAGGTGAACATATGAGCAATGCACAAATCCAGACCACAAAGCTGTTCCATTTAGCACAGACAGTTCGTCGCATCCGTCCAAGAGACATGGTTTTCACCAAGGCCAGATAGCGATCGATGCTCACTAGTGTCAGGAAATAAATGCTAGAATAAAAGTTCATATGGCTCATTACATTGACAGCTTTACAAAGGAACAGGCCAAAAGGCCATTGGAACATATTAGAAATATTAATGGCCCAGAAAGGCAAAGCACAGACTAACATCAGGTCAGCAAGTGCCATGTTTGCTAGGTAAATTTCAGCCACTGTGCAACGACTTTTGTGGAAACACAGGACGATGAGGACAAAGCAATTTTCTATTGCCCCCAGAGTAAATATAAACCAGAGGAATCCAGGCTGAAAATTCTGTAGCCATTTCCACAAATCTGGATTAATACATTCATATTTATTCAGCTGATGCACTTCTGAATTATTATGAACATTTCCTGGACTGACTGTGAACTTCTGGGTGGCCATGACGTTGTAAAGTTGAGTAACATTTTCAGTTGTGATGGAAACCATTCCTGTGAAAAGGAAAAGAAAAAGGCGACATGAGATTGCTACATCTAGCTTATTGCTGCAAAAGACCAAGTTAAAAAAGAAAAAGCTGGATCAGCTTTTCCTACTGTCCTAAAAAGCATGGCTTTGAACAGGGTTACAGTACAGTTCTCTAGGCTGCTTTTTCATAGGCAACCTGCATGCCTGCCAAGAGTTTCACAGAACAAATTACTAAGAACTGCATGGACCAGTTTTAAGTGGATGAGATAGAGGGGATAAAGCAACAGCAAACATCGTAGCCAACAGGTTAACTGGAGAGAACCTTTAACAGACTTTATTCACTAGGAAAAAAGCTGCAGCAAATATTTTTCAATTCTTTGAGGAGATTTATTGCTGTTTTTTCTCTTCTTATATTTATACATCAATGGCCATAGCTTTCTAAAATATAAGTGCTAATTTGCACTGAGAAAGCTGCAGGAGCAACGACAAACATTTGCAAGAAGTATGTTTGTCGGCTTCTTAGAAGAATCATCTTTGTATTTCTATCTCAGTGCCACAATCTCTTCCTGCAAGCAAGTCACAGAAAATATTAATGGCCCAACTTCTGTGAGGAAGTTAATGGGTTAATAGGTCTGCAGTGCATGAGTTGGCAGATTGGCAAAGATGGCTATTAAATCATAGATCCATAGAATCAACCAGGTTGCAAGAGACCTCCAAGATCATCCAGTCCAACCTAGCACCCATCCCTAGCCAATCAACTAGACCATGGCACTAAGTGCCCCATCCAGTCTTTTCTTGAACACTTTCAGGGACAGCGACTCCACCACCTCCCTGGGCTCCCCATTCCAATGGCAAATCACTCCTAGAACTTCCTCCTAACATCTAGCTTATACCTTCCCTGGCACAACTTGAGACTGCGTCCCCTTGTCCTGTTGCTGGTTGCCTGGCAGAAGAGACTGACCCCCACCTGGATACTGCCTCACATCAGGTAGATGCAGACAGCAATGAGTTCATCCCTGAGCCTCCTCTTCTCCAGGATAAAAAACACCCCAGCTCCCTCAGCCTTTCCTCATAATGCTAAATAATGCCTCAGATAGCCATACTTTTCTCTAAATAATATCTGTATAGCAAAGCCTGCTCTGGCAGGGAGGTTGGACTCAATGATCTTCTTGGGTCCCTTCCAACCCCTAACTTCCTGTGATCCTGTGATCCTGTAACTTTGCCTTCTGTCAGTGTGGAGGAAGGGGTTTCTAGGCTGCCATGTGATGCTCTGGGCTGTTGAAGCCTCATTTCCACATGTATGCATTATTTACCTTTCTGATCTTTATGTAGCTTCAGTTATCTCTTTAGATAGCTAGAAAAGAGAAAAATGAAAAAGCATGCACAGAGATACATGGAAGCATAAGCAAAGATATTAAGTCAGTGAAGCAAGAATGATGCATAGGAAATGAAAATAGAAATCTACTTTCATGGACAACTTAGTCTGACATAGCAACAGGAAGTTTTGTCTCTCTTTTCAACAGAAAACCTAAGGGACTGCATTCAGTATGTAGAGAGGTGACAAAATATTCTGTGATTTTGAGGTAAAGTAGCCACCAAATGTTTAGAAGACAATTCAGGTGTTTGGAATATGGGCATTTTGAAAAGTGCAGGCTGCATGGAGTTTTGGAAGTACCTCGAGACAGCAGGGGCTCCACAGAACCTTGGTGTTGGCACTAAGGTTAAAGGGTGAAACTCTACACTAACTCCACTAGCAGAACTTTGGGCTTAATAGAGCATTATAGGCAGTACAAAACAGAGCATTATAACTGTAAAATGAAATACAAAATTCTAGTAAAGGAAGATAGGAAAGGGAGGCTTATGGTGCTTTGCCTTTTAAAACAGTCCAGGTTTTAAGAGATAAAAAAGAGAAGCTGTTGATTTCTTCTAAAATAACTGTTTAAAATAGGAGTTTCATATTTTTAAAGTATTTGAAGTGAATAAGGATCTGCTGCAGTACCCAATGAATTGGACCTTAGCTTAGTGCTGCTTTCAAGGAAAACACCTGCTTCTTGTCTCTTGGGAGGATAGGTATGCCATGCTGAGCTCTGTGATACATTGGCAGGAGCTAAAACAAATGAGCTAGAGGCAAAATGGTTTGGTTTTATTGTTTTGTATTTCTCCTCGCAAAAGGTATTATCTATAGGTAAAATAACAGGGGGGAAATCAAATGTGCCTCCACACACTAATTTTTTCAGACTTTCTGACCCTTAAAAAAAATCTGCATGTTCATAACCACTTCTGCATTCCAGAGAACTCTCTATTCCTCAAAGTTAAAAAACATCTATATTTTAGCCTTTTGCATCTCACTGAAAGGCAACATAATCTAGAAATGTTAAGCAAGAAATAACTTTAAAAATGAACCACTTTTCTTACAGAAATATTTCTTCTCCTTCTCTGAAGTATAGAGGAAGAACTCACATTTAAACAGAAATGTAGTGCCCTACAATCATCTATCATTCCTAGTGTAATATTTGTAAATGCCATGTATCATTGTACTATTCATTAGCAGTAACTTTACTGAGACTGATTCACAAATGTAAGTGGATTCAGCCTCTCAGAAGTATTTTTCCTGTGAAAATTGCTAAGATGAGCTACATGACTTAGAGAACTTGGACACACTGGACACTTCTTAAAACAAGGTGCTGTAGAGATTTAGTTCCTGTGATGTTACATGTGCTAGCTCATGTAGTTGTTCTTTGGAGCTGTGTAATTCCTATGGTATGGGAACCCTTGAAAGATCCTAGATTTCATAAATACCTCAGAAAATAGTTGCCACTGGTAATACACTGTAGGAGAAAACTCCTCTTGCAGAGAAAGGCTGATTGGAAATTTTGTTGAATTAAAAAGGGAAGAGGATAAGAAAATGAATAGAAAATGCCAAATTGCTTGAATACTGTTCTAGTGTTGGTTTGAGGCATATCCTAGAAAGTCATAGATTGGAAAAGAAACTAAATGTGAGGGTGAATTCCTCAGCTGATTTTTCATGGTAAACCTCCTGCTAACATTTGAGAATTTGACTATAAATGGAGTCTGAAACCACCAAGAATTGAAAATTCAATACATAAAAAAAACTACAGCTAGTGAGGTGCTTACAGCAGCAATTCCCTAAGCTAAACTTAGACCTCAATGACTGGCTTGAAGTTTTGTTTTCCTGGTGATTTCTATTTTGTTAATGTTGTACAGCTCTTTCCTTCCCTTTAGAACATGATGGATTAAAAAACAAAGCAGAACTTCCTGTGCTTGTTCAGCAGCATTTACCATTGTAGTTCATGAGTTGAGATGGGTGAATTTAAAAAAAAAGCTATCAAATTACTCAGAAAACAGAGAAAACCACAACTTTTCTCCCACTTCCAGCACCAACTTCGATTTCTACTGTTCAAACACCTCTGAGAAAACTTAAGCTGTTCTGATTTACTGAGATTTATTCTTTTTCTCCATCCTCAGTTTTCTCAAAGTGGAATATGTCTACAAAGAGATTAAATACATGATGTTCTCAAATCTAAGTGTTAATCAAGCAGTCACCCAAATGCATTCTTTCCTGAGAACTTTTCTGTGGGAAATACAGCTGGTCATCCTCGTCCAAGATTCAGTCCATGCTTCAGGTTCAGATCTGGGCTACGTGACTCACAGACTGCCCTGTCAGAGGTAGAGTGAGCCCTATCATGTCTGTGCACATGGTTATCACACACTTCTGACTGTGCCTTACCAATGCTCTTGCCATGTACATGATATCAGGTCAACCCAGCTTTGCACACTGCTATCTTGGGCTTTTTTAACAGCATTTGCTTTCAGGAAGCTCTGAGTGTATGTAGTAGAGCTTAGAGTCCACCTGCTTCAGTGTCTGTCTTCTGTTCTTTTGGGGTTTGTTTACTTGATCTTCATATTTGGTTTGAAATGATGTTTTGCATTTCATTCTTGGTAAAGGGTTAAAAGGTCAAACTTGGAAAATGACATCAAAATTTCCTCTTCCTTTTTTCAAGGTGTTTGCTACTTTTAAAGACAAGCACTAGTTTACAACACGACAACCAGGAATGATGCTAATTCACCATGAATGCACTGGTTTAAAATACCCACTCAGCCCAGCTTTCGGGATGAGTATCTGCCTTTTTCAAAGGCACAGACAAAGGAGATACTGACAAAAATGGAGAGATGAAGATTGCAGATGTAGGTCAAGGACCCTTGCAAATTTGCAGTGGAAAGGGAGTGTGTCTGTACTGTCTGAGGCCTTGATTATTGCTAGGTAGAATTATAGAATCAACCAGGTTGGAAGAGACCTCCAAGATCATCCAGTCCAACCTATCAAACAGCCCTATCCAGTCAACTAGACCATGGCACTAAATGCCTCAGCCAGTCTTTTCCTGAACACCTCCAGGGACGGTGACTCCACTACCTCCCTGGGCAGCCCATTCCAATGGCAAATCACTCCCTCTGTCAAGAACTTCCTCCTAACATCCAGCCTATACCTCCCCTGGCACAACTTGAGACTGTGGTCCCTTGTTCTATTGCTGGTTGCCTGGTAGAAGAGACCAACCCCCACCTGGCTACAGCCTCCCTTCGGGTAGTTGTAGACAGCAATGCGGTCACCCCTGAGCCTCCTCTTCTGCAGGCTAAACAACCTCAGCTCCCTCAGCCTCTCCTCATAGGGCTTGGTAGAGGTAAGTAACAAAGGACAACACACTTGGTTTACAGTATGGGGAAAATAAACCCAGAGCTTGATCTTATTTGCTTAGACTCACATAACTCACTAGTTCTGTCATCAGCTCAAAGGTCTTCTGCCAATAGGTGCAAGGATAAGATAATGTTTTGCTCACATTTTTCATCTTTACAGAGTTCGTACTCAACAGTGGATCTGCTGTAGAAAAGATGATAATCTGCTAGTTGTTCCTATCTGCCTTATCACCACTTAACCTTGCAAACAGTGATGGATGGGAGCAAGCACATTTGTACAGAAAGAGAAGAAGCAAAAGCTCTGACTGGAGTGAAAATAACATGCTTTGACACCAGGAACCACACAAGGCTCCCTGTCAGATGGCAGTTGCTGCTGGGAAAGCCTGAAGCCTTGTCCCAGGGCTGAAATCTTGCATGTTCCTTAACCCTCTTGCCCTCCTGATGTCTATCTACAAAGCTCAATGATCACAACCCGCACAGCTTAACTGAAGTATGTGGACAAATGAGGAGACTATAAACTTCCTGAGTTTTGTGATATGACATGTACATTTATCAAGTTGGAACAGGATCAGAGGAGGTTGTATCCTCTTCCATGAGCACTGCAGGCACCACAGAAATTCTCTGTTGTAGAAAAAGGATCACTGTATCCCATCACCACTGCAAAATTCAGAGAGCTTAACAGTACAGTGTTGTTGTACCACTTTAAAATCCATTGCATAAATCTGATGTCATGTAAAATGGCAGGTCTCATAGTTTCAAACAGTACAATGCATCTATCAAGTGACAGACAATACCTTAAGCCCAGTGAATAGCTAAGGTAACCTGTTTCTATTGATAAAGAAATAAAATACAACAAAAGTGCAGCTCATGCTAGCTCATGCAGCTAGATTATATTCTTTGTTAAAGTAAGAATTTCCTGCTTTAGAAAATAACCTTTCCTGAAGCCCAGATGGAACAAAACTACTGCAGCTACCATGCTGAAAACAGTTAATTTGGAGAAGAAATAGGTGACATTTTCAACTGGCTAATGGCAATTTTTAACAAGTGGGCTAGAGAAAATATTCTTAGAGTAGGTTCTCAGCAATGGTCTTGTGGTCCAACTAATTAAGTAATTTCATGTTTGTTCTTGTTATAGGAGAGCACAGATTAAGTGTGTCAGTGACATAAATTGCTTGATATACTTGTTACAGAGAACATTGGGAATATCTTGCAGAAAGCACTGGACAATATTAATAGAGCAACAGAGGTGGAGTAAATAACATGATAAAACTCTGAGTCCTGAAGCACTTCTGTTTGCCAGGTAGTAGTAACTGATTCTTGCTGTAGTGGAGTCCCAGGAGAGCTGTTTATCTGTGCACAAATCTCCACTTAAGGCTGTCTCACTACTATGCATGTGAACGTCCTCTAAAATTTTGCTATTTGTTGTTTTACTCCGTGGGGCCTCTCCAGCTCAGTTTAGCCACTCCTTCTTAGCACTTGAAATGCTGCTTTTTTTTCCTGAGTATCAGCTCTAAATTCTTATGACTAGGCAAAATTAGAAGGTTTAATGGCCAAACAGTATTTGCCTGTATTGCTCCTTTTGTACATTAAACACTTAAGGGAGAGGATGAGCTGGCTCTGTGCCCTGAAAGCACTTTACTTCTAGCACCCTGAGAACGTTGTAACAGACATTCAGGAAAAAAAGTCAGAGATTTGCCATCTCAAATGCTTCCAATCACTATCATGTTTACACTGTTGTGAAGGGTATTTGCAACAATGCAGAGCACCTTCCACATGTTCGCCACTGGCTTTCATAAGTGTGGCCTTTGAGAAAAAGCCCAGCTGCTTCCAATAACAAAAACTAGAAGCCCATAGTATGTGTGACTGGTTTCAGTCCCATAGTCTAATATCTATTTCTTTGACAGCTGCTGATTTACCCATTTCTTATCACACAAGTAGCTGATTATTTTACTCTGGAGTTGAATAAGTCTGTGTTGTATTTTTAAGAAACATGAATTATGTTCTAAACTGTCAGATGACTTCCGCAAAAGATATTTGCAACTACAAAAACATCTCTGCCAGCAGCTGGAAGTGGTTCAATCAGTACTACTTTTTCTATAGCAGAGCCACAATGATGGCTCTGTGCAAGCAGAGGAGTCCTTTACGCAGAGGGCATTGCAGGCAGAATCTGTCCTCTCTATAAATTAGTAATAATGCCTTGTGTTGTCTTAATGCCTTCCACCAAGGGAATATATGAATGGCTTCACTAAGTAATAGTGCAGTTTGCAAACAGCACATGGGACTCTGATAACAGAATAGCCTAGAAAGTATGGTTAACTGTATAAGGTTCAAGTGAAATTACAGCTTTCACTTCAAGCAAGTAGAACTCAGAGGAGATGATGTTTATCCAAGTTGTTCAAGTCATCACCTTTAGCACACAGTCTGGTCTCTGTACCTCTGACAACAGCTGTAGGCATATTGCAAAATCCATGTTAAATTGTAAACTTAGACTTCAAACTCCTGGAAATTTTTCTCATGGAGCATCCCGGTGAATTATCTATAGCATCACAGATTTGTGTCACGGAAAGCAAGGAAGCATGACATGACATTCATTGTCTAAATGGCAGGTTGTCTTTACTAAAGAATCTGTGGGTTGGTTTTGGTTTTGTTGTGTTTTTAATTTCATACTCTTTAAAGAACTTCTAAAAGTAGAGTATGATGGCACAAACACTGACAAGTTCTAGTCCAGAACGCGCTTCACTTCTTAAATGGTATGTTTCAGAGAGCCATTTTGCTTTGCCCTTCCTGGGTCAAACGCAACCTGCTACACTGCTCTTGAGCAGCTGGGACAGTCATTTCATATTATTCTCACGTATCAGCTCCTGAATTAGCCAGTATACAAAACATTTGCAGTTGGAAAGAGGTCAGTTCACAGATAACACAAATCATTATAGCATGTATATCACAAAGGAAAGCTCAAGACATATTGCAAATGGTTTGGAAGTCCCTTCCAACCTGGTTGATTCTATGATATTATGGTGTGTGTATGTGTACACCTGTAGTCAACTTCAGATTGTATTACAATTACCTTGATAGTTAGAGCAGATAAAGAGTGGGTATACATCCAAAGTAGGCCTGTTTTTCTACTGAAAATGCAGGGGAACTCTAATGGCAACTATTCTCAAGCAGGAATACACCACGTTTCTGCTGGAAGAACTAAGTATTCAATACAGGCTCTTAGGGATTTGGTGATTAAATTGTACAAACATTCACGCACCTTTCAACGCGGAGAGGTCTGAAAGGTTCAGGACACTTCTCCAACTGAGAACTGGTGTAGTTTACATCTCCGATTTACAACAGTCATTGTTTGAATTAAGATTTCATTTTTGCCTGTTCATCTTCTGCCAATGTTCTGAAATGAAACTGCGTATTAATCTATTGTCATCATTTTGTCAGTATTGGGAGATGTCAGAGACTTGCTGGAGTCTGATGCAGATAATTTGTTTTTCAGTCCATATATATGGGTTTCGAGCTGTGGTGTTCACCAAGAAGATATGTCTATTCGTACTTTCAGAGTAACAGAGCTGACTGAAGAAAAAATACCAACAACCAAAAAAAGAAACAAACCTCGAACATCGTAAGGATTTAAAGAGACAGTTCCATCAAAAACCTATCATATTCAAAACTAGCAAAACCCAAAGATCCTGTAAAGACTGAGCAGTCATATAGTTTTTATATATATATATATATATATATATATACCTCATTGCTGTCTACAACTACCCGAAGGGAGGCTGTAGCCAGGTGGGGGTTGGTCTCTTCTCCCAGGCAACCAGCAATAGAACAAGGGACCACAGTCTCAAGTTGTGCCAGGGGAAGTATAGGCTGGATGTTAGGAGGAAGTTCTTCACAGAGAGAGTGATTTGCCATTGGAATGGGCTGCCCAGGGAGGTGGTGGAGTCGCCGTCCCTGGGGGTGTTCAAGAAAAGACTGGCTGAGGCACTTAGTGCCATGGTCTAGTTGACTGGATAGGGCTGGGTGCTATGTTGGATTGGATGATCTTGGAGGTCTCTTCCAATCTGATTGATTCTATGATTCTATGATAGTGTTGTCACAGGGTGGCTCTGAAGACTGAGACAGGATCAGAGACCTTTTCCTTTCTGCACACTGGCAATAGTTAATGGCTGACACTTTCTGGTGCCTCACACATGTTACTACAGCTATGTAGGAGATATTTTACACAATGTTGGAGGAGGGGAATTTTCTTTTCCTAACAAAATGAACAGAAACTTTGTGGAGAAATTTATTTTAAAAGGAAGATTTTTCATGAAAGATTTGGAGAATTTAACAGAAAATATTGTAAAGATGCCTTTTCTGATCTTGAGCAATGTAGGGAACATACTGACTTCTAACAGCTTCGCAGAAGACCCAGACTGACTCTTGTTCTGTCTGGCTGACAAAATGCTTTCTTAGCTTCATAAAGTAGAGCAGTTCCAAAAAAGACAGAATCAGAGCCCTGCTTATCCCTCAGGCACTTGCTTAAGATGGAGGACACCTCATTCAAAATCTCTAGTCTGTGTTACCCATTCCCAGGCAGATAGCTCCTGTGTGTGCCTGTGTGCTCTGTGTTTTGATTCCTTGTTTATGTCCAAAATGTCAAGAGTCTTTAATTCTAGGTGGGACTTTCACTTCTCACTTCTGCCCTTTCTGATTTTTCTGTGAAACAGAAACTTTATCTTCTGACCTGCTTTGTTAATTTTGAAAAATGTTCTGATTTAAGTTAATCATGTCACTGCTGCACTTGTGTGCCATCACTTTTGCCAGTTCTGTAGAGGATAAAGCACTGGGTAGAATTGCACATGACAGTTCTCCATAGCAGGCAGCAAAGGCTCATGGCAAGATGTCAGAGGAGAGGAAATGAGCAGATGTGAATTCTGGAAGAGAACATAATGTTAGGGGAAACAAACAGAGAAGAAATGTGGAAGGGAGAAAGGAAGGTTGGTTTAGTTTCTCCAGTGGGAAAAGGATTCCAAAGCAAAGGATGATTAAGGATTCCTACATGACTTTGGTATATTACAAAGTTACGAAAAATTGACATGGAGTTTAATGTAAGATGTCATAAAACATAGGTAGTTTACACGGGTTGGATGCTTATTTTACCTGGTGTGCTAGTTTGAGGATAACTGGAATATTTTACTGAGAGAAATTAAATCCTTAGCTGTGAAAAGAAAGAAAAAACCCCGACAGTACCCTATATTCCTCATTCTTCTGCTGAGGAACGCAACTAGTCAAAATAGAGATAAGACACTCACTTCTCACGCACTGCTCAGCTCTCAGTTCTGCTCCTTCTTTCTGGCGGTCTGGTCTCTGTGGTTGCCTCCTGGGTTGGACTTGATGATCTATGAGGTCTCTTCCAACCTTGGTAATACTGTGATACTCTGCCTTAACTCTTTAATCTGACCTAACCTTTTTATTCCTCTAACCTCCTTGGCATCTTTTTGACATCTCACCTCAGATCTCTCCAGATTTATTATGTAAGATATACGTGGGTTGATCTGGTTATTTCTGAAGGAAGGAAAAGGAGGAATGTGGGGGGGGTTGTGTGGAGGAGTTTTGGATCAGGAGCCTTCCTGGCAATCTGATTGTTAGGGGAAGGGTATTGTGTTTCTGTATTACTTTTAACTTGTATATAACTGTAAATATTGTGTATATATGTGGCTGTATATTGTACTAAGATGTAAATATAGCTTCATTCCTTAACTTCCAGACAGCTTAGTCTAGTCTGGGTGATTTTCTTAAGTGTGGGGTGGTGGGTAATTCCCAAACCATCACACCCAGCTTTAAAATAGTCCAAAATTTGGAATTTTTTAATTCTCTATTTAAAGACCATTTGATCTTTCATTTATCCTATGTAAAACCTTATTAATATGTTCCATTTAACGCTTTAAAAAAACTCAAACAAACAAACAGCACCATCCCTCCCCCCGAAAAAAACAACCAACAAATCCCAAACCAACCAAAAGAAACCCCACAAGTGTGCAATGGAAACTATACACATAGTAAACCTATCTGTGGTGGTACATGATGCAAAGTGTAGCTGAATGAAATTCCAGTTGTTTATATTCTACAGTGAGCTGTAATGCCAATTTGAACACCAATTTGTAGAATTCCATCTACTGTGGAAGAAAATAAATGGCTGTCTTCTGAAATCTCAAAAAAAGACTAACATTTCCAAAACATTGCAGGAAACACCTACACGAAACTGACTCCACTTTGCTGCTTCTACTTCTGTCTACTTCTGGAAAATATCCTTTTTGCTGGGTCTGCTAACTGGAATTTCTTGTCTGTAAGGTGACCCTTTTCATTAAAAAAAAAAAACCAAGAACCAACCAACCAACTAAAAACCAAACAAATAAAAAGAAAAATTAAAAGAGAGAAAAGTTTGTCAGAGGTATGTTGAAAACAAAAAAGTGAGAGCACACAGTTGTCTTATGCCTGCTATATCTGCTGCTTCTAAAAAGAAAAGAATGTTATAAATTAAACCTTTTCTGAACAATATCCCAGCCATTCATAAATTCTATTTACAGCTGATTCATTACGACTACTTTAACCAGTCCTGTTCAATATTTTTATTGATGATCTGGATGAGGGGATTGAGTCCAGCATCAGTAAGTTTGCAGATGACACCAAGCTGGGAGCAGGTGTTGATCTGTTGGAAGGTAGGAGAGCCCTGCAGAGGGACCTGGACAGGCTGGATGGGTGGGCAGAGGCCAATGGGATGAGATTTAACAAGGCCAAGTGCAGGGTTCTGCACTTTGGCCACAACAACCCTGAACAGTGCTACAGAATGCGGACGGAGTGGCTGGAGAGCAGTCAGGAGGAAAGCGACCTGGGGGTACTGGTAGATAGTAGCTGAACATGAGCCATCAGCGTTCCCAGGTGGCCAAGAGAGCCAATGGCATCCTGGCCTGTATCAGGAACAGTGTGGCCAGTAGGACAAGGGAGGTTATTCTTCCCTTGTACTCAACACTGGTCAGGCCACACCTTGAGTACTGTGTCCAGTTCTGGGCCCTTCAATTCAAGAGAGATGTTGAGATGCTGGAACATGTTCAGGTTGGAATGGTATCTTTTTAAAAATGAACTTGAAACTCACAGATGAGGGGGAAAAAAGGTAAGAGTAGAGCTACTGATAAAATTCTTTTAATTTGTATCCTTTTTCTTGCAAATGGATAGTCAGTGCTCTTCATTATTTCACTTTGTGACTTACTATAAATGTCTCCACAGAATGAAGTTTGTAGTAAGATAACTTCTTTTGCTTGTTTATCTAGGATAGTCCCCAATCTTCATGACTAGGAAACTTTGACATTAACTGGAAAGGAAATAAAAGATCTTTCCCAGCAAAATAGAAGACATAAAGAAATGCAGTATCTTTGATCTTAGTAGATGGGCATACTAGAAATGTCTGATGGAAATATTTGTTTTGTAAAAAGTCTGAGTACAGGGGAGGGAGGAAGTGGTGGAGGCTCCTTGCAGAATTGTAATGGGTGGTACAGGGCTGTGTGAATAACAGTTATGCAGAGGAACACATATTTTACTTCTTTGACAAGATGATAATAAATCACTGGGTATGCTTGTATATATTTGTCTGTCTATATCTGTCTATGTGTGTATAAACACAGAGAATTAATTGTCACAATGAAAACATTTGCTGGTCACTTTTTGTGTCACAAATCATTTACTTGTTGATTTATTGTTTATTCTGAGAGAAAGTTGTTTGTGTGTTTCCAGATCTCAGCACTGGAAGAACCGTGCATAGCAAAGCTATCTGGGTGATGCCAGTGAGAACAGCCATCTCTGAACTGGGCTTGAGGAGGTAAGGCTGGATCCTGCATGTGGGGTTGATTTAGATTACTCAGTCTAAAGAAATTAAAAAATCCATCCTTGAGCTTGGATGTTGAAGGCTGAGATGAGACCTTCGTAATAAACAACAGATAATGCTAGATGAGTTGTAAGATTCAGTGGCTGAAGTTCAGCACTGAGCTAAAACTTATAGTTAAAAAGGTAAAATTTTACTTGGACCATATTTGTGTCCTGCAGCAAAGTTTATCTGTCGGTATAGTTAAGGGAGCACCCACCACATAGGTTTCTTTCTTGTATCTTGATTTCATGACTAGGAAAAAAAAAGCCTTCCACAGACCTTTTACTCTGGAAATAGGAAGCCAGAAAAAGGATGTGGCCATTATCATATTTGATAAGCAGGTTATCAATGAGCAAATCACTCATCCCTGCTAACACATCTATAAGACCTCATCTGCTACAAACTGTCATTACTCTGCTGATGTGTATGGCATTGTGAGCATTCAATCCAGATGAAGATCTAGCCCATGCACTTAATTGTATCACTTTTTACGTCCCTTCATCTGATTTTTGCTTAGTATGCAGCTTGCTCTAGTCTAGCAGGTAGGGCCTGGAGCATGGCTCTGCAGATATTGTCATACTGTCTGTGCTATACTGATGACTGGAGGCTTGGATGATAATCCAAGTGCAAAAGCTATGCAAGCACAAGGACAGGCATTGCCTCGAGGAGCATATCATCTAAGCATAAGCCAAACAGAATACAGAGAGTGCAGAATCCAGTTTCTTATAAGGAAAGACTGCTGAAGATGAGGTGCATGAAGGTCTGAGCTAAAATCTAGTATCATATACTGCGCTATTTCTTCCTACTCACATGTCTAAGGACCAGGTCCCATCTTTGTATCACAAAGGCTTCACAGATGTTTTTTATAAAAATGCTCAGAGGCCTGCCCAGAATTTGCAGGTAGTTTACCCTTCACATCAGGATAGTTGCTTGGATTATTGCTTTGTTCTGTGTGAGGACAGAAGGCTCAGTTAACCTTCTGAAGTGGCATATACTGCTGTTCTTTTGTGGCCCATGAGACTTCAGATAAAAAAAGCCTTTAAGTCAGTCAGACAGCTGACAGGGAATCATTGCCATGGCAAAAGGACAGAGCACCTCCAGTGACATGGGAGTGGGAGTCCCAAAGAGCCAACAGTGTGTTCAGGTATATAAAAAGGCCAACACCATCCTGGCTTGTATTAGAAATAGTGTGGCTAGGAGGACTAGAGAGTGATCCTCCACCAGTACTCATCACTGGTGGGACTGCACTTTGAATACTGTATTCTGTTTTAGACTCCTCCCTATAAGAAAGACATTGAGCATGTCTAAAGAAGGGTAAGGAATCTGGTAAAGGATATAGACCACATGTTTTATCAGGAGCAGCTGAACAAAGTGGGGTTGTTAAACCTGAAGAAAAGAAGGCTGAGTGGCAACCTCATTGTTGTCTACAACTACTCAAAAGGATGTTGTAGAGTGGTGGGGACCAGTCTCTTCTCCCAAATAAAAAGTGATAGGACAAGAGGAAACAAACTCAAGGTACACCAGGGAAGGTTTAGGCTGAATGTAAGGAAAAAATTCCTCACCAAAAGGGATATCAAGATTTGAACAGGCTGCCAAGGGAATGGTTGATCACCTGCAGGTATTTAAAAGATGTGTAGATGTGACACTTTTAAGGACATGATTTAGTGGTGGTCTTGGCATTGCTAGGTTAACGGCTGGGACCTGATGTTGATAAATGTATTTTCTAACTTAAAATATTCTGTGATTCTATGACAGCTGTATTCTCTGCAAATTAGCCATAGCTTGAAGTCTGTCTGTGTTTCCAATTTTATCACCACTCTGGAATACCTCAGTGTGGAAAGCTCAGCACTAGAGGATCTGCAAACCCCGATGATTAGATTTGTTCATAGGGATCATGAAAATCAGCCCAATCTTGCTGAATCAAGTTGAGGAGTTAGGATGCAGGGGAGGTAAATATAGCACAGCAGCAAAAATAAATCAATTCCATCCCCTCCGAGAACATTGAGTCTTAAAACATTTTGCTGGAGTTTGATGTAACAGCTTTGCCACAATGCTTTGACTAGATTATCATCAGACTGAAGACATTATACTTTCAGCAGGCAACTTTGCTACTTCTGTTTTTCTGCTCTGTGTCACATTTGTGCTTATTTTCCAGTATTTATCTCCTTAGTAGAATGTTGGAACATGAGCAGTGTCCCTTCATCCCACCACTGTGATGTTCAGTAGTAAGCACAACTTTGTCTGTGTGAAGAGAGTAGCCTGCAGACTCTAAAGTGTTGCCGTGGTGCTCCCGTTCTCTGTGCATTCCCATTATGGCTGAGCCTACATGCCCTACCTGCCTTAGGGCTGTCTTGGTACAAAGATGCTCTGTCTTCTCACCAGCCCTGGTTAGGAGCTGTGGAGAGAAACTGCTTCAACCATCTGCCCACCAGCTACTAGGTTTGTGAGTCAGCACCCAAAGGCTCCACTGTAGGGTGTGATTTTTAACAGCTCTCCATTCACTCTGGGTATAGAGGACTGACTAAGGAGAGTTTCTGTCTCCACTTTATAGTACCATGTTCCTTTACAGCTGTGTATTTGCCACAATTTTTCAGCTTGATGTGTGAAGTATGCTAAATACAAGAAATACAAGCCTTTAGGTAGTGCAGGGGAAACTGAAATATATGGGCTACTGAGAGAGACCTTTAAAAAATATGAGTGAGAATAGATCAAGGCTGGTTTATGTGTGACTTAAAAGCAGAGGTTTCAGCTAAATGGCATTTATTAACTTTTTTTTTTCACTTTATGTTGATCAGCACTGCTAAAGGGTTCAAGTGTACATCTGCTGCTGACTTTGTTACTGGGAGGAAATTTGGGTTGAAAGCAAAGTTCTGTTCTCTGGTGGGTATTCCTAAACTTGCAATGTGATTTTTTTTTTCCTACTGTGACTTTGAAAACAGTGAGATTTGGGCTTCTCAGGGCTATTCACCTCCTTCTTTCCGTGATGCATAGATTAACACTGATTAATCTTAAGCAGTGAATTTCAGAGTCTCCATAATGGAAGTCCTAAAAATCTCACAAATTCCACTTGTTTTCTGCCTCAGAAAAGACTTCAGCTATTACCCAGCTGTGAGAATTGGTTTAGGCTGTGTTTCAGTGCAATGATGAGATCTTTATTTCAAGAAGTTGTAAGTCAGAGGCTTTTGTTGAATTGTCAGTACAAAATGTTCAGGTAACTCTGAGTAACTCAGTTAATCTTGTTCTAGCATGCACGCGGCTCAGTGGAAAACCTGACAAAGACTTTCTGAAAGTGTCTCTGCTCTGGCTATTCTGAAGTCTTTATTAACTTGGGTATACTTATCCCTTCTCATTGCTTTTCCACTATTCACACTGAAAACAAGACAAATATATTTGAAACTCTATGAATGATCCTAAAGCAAAAAGACATGTCTCTATTTTTTCTTAATGATTGCATATTCTCAGAGAACAGGAGACAAGATAAAAGCCATATGACCAGTATTACTCAATATCCTGATAGTTCAGTCTTAGAGACTCTTCTGTAAAAAAAGATATATTTTTTTTTTCCACAGTTAACTGTATTCTAGCTTATCTAAGAAAATATGTACAGCTGACCCTTGTCTGAGGAGATGTCATCTGTAAAATTACATACAGCGTATTAAAACAAGGATTGTAATGACAGACTGTTTTAACTCTGGGGTTTATGGCTATTTTGTTACTATTACACCAAGACAGATGTTTAGAATACTGAGTAATGGAAAGTGAATAGCCAGAAGTATAGCATGCATTTCAATCTTTGGTCTTTTTGCTATATGATCTTAATTACAATGCCAATTCTAAGCTTTCTTTGCTTTTATCAGCATCTTATAAATCGTGCTCCTACTTATTTTTTTTTCATTTGGCTGTAGAAGTTGGAAAGAAACTAATAAAGCAGCTTACAGGTCATCCAAAACTTTTCCTTTTTGTAACATAAGAAAAAGCATTAAGAGGTTTAGTCTTTGCCATTCAATCAGGACAGATGAGACAGATTAGCAGTGAAGTATACCCACATACACACTTTCTGCCTCACAAAGTTTACAATAAAAATAATAACCAGAGAGGAAATTATCAGTATGTACAGAAAAAGAAGATAACTTTTAAAAGCTTTTGGTTTCTCCCTATTATTTTGTAGATAATTTCTCAGCCAAAACCAAAGCTAAGTGCCTGAACTTACCATTTCTTTATGAGATGAAAGAACAGGTACCCATGGTGTGATTAGAGGCATGACATGTTTTTGAGACAGAAGAAATTCCCACTCTGCAGTAGCCCATACCCTGGATAGTTTCTGTGGCAGGTGAAAAGCCCTGTGCCTTTAATGCATTGGGTACTTTGAAATAAAGTGTTTCTCTCTGAACGTTACAGCTCTGCAAAACCTGACCACTTACAAAATCACATTAGCAGTAATTGTTTTCCTCTGCTGTGTTCCTGAAGCACTGATAACAATGAGGTCTTTTGTCACGGAACTGCAAATCAAGAATTCAAGAAGTGTTTTTCAAGAAGCGAAAAGTCATACTGAATTTAAATAATGAGAACTTTTCATATTAAGAGAAGTGGAAGCACATACCTTGACTGAAAATTCACTGCTAAGCAGGAGTGAAGTGCAACACGTCTCTGGGAACAGCCAAGCTCCTTCTGTTGTATGAATGAGCCTAACTTCTGGTTTTCTGCCCCTCCCTGAACAGAACAGAACAGACTCATCCCTCTGCTGATGACATCATATTCCTGGACTCTGTCCCATACTATATTTTAAAAACAATGTTTGTCTACTATATCCAGTACAAGACCACTGATATTTGAATACGGGTGGCAAATACGGCACACAAATCCAGCAAAATATTGATGTGCTGCAGTCTGTGTACAAAACAGCCATGCGTTTGCACAACAGCTTCCAGAATTGTACCTGACCACCAGTACATACACATACACAGACAAATATAATCTTGATTTGGGGGGATAGTTAAAACACCTTTTTTTTTTTAACTGGTGTTAGGCACAATCAATAGCCAAACAAGTCAGCTTTCTGGAGGACTTGGACCTTTCAAACAGAAAAAGATGAAATATCTCATTTACAATCTAATATATTTTTTTCCATAGGAAGTAGCAAATTGCTTCTGGAAGACATTGCTCTTCCTCAGCAGAAGTCTCTGACTACTCACTCTGCTAAGAACTAATACAAAATCCAGATGCCACTTAAAGGTTTAAATTGTATCAAAGTTTCTTCAAGCTTATGGATGAAGTCTCTATATGAAACGGAATTGTAGCCAAGAGGCAGAGCAGAGCCCTTTCTCTACTACATTTGCTTTAATTCTGTGTTGAAATAATTATCAGGGAACTAATTTTAGAGTGTTTGTAAGAGACATAGCTGGGTTTCTTCAAATATTTATACAATTAAACTGAAATCCCAAATAGCAACTATGGTTGGAGAATCCACACAAAGGAAACATCTTCATCCACAGAAGTGAACAGAGAGAACAGTCCACTCTCTTAGCTGCCCACCAAATACTGCCTCTGAAAGATTTGAAAAAACACTGGTCTATATTGTGACTGATGGCATTTACCAGGGGAAATATTTGCCTTCCACTTTTTTATTTATAGTTCTAGGGCAGTGTTCTCACTTGCAGTTTTCTCTACAGGAATTTCCACCCATTTTTCTTTGCTTTCTCTGTATCTGTCATAGTAGCTGCTCAGTAAATTATCCTTCTTTACTGCCATTAGTTGAGTCACGCTCTCCTATCAGCAACATTTCCCCCTGTTCCTCCTTTGCCTGCACTAGGTCTAATTTGATTACATAATCACAGGACTCAAATCTCAGAGTTCATTCTGCATTTTTCTTTCGGTTCCC
The DNA here is from genome assembly GCA_013400475.1 of Tricholaema leucomelas. Lineage (NCBI taxonomy): Eukaryota > Metazoa > Chordata > Aves > Piciformes > Lybiidae > Tricholaema lacrymosa > Tricholaema leucomelas. The sequence goes on along the minus strand of WAAF01017359.1, from coordinate 771,665 downwards.
TTTAAAAATTCTTCTGTACTTGAAAAATGTAATACTATGTCTAGCTTTTGTTTTTAGCTTGGACATGGATTTAGTACAAACATAAACATTATTTTGCAAATACAGCACAACAAAATCCTTCTTTAATTTTAGGACACCTTTTATGTGTTCATATGAGCAATTCTGCTGGCTCATTTGTAGTAATGTAATAAAACATAACTACAGTTGGATTTACTCAGTTACACCTAAGAAATACAGACAACTTGTAGAAGAGCAGGTGAGGAGTGCTCTACAGCTTTTTCAGGAGGGTGAGACAGGTGTTGCCAGCAAGCAATCTGCTACGGAGACTTGCTGAAAGGGCAAACAAATGCTGGTAGTCATCTCAAAAGCTTTAGAGAGGCAAAGCTCTGCAAAAGAGAAACCATTAGTTGTTCAGGGATATGGGAGAGGTAGCAAATGCTCAAGCCAGGCTTCACGTGGAATTTAGTTACCTGGCTGTTTGTAATACTTAGTCAATATTCATATTTAGGTATCATGGAGATAAGACATGAAATCTTCAAAATCTTCACATAAAGCTGTGATAGCTCAAGCTCAGGTGAGTGAAATTTCCCCTTTCCTTCCTCTCCAAATGTTTTCCATTTAAGAGAAAATAGTTGTCTGGATGGATGCAGGATGGGAAAGTCATGACCTGTAACTGTGAAAGCTTTAATCAGTTTGGGTAATATGGGAAGGTTCTCACTCAGCATTTCTCTAGAAAACTGAGAGAATGCATCTGAGTGTTGACTCTAGTAATTCAAGACAGCAAATATTGAGTAAAGAATGAGTATAATGGGTGAACTGATTGCCTTGGTAGTTGTTCAGGACTGTTGCCAACATTTTCTAGGTGAGAAAAATCTTAACCAGTGGCTTTACTGATTAATTGCTGACCTTTACAAAGCATGTTTTTCTCTTTCCCATGCTACTGGCAAGGCTATACCTGTCTTTACATTCCTGGATATGGGAGAGGGTAGTATTCCTTGGCTTTTTGACAGGGATCCACAACTGTGAGTGTCAGTCTTTGAGCAGGAGTCCCCATATGAAGGAGTGATTTGCACTGTTGACCATGCAAGTGAGAGAAGCTATGCTCAGATGAAGACCTGCTCTTAAAGTCTCTTTGTGTAAATATATGCTGATCAGGCTCCTAGAAGAAGCTCTCGTGCAGCTAATTCTGTGCATCTCATCTAGTTCCCCTACAAACTCGGTGTTTTCCAGAGACTTACTGATTTATTCAGTGACTGAAGAGGTTCAGGTACTTTCTTTATGTAAGATGCTGATTAATTTCCTTTTCCTTGCCCTGGACTGAGTCTGAGCTGCTAAATAAATTGTATCTGGAGAGCTTTTGTATCATCAGTGAGCTGTAACTGCTTGGCATGTGTACTGGTTTAAACAGTCATCCTTTTTGGTCAGTTACATTTTTCCTGAATGAGAACAGGTTGGGGTTTTTTTTGTGTGTCTTGTGCATGCTCCTGGCCATTCAAAACAAAATACATTGTGTTACTTTAAAAACCCTATTTATCTAACTGATAAACATACACTCTTTCCTTCCCTCAGAGACTTTCAGTATTTTTTCTTATTGTAAGAGGCATTGGATTAATCAGGATTTAGAAGGTGTGTTAGCTACTAAAGGGCTGCACGCTAAGTTTAGTCCTTAAAGTTCTGTGAGGAGACACAGGTTGACTACAGATGTACAGAATATCAAAAAGAAGTGAAAACAATGCTGATGACAAACTTGGCAGCTTACTAGAGGAAAAATCTATTTGTTTGAAAACTGGATCCTCTGTACATGGTATCACATAGTCTTTCATATAGTATCACAAAGTGTATCACATAGCAGTTAGAAATGATTTTCTTTAGCTCTGTGAAAGGGGCTGCACTCATCTTTGGAAGTACTGGACTGGATCTTAAGCTATTCTGTTGTAAACATATACAGAAACCCACAGACTGCAACGAATGCTGTGGTGTTCTTATAGCAGTAAAACCATCTTCAGCTGAGTAGCCAGAAGCTGAATCTGTGCTGGATAAGATCAAGGAAATGACAGTAACATCAACAGAGCTGGGAAGAACCCTATTTTTCTGCACCTTTTGTGAGTCCACTCATGCTCTAGCAGTCAACACTTTTGGGATGAGGATGTTCATCTGTACGATGTGGAAGCAGTGATTTATATCTGTGCACTCAGACGTATTGGAGTGAGTATTGCTGTAACAGCAGCTCGTGGCCTTCCTTCTTTCCTAGCGTAAATCACAATCTGGCCACATCTCTAAGGAAAGGGTTATTACCTTCATAAGGAAGTGGCAGTGTAGTATTATGTAGATCTATTCCCATGGTAACATCTCTGGTACTGAGTGATAACTCGATAGCTTTTCAATGCATTTACAAACAAACAGCATTAGGTTTGCTTGCCTTTCCTGCCTCCCAAATACGGTCACCAGACCAAGCTTCTCAGGGTCTTCTCAGGGTGCTCCTGCACACTACTACGTGGGATTGGCTCTGACATGCAATGCCACTAGATATTACACCTTAGTTCTTTTTCTACTGTTCTGTGTCAAATGTTCTTCACCTTTTCCTTTGTAGACTTTAGAGGGGAGTTGATTGCTACCACTTAGCACTGTGAAAAGTATTTTAAAAACCAAACAGCAAATTTATCCAAACTGAAATACTAGACAATGCAGCTATCACAAAATCACTCAGGGTTGGAAGGGACCACAAGGATCACCCAGTTCCAACTCCCCTGCCATGGGCAGGGACACCCTACCCTAGATCAGGCTGGCCAGAGCCTGGCCTTAAACACTTCCAGGGATGGGGCCTCAACCGCCTCCCTAGGCAACCCATTCCAGGCTCTCACCACTCTCATGCTGAACAACTTCCTCCTCACATCCACTGTGAACCAACCCACCTCCAGCTTTGCTCCATCATCAATTACTGAAATTTTCCTCTAAAGAGTGTTATAGATGTGTCTCAAATTAAGACTCAGGAAGGAAACTCAGTGCTTCTCCTCACTAAAATCAAATTCTGTTTTGCTCTTATTGGAAGCTCTAAGATTTATTAATTTCTCTGTATCCTGAGAGAACTTTACAAAGAATTCATGCTGCTGTCTGTATCATAAAATGGTTTAGGTTGGAAGGGACCTCAGAGATCTGCTCTGCAAGTCTTCAAGACAATTACTGTACAAGCTAAGGAAACATCCTTTTTCTATTATCCTTTGGATTGAACACCCCCAGATTAACTGCTGTAGTTCAACCCTGTGTCACTTTCAACTAGAAATTAAGGAGACTCTTAACCCTGATGCTTCTCTTAGTTGCTGAAAATTAGCAGTATGCACTATTTTCTCCCTGGGCTCCTTGGAGGAAATTTTGCCAGTTGGTTTGGTTTTTAGCCCTTTTGTGCTAGCCCATTAAGTTCTACTAATAGAGGCATAATGTAAATGTAGGAGCCATGGTCTCTTTGATACATCTGTATAAAGCACAACAATAGCCACTTAGGGTATCTGTGTGAATGGCTGCTATAATACTGGTTAGTGTTGTCCCAGATGTGAGGGTAGGGAGGTTAGCTGTGTGATATGCCCTTTGCTCAGAGAAGAGGTAACAGTGAAGCTGTGTATCACAGGAAGAAGTGTCACTGAAATTGGCAATTTGGCAGGGGAAATATGAGAGTTGTATCTCCTGTGTTTCTTCGTAGCCTGTGTTCCCCACAGGTTGTGATGATAGGTGGATGAGAGAGCTTTTTTCTCATGCACTTCAGTGGAAGTGTGGAGCAAGTCCTGCACAAGCACAACCACCCTGTGTTTTGTGTGAAAAGCTGGTGAAACAAAGACTGCAGTTATTCTAGTTGGGATGCTGTGGTGATTGGACTGTTTATATTTTATTTATTCTTACCATTTAAAAAAGCTATTTGTGCTAGTTTGAGGCTATCTGGAATATTTTGGTGAGAAGAATAAGATTACAGGCTGTGAGAAGCAAACAATGGAGATGTCTACTTCATTCACAGGCTTGCTGAGATGTATAAAAGAAAGAACATAAATATAGATAACAGTTGCTCTCTGGCTGCATGCACTTCTCTCCCTAACTTGCTATCTGTGTAACTAATTCGTCTGTCTTTCTAACCTCCCTGGCCAATTCTCCAAACTCACCTTGAACGTAAGGCAAAATCTGGGATAAGGTAGAGGGGTGGAAAGGAGGTGGAAGGGTGTTTTGGAGCCCTTCCTGGAGACTCTGGTTTCTGGGAGGGCTGTTGTGTTTCTGTATTACCTTTTTTTTAACTTGTGTATTTCTGTATATAGCTGTAGATATTGTAAATATCTGCTTGTGTATAGTGCTAAGCTGTAAATATAAAGCTTTGTTCTAATTTCCAGCCAGCTGAGTCTAGTCTGCTGGAGAGCAGCCAGGAGGAAAGGGACCTGGGGGTACTGGTGGATAGTAGGCTGAAGATGAGGCAGCAGTGTGCCCAGGTGGCCAAGAAAGCCAATGGCATCCTGGCCTGTATCGGGAACAGTGTGGCCAGTAGGACAAGGGAGGTTATTCTGCCTCTGTACTTAACACTGGTCAGGCCACACCTTGAGTACTGTGTCCAGTTCTGGACTCCTCAACTCAAGNAGTGGATAGGGCTGGGTGCTAGGTTGGACTGGATGATCTTGGAGGTCTCTTCCAACCTGATTGATTGTATTCTATTCTAGTCTGGGTGATTTCACAAGAGTGGGGGGGCAGATAACACCCAGACTGTCACACTATTGGATTGTCCTTCAAAAGCTACCATATACCTCAGGCAATGGTGTGTTCGTGACTGGGGTTTGCCTCTTTTATAGGAAAACAGAACTGACTTCCTATACTTGGCAGGTTACAGCCTAATAAGATAATGCAGATGCCCAGTGAAGCCTTTATAAACATTCAGATCCATACATGCCGAACTTAGAGTTTAGGTACAAATATTATGACACGAGTTTATCTGCATTTTAAAAACTGTTGTTGTGCTTGTAGTTACATACTTAAAATTGCTGGCAACTTGTTTTCCACATGTGCCTTTATTCTGGTGTTTTTGTTTTGCTTGCCTCAGTGTGTGTGTGTGTGTACTGTTGTCTTCTCCTAGCACTGTTTTGCCAGATTCCTGGTAGCAAATTTTGCATCAAGAGAACTTGTTGTAGCTACATGGAATTAAATAGAACTGTGACAGCTATGAAATACAATAGTTAATGTTTGCTGAGAGGCAGAGGAAATGCTGCTTGGCAGGAAAGTATTTCTCCTTTCATGAGACCTAAAAATCATGTTGAAGGCTGGTAGATGGACAATGTGAAGAGGTTGTGGAGTCTTCTTCTCTGGAGATATTCAAGAGCCATCTGGATGCATTCCAGTGTGATCTGTTCTAGGTGGTCCTGCTCCAGCAGGGGAGTGGGACCAGATGATCTTTTGAGATCTCTTCCAGCCCCTGACATCCTACGATGCTCTGATTCTATGAACACTCCTGCCCAAGTTGGTACCATTTATAAACTTAGTGAGGATGTATTTGATGCCCTTGTCAACACCATTCATAAAGATATTAAAGACATCTGGCCCCAGTACTGAACCTTAGGGAGCCCTGCCCGTGACCAGCTGCAAAGTGGACTTGACTCCATTCACCATTGTATTGGAAATTAGTAATCATTTTGACTAATTTCTGTATGAATGTTATTTTTTATTATTAATAATCAAAAATCAGGACAATTCCGTGAGGTTCTTTGGATTTTTGGGCGACAGGAAGCAATTGCACAGAATTAAACAGTTTAAACAGTCAGAACTTGGGAAATAGGAACGTGAGAACAGGAAGAGTTCTAACTATGCCTATGGAGTCTTGGCATGCACTCCAGCATGTGTACTCACGACTCTTTTGGTCGCTGAGTAAGTCTCCTGTATCAAAGACACTTTCAGACTGGCGATAATGATCCCAGGGTAAAACACAAACTATTTCAGGCAGAGTGAAGGAGGTGCTGCTAGTGTCAGCTGCAACACGCAGCTGCCTTTAATGAGCCGCAAACGAGGAGAGGCAGGAGGGCTGCCTGCAGACAAAGGCAGGTTGCAGAAAGGCTGAATACAGAGAGGCTAATGTAGGAAAATTGAATACAGAAAGGCAGGGTTTCTAAATCACCCCTCTTTCTATACTTCATTGTGAAAATCAAACCGGCCAACAGGCACTAGCACCATTGTTCCGGCCAACGAATTCAAAGCTTCCTGCCTCCTTCGGTCACGCAGGCACCTTGAGGGCAGCACAAGAGACCTGACACGCGGTGCTAAGCCCCCTAGGCCTTGCTGGGGCCAGACCCTTATTGTTTGCTCGTCTGACTCACTCCCGGACCCACACCAGGAGGAGGACAGCAAGGGTTAAAGCGGCCTGGCAGGATTTATACCCTACCAGGACAACCACGCTTCTTTGGGCCTGGCCACCCAGCCAGGTTTTTTTTCACCCAGTGAAGCATACCCCCATCCAAACCGTGAGCAGCCGGTTTCTCCAGGAGGACCGTGTGGGACCGTCCAGGTAAACTAAACCCACAGCTTCCCCCTCATCCACTAAGCTAGTCATCTTCTCATAGAAGGAGATCAGATTAGTCAAGTGGGGCATACTTTACTGTTAGGAGCACTTTTTGGAGAGCTGTGACAAGAAATCTGGCATTTGCAGGACACGCAGCACCCTGTAGTAAATTCAGTATTCAGCAGCATTTGTTCAGTATAAACTGAAGTGATGCATACTTTCTGCCAAATTAGATTCTGGAGTAGAAATGCATTTCAAGAAATACAAATCCACCTTTGAAAGACATGCTGACCTGCAAAATGAACCCCAAAACTCACGCAGAGTTATGAAGTAAGTGTGTTTTATTACAGTGCTGGGTGCAGGCAGGATTGCTCCATCAATCCTGCACTCCCCCCCATGCTGGGGGAGGTAGGGTTATTACAGTTATTTCTAGGGGTTCATTAACATAAGTATTTTCCCATTCTCCACCCCAATTCCAACCCTAGTGGTCTGGAATGGTTATTTGCGTCTTTGTCGCTGATATCCCTGCTTCTCCTTTATCTTCTTCCTGCTTTCCTTAGTCACTGCAGGCCTGGGTCTTTACAAGATTGCTTATCACACATCTCCAATGAGTAGCTGCAAACACTCCTACAGTAGCCCTTGTTTAGGTTTGCAGATTATCAATTGATTACTATAAACAAACATCTCTACAGAGTCTGGTAGTTTAGGGTTTGTCACAGACACCCTCAAAATGAGCATCTGCTCTATGAGACCTTTTAACCAGCATTCCTTGATTTTTTTTTTTTTTTTTCTTGTATCAATGCCCTTTCCCTTAAAAGTAAAGCTCTCCTTTCTTCATGAGTACCTACATAAGTAGCTAAGGAAAACCCGAGCATTTAAAAAAAATCAAGCTTTTTCTTTTTTTTTTTACTTGTCATCGACTTTTCAGCACTTCTGCTAGCTTCTTTCTGATCACCCCTCCCTTACTTAATGAAATAAGAAAGATTTACCACTTTGTGAGTAAGCTGCAATGAGAAAAAATATGTGCAAGAAAGTTATGACCAGATGACTGGAGAATTTTGCTAATAGATTAAAGGATAAGGCTAAAGATTACTTCATCTCTTTATATTTTCCCTTTATAAATTTCATTAGAACCAAAGTTTTCCAAGTTGATGTAATGTCACTTATTCTGGGACTTCTGTTTGGATGTTGAGGCCTCGAAATCATGGTATGAGATGCACCCTTAGAAGGAAAAAGTGTGCTGGCTGCAGTCTCTGTATAGCTGGTCCTGCTAATATGTACATACCTTCCCTTCTTTGACTTATGTCTCCATGGAGGCAGGGGTAGAGCATTATATGTTTTCCTTTCCTCTGATAGTAAGGGGACTTCCCCTGAAGGAATATGTTGGCAAGCAGGTATAGGAATACTACTTTAGTTACAAGTGGTGAGTGCAATGCTCTATAGCATCTCTAAAGGAGTTTCCTTTAAAGAAAAACAGGACAAAAACATTTCTGTCCTTTGGATTTCATGGCTTTCATAGACAAAGGCAGCAGCATCACCCTGACTCTATGATAATCAAGAGTTTTAATGACATGCTAAGCAAATTTATAGAACATGAAGGGATCATCTCTGTCCAAGTGCAGAGACTTTAAAAATCTTTATGAGAGAGTATCTGTGATGTATCACTTGTGGTTTTTTTTCTTTCCTTTTTTATAAGTAACTTCAGTGTCTCGTGTAGAATCCTAGAGACATATTAGATATCCATGCATGCCTGAAGCAGTTTCAGCTGATTCTCCCCAAGTGTAAAGTGCTGCCGTAAAATAGTGTATCTGAGATGTGTTCACACTGAAATGGCACTCTCTAAGGTTAAAGTGCAAGTGTGAAGGCTAGATTTTCTGTTTGAGAGAGGGGAGTCTTTGTTAGGGGCAAGAAGGACAGGCTTGGGAAGTAAAGACTTCTCTGGAAGATAAAGAGATCCTCTTTGCTATGCGTTGGTGTATGGTTTGCTTAATAGGACTGTGTTTTTATTAGCCTATTGGAAAGGATATTCTATGTGGATTTATCGAGAATGATCTCACTTGTACTGTTTTGTACAACTTGTGGATAGAAGCAAAAATGTATTTAGAGCATGGGATGCCAGGCAAAACCTTTCATCTTCTCACAAGCAAGAAAGAGAAACGTGATCTGGTGCCTTATTAAAACTGAATTTCAACCCACTTTTTCATGTCAGCAAGGATAAAAATAGGGAACTACAGCTGGTCATCCAATTATTTCTATCTGGCCAGTAGCTCTATGTGGAAAAAAAAATAGAAGGCAGGGAGTATAAAGATTTATAAGAGAATGATAAGACAACTACACTGTATGAAAATATAAATATCCTCGGGTATAGTAAGTAAAACATATCTAGAAAGAAATCACTAAGGCAGTAGTAAAGCTTGAAGCAGTCAAGTGTCAACTTTTGTGTTCTCCGTTTCAAGACAAATGTGGATCAAAGGAATAACCAGCAAGAGGAAAACAATGACAAAAATTGGAGATATATGGGGAGCAGAGGTGGGGGGAAAGAAGAAGAAAGAAAAAGGCCTATACAGGAAAAACGAAGGGATTTAAGCTTTTCAGTTTTAGGAAGAGAAACCTACAGACCTCAAGTAAGTAAAAGATGTTGCAAGAAGACTGCCCAATGAGGTGGAGTGGCTGTCCCTGGAGGTCCAGAAAAGATTGGATGAGATAGTGCCATGGTCTAGTTGATTGGATAAGGCTGGGTGATAGTTTGGACTGGATGAGCTTGGAGGTCTCTTCCAACCTGGTTGATTCTGTGATAAGACACAGGAGATTTCCTACCATTTATGGCTACCAATAAATCATGGATATAAACTGTGGCAAGGGACATCCAGGTTGAATGTTACAAAAATCTTTCTAATACTAAAGAAAGTGGAATGATGCTTAAGTGCTTTTCATAGGAGGTCTGTGTTATTTCAAGAACAGTCTCTGGAGGTCTCTTCTGGCACTATGTGCTTCAAAGACACTTGGGTTGTCTTCAGATTTAAACAATGAAGAGGATATATGTTACTCAACCTAACATCAGAAACATCCTCTAAATGTTTCAAGCTCACGCTAGAGTGCTATGTCTCCATTAGCTTATAATATCTGAATGAAGGGCAGTGGTGATAAAGCATGTGTTTCATTCCTGGAGATGCCAGGAAGAATGTGTGAATAACTCACTAGCTCCATTTCAATCTTTTCTTAAAGCTAAATAAATAAATTTAAAACTCAGTATTTCTGTGCTAATACACAGACTAAGAAGCATAGTAAGTGAATTCTTCAACATCCTCTTTCAAGTTTATTCTGAGATACTGCATCTCCCAGTTTAGGTTCTGTCCGTTCTAGCAAGGTTGGAGTTATGACTGAGAAATGTGCTCTGACAATTGCTAGAGCTGCAGTACCCTCTTTTTCAAGCATCTTTCAGTACCATTAAAATATCAGCCTCTAGCTAAACAAAATTTTATCATCTTGCACAATGTAAGGGGAAAATAAAATATAGTCTGTTGTACCAGCTGTTGAGGGAAATGTGAGCATTTAGATGAAAATGTACATGGGAGGCATCTGAAAGATCTCGTAAACATCAACAGGATCTGAGTATGAGTGGTAGATGGTTGTCAGTATTTTAGTAGGGTAAGGAAAGCCTATAGAAGTAATATTTTAAACAGCTGCCGTTCTTTCTTATAACATTGATGTAAATTTTTGCCACTTTTTTGTCACTTATTTAAGAAATAAGGGATCCTTTCTATTAAAACTGGAGATCTGACTGACTTTCCCCCAGCAGTCATTCATATTCTCCAAGGAATTCTCTGTAAGAATTCTTGTAGAGGAATAAACAATTAAATCAAGTAAAAGTCAGCTCTGGAAGGTGGACTTCCTGGTGAAAGAAGTGCTGCAGGCTTGATCTTACGTGATTAAGGGAAACTAATTTTATCGCTGAGACTAGAAGAGTTCTCTTAGGTTGTGCTCATTACTGTGGTATTTGTGATCTTTGTTTTTTCCCCACAGTGGCTGTTGTCATACACCTTTTTCTTTAAAAAGAAATATATATATATATTTAATGTAGGACTCATGATATGTCATTTATAGCTTCTGTATCTTCTGCTGTACAAGACAGGTGTAACTGAACAGCACAAGAGATTGCTCTGAAAATAGAGTTCACAGTAGTTTACTTCCTAGTGGAAGTATCTGTTTAAACACCAGTATGATCCTTGCTCTGCATTCGCTCCATTTCTAGGACACCCAGGTCACTTTGGCAACCATGACAAACTTTTAACATCTCCTCTGAGATCACGTATCTTCCTTTCAGGCATGAAAGAGTTGCATTGCTGATGATATCTCAGTGAGACTGAGCTAAGAATCCCCAGCAGGCATTAATCCTGTCTCAGCAAGATCTCAAGTTCATAGAATCATAGAATGTCAGGGGCTGGAAGGGACCTCGAAAGATCATCTGGTCCAGCCCAACTGCCAGAGCAGGATCACCTAGAGCAGATCACCCTGGAATGCACCCAGACCATTCTTGAATGTGTCCGGAGAGGGAGACTCCACAACCTCCCTGGGCAGCTTTCACAAACACATTTTTCCTCTTATCACAGCACTCTTGTGAAATAAAAAGGGTTACTATCCCACAGAAGGTGGCCATTTGGTGGCTGAAGCACTGCAGTGATTATATGGATCCTTGTCTGAATCTCCTGGAGGCTTTACATATTTACAAAAGAGTTGCAGTTTTAACATTGGCAAAAAGTTGCAAATTAGTTTAGAGATGCTCCTTGAACATGTAGAGGGTTGTGACAGAGAAACTTCAGGCTTGGCCTTGCTGACAAAATAAACAGCTTTTGCAATGGTAAAGAAAAATCTGTTTGAGATGCAGTAACAGTCAATTGCCTGCCAAGTTATCTTTGGGAGAATGGCTAGTAAGGGACAGAAAGCTAGTTTTCAAGTGTATACTGGTTGTAGGCTGCAGAAATGCATCATAGAATCATTAAGGTTGGAAAAGACTTTTAAGACCATCGAGTGCAACTGTAACCCAGCTATCATGACTACTAAACCATACCCTGAAGTGCGTATCCACATCTACCTGCTTCTTGAACACCTCCAGGTGTTCACCACCTACCTGGGCAGTCTGCTCCAATGAGAGTATCCTGCTAAAGTGATTTTTCTGTTCACCAAAGATATGCAAAATGCTGATAGGAAAAATGACTTTTTATCTGACTTACTGCATCTCTCTTGTCACAAAAGGCAGCTTAGATTCTCAAGGAGTAAAACATGATTAGAGACATCTCTTAAATTACTGCATTTCCTTTGCTTTAGAGAGTATTTTTTTGTTTTTAGATGGCTGTGTTTAACACCTGAGCCTCACTTAATATTAACACTATTACACCTAAGGAGCTAGGTGTACAGTTCCTTATATAGGAAAAAACCTGGAGTGGTATGGAGGTGTTTCACCGAGGTGCATCATAGAATCTAAGAGAAGCCAAAATGAGATCTGTCCAACACAGGCATATATTAATGCAGGCTGAAATGTAATCCAGTGACATACTCTTAATTAAAACCTAATTCCAGATGAAATCTGCCATAGTGCCCATGTCAGTTGCTTGTGTTCTGTGTTCTTCAAACATGTTGGGAACTTGCCTTTGATCATCTGGCTTTTTCCTTCTGACCTCCATGTGAGTGGTTATAAACTGCAACAAACCAAACCAATAAATTCTGTCCTACAGCTGTTATTTCTCAGACTAAAACTCTGGGGCACTCAACTGTACCAAAACATTTCTCAGAAATTATTGCTTGTGTATTGTAGGATAAACACAAAAGTAGATTTTATAAGGGGATGTAATTAGCTCATCACAACTGAAACAATTTTTGTGTGCTTAATGCCAAGCCACAAATGGAAGTGCCTATTTGATCACACACCTGGATATCATTAAAAATACTGATGTAAAAATTCCTGTAATCAGTGATGTGTTAGCAGTGTATTGTAATGAAATATTCTAGCCCACGAGCAGATACCAAAGCTTGTTTTGAGTTTATCATGCAAAGAGTAGGGTTGCTATACTAAAACACATGAGTTTAAGACACGTTCACTTATGCTACTCTTCACTTATCAGAAATGAGACTTGTGGCAATATTTCCTCTTTCACACTAGTAGCAATTAGAGACAGAAGGTGGTTTGTTTTTGACTCTGTTGTTATACGTGTGTGCATTTTTTAATCCATATTCAGAGGATTTATGATTCGCATAAACAGGGTAGCCAAAACTTGGTAGAAACATCTTAGTTTGCATTTTACAGGTATGGGAAATGTAACTCCAATTAGGAAGTTTGCCCAAGACTATAAAAGGTGTCTGTAACATGGCTTAGAGTTGAATGCTGAAGTGAATCAGCAGTAGCTACCTTCTCATTCCATAAATGAAAATTGCAACAGTTAGATGTGATTACCTTCCTGGGATAGTTGTGATTGTGCTGAGGTTGTGCAAAAGCAGTATCAGTGCCAGCTCAAAGTGATGTTTGGGGGCATGAGCCTTACCTTTATGGTTTTGCCCCCTAACTGGTAGATATTTGTCCTAAGGCAAGGCCTTGAGGAAACTGCTTAGTAAGCCAAGAAGGCAAGATGTGAGAACTGCATTTGAATTTGAGTGCTCTGTTGCCACAGTCTTAGCCGTGCCAGTTTTCTTTCGGTTTACAGTTAGATTTAATAATTTGAATGCCAAGCAGCTTTTAACTCTCATGCATGGTTGTACAGAAAAGACAGGAGTTCCATCTTATTTTAAATGAATGCAACTATTGGGGTTTTATCTTTTGCCTTTCTCTATAGAGCTCTCCTCATACATGTCTTGAATACTGCTTCTACTCTTAGTGTATTTTTACTGTAGGTGTGGTCACTAGAGGATGTGGAATTGCATAGCTAGTTAATGCAAGTCAGGTGGTGAGGTCCCTTTTCCCTAGTTCTGCTGCTGAGAGAAAGGAGGGAAAAGAGCTGAGAAAGATCTATATCAAGAAGTAAATGAAACATGGGAAAATATTCACTTTGCATGAATGTGTACTTGTGTTTTATTATCTGTTCTTGTGTCAGACATGTATTGCTGTGATGGTTTGGGTGTTCCCTACCCCCCCCACTTTGGAAATCACCCAGACTAGACTCAGCCAGCTCTGGAAATTTTGAATGAAGCTTATGTTTACAGCTTAGCAGAATATACAAGCAGATATTTACAGTATTATACATTTATATACAGGAATATCCAAGGTAAAAGGTAATACAGAACAGCCCTCCCAGAAACCTGAGTCCCCAGGAGAGGCTCCCAACCGCCCTTTGACCTTCTCCCACCCTCTCAACCTTACCCCAGTCCCAAGGAAGAATGGAGGTTTGGCCAGGGGGTTAGGAAGCAAAGTGGATTAGAGAAACAGCAGAGAGGCTAGAGAGAGAAAAAAAATGCAGCTCCATGCTCCCCAACAGAAGCAGCAGTGCCCTGTCTATGTTTGGATTCTTCTTTTTATGCCTCTCAGCAAGCCTGTGAGTGAGGTAGACATCACTCTGTTTTTCTTTTCACAGCCTGTAATCTACTTCTTCTCACCAAAACATTCTAGCTAGCATCAAACTAGCACAGTTGCCTTCCACAAGTTCTTTTGCAGTGAGAGGAAAACCTGCTTTAAACTTCCTAAAAGATATAAAGGAACTGAAGCAAAATTTTTAGTGACACTTTCAGATTAATTCTATTTTCCAATTGCATCTGGGGGCAAGATAAAAACGTATTAATTAAAAAAAAAAAAAAAAGTATGCCTACTTTATGGTAGATTTAAAATGAAGACTAGAAAAAAGCTGGGTTTGTTGTTTTGGGTAGTTCTTTCATCCCAGTCATTACGGTTTTATTCACAAGATTTTGCCATCACATTAGAAACAAGACGTGCACTCTGAAGCCTCTTTCCAGCTGAGAGCAGACTTTGTGTCCTGCTTATCAGCTGGTAGTGCTGTCTGCCTACCAGCATTCTTTCCACTGTCTCCGTTGGCATAGAGATCAATAAACTTCAGTCACTTCCCAGTAGTCCTTGTAATGTTTTGCTCCTGAGAGCCAGAGAAGTGCCATAGCACCTGGTACAGTTGAGGTCTCCATCTCAAAAAAGCTAAGGTATCTCTTCATTCCTTCACTTTCACAACCAATTGCTTGTGCACTTAGTGCAAACACATGTATATAAAAGTAGGTTGTACACAAAGAACAGCAAATAACAAAGCAGTTTAGTGTAGGGTGAATAAGCTTTTTCTGTTCTGCTGAAATTATAAAGATTGGAAGGATGTAGAGCAATTGTCTACGGTAGCACATGACTGGGAAAGAGGGAGGAATATAGAACAGCTGTAACTGTTGAAGTGTTGGTAACCCTTTCCCTAGTTTCATGATTGCTAGTGCTTGCCTGAAAGCCTCAGGCCCTGGAAATAAGAGTAGAAGATATGCGAACATTAAATTTAATGAAGAAGAAAAGGTTTCTATCTCCCATAGAGACAGATTATACATAGGCCATATCTTACAATTTTAACTTCAGAAGTGGAAAAACTAGAGACAGAAAATAGCTGTTTGTTTTAAGACAGATGTGTGACACTTGGATTTGGTAGCACCATTTTTGTGTGAGAATATGCCATCGGGTACACAAGGCCTTTGTGCCACAGAGAACAGATCATCAACATGACACTTTTATATTGAAATGGAATCTGCCTCCATTTGGGGTATCTTTTGTCTTTTCATTGCATTAAACTGCAGTCATAACATGGTACAGTAAGCAGATCTCATGCCGGTAAGTTCTAAGTCAAATTAATTAGTTTGTAAGTATTATGTATTTTGTGCAGTAGCTTTTTCAGATAAGTCTTGGTAAAGTAAGTACTGCATTTGTTTTGAGGATCAGGATACCAAGGCAGAAAGAGCTCAGCATGCCAAGGAAGTGCAAAATTAGCTTTGTATTCATGTGAACCAACAGAGAAAGCTTTGAACTGGAAAAAAAATAATGTAAGCTGATACAACATGTCAACCTACTTCATAGTAAGTTGCTTAAGATGACTCATTTAGAGCCCTTAGGGAGGAGGAAAGTGGAATCCCCTACTCAGTTTATGGTACATAAACAGGCTGACTGATTTTTATTTTATTTTATTTTTTCTTCCCTTTCATGTTGAATTTGGTTTTGGTCATATCAGTGAACTGCACGTGCTTCCTCATTTAAGCTTCTTCATTAGTTTGCTGCGTCTTCTTAAAGATGCCTGGAGCCTAAGTTGTTTGTGGTTGAGACAACAATCTGCAAATTTTAAAACCAAAAATTAGAATACAATAGAATCAACCAAGTTGGAAGAGACCTCCAAGATCATCCAGTCCAACCCATCATCCAGCCCTATCCAGTCAACTAGACCATGGCACCAAGTGCCTCATCCAATCTTTTCTTGAACACATCCAGGCACAGTGACTCCACCACCTCCCTGGGCAGCCCATTCCAATGGCAAATCACTCTCTCTGTCAAGAACTTCCTCCTAACATCCAGCCTATACTTCCCCCAGCACAACTTGAGACTCTGTCCCCTTGTTCTGTTGCTGGTTGCCTGGGAGAAGAGACCAACCCCCATCTGGCTACAGCTTCCCTTCAGGTAGTTGTAGACAGCAATGAGGTCACCCTTGAGCCTCCTCTTCTCCAGGCTAAACAACCCCAGGTCCCTCAGCCTCTCCTCATAGGGTTTGTGTTCCAGGCCTTTCACCAGCCTTGTTACCCTTCTCTGGACGTGTTCCAGCACCTCAACATCTCTCTTAAATTGAGGAGCCCAGAACTGGACACAGTACTCAAGATGTGGCCTGACCAGTGTTGAGTACAGGGGCAGAATAACGTCCCTTGTCCTACTGGCCACACTGTTCCTGATACAGGCCAGGATGCCATTGGCTCTCTTGGCCACCTAACACAGCAAAATAACCCCCCAAGCACTTTTGTCCCTGATGTGATCCCACACCTGCCTCCTCTCTCCTCCCCTCAAAAAAACTCCCCAAACCCCCCAATTCATCAAACAAATAAAAAATTCCACCAAACACCTCAAACATTAAAATGGCAAAAAAAACAATGGCAACAAAATCTGGTTTAAATAGTAGGAGCCAGGCTAGAATTTCTTGAACATGTATTGTCTCATAAGCAATGCAGTTGTAGGGAGGGGATGATTAAGAGGCAGCATATAAACCAGAGTCTTAGTGCCAGCTTAATAGTGCTTAGGTGCATCTGGGAGAAGTGAACCTAAGGAATGAGCAAATTGCTTTCAGAGAGGTCAAAATGACTTCCATCAGCCTGAAGTTGTTTAATAGTATAGCCCATTATTTCTTATTTCTATTGTTGCACAGGCTAGATGCGTCAAGCTAGAGAGTACTACAAGTTTCAGTGAGAATCTCAATGTAATGCCAAGGGTTACAGCTGGGCTGACCACTGAGTTAGCCACTCTTTATTAACCACTCTCCTTTCCCAAAGCTGAAGAGAAAGGGAATAAAAGAG
This sequence comes from Tricholaema leucomelas, assembly GCA_013400475.1. NCBI lineage: Eukaryota > Metazoa > Chordata > Aves > Piciformes > Lybiidae > Tricholaema lacrymosa > Tricholaema leucomelas. The sequence continues at coordinate 754,648 of WAAF01017359.1, read as the reverse complement.
AGAGACATTTATAGACTGGGAAAAAAATTAAAACTACTTTAATGAAAATAATAAATTTTTTAAAGTATACAAAAATCAGTATTGAACTCAGCTCCTCTGACACCAACACATCACTGTGGGCAGGCACTGGGGAAGTCCCACACTGGGCTCATTGGTGGATGAGAACTAAATTCAGGATCTCTTGGACTGAGTTCAAAGGCAGGAAGGACAGAGTCCTCCTCACATGCCAGCCATTGAAGAAGTGAGTCCTTGACCCTCATGATCCCTCAGCTTTATATGAATATCATGTATATGGGATAGAATACCTTGTTGTTCAGTTTAGGGTAACCTGTCCTGTCTGCTCCTCCTCTTATCCACTCCATCCCAGTGTGGTGCCATAGGCTGCAATACCATAGTATCAAGGGGATAATAATTGAGACAGGGAGAAAGCTTAATGTAAGTGAGTTCCAATTTCTTTCACTTAAGCAGAGGTTTATATACCCTTCACCGAAGACTATGAAACAGGATTACAAAACTGTGCCAAATTCTAATTGGTTATGCACACCCATGTCAGGATTACATACTGCTTACTAGAATACACCAGCTACATATTTTCCATCTTCCAGCAGAGCACAACAACCTTTTCTCTAAGCAGACAGTGAGAAAACAGGCACCAGGTGGTACCAGGCTGTGAAGGCCATAAAGCAATTAGTTTAGACCAGAGGCCTCTTGTTTTCTTTCAGAGGCACTTTGATCTTACATTTTCACCACCTTGCTCTCAAGCCCCACAACGTGTGCTCCAATATATCCAACCTCTCCCCCTCCCTGTTGAACAAAGAAGATTTTAGCAGTGAAGTGTTCTATCATCTAAATACATTGCAATAAGCGTGGCAAAAGTAGAAGCAATAAACAAAGACAGCAAAAGCATATACTAATGTTCTAGAATACTCTACAAACTTACCAGGCATATAAAAAAGGGATTTTCTACAGGTGCTCTGACTAAACAAAAGAACTCTATCCTATTGCATTAACAAGAGCAACCCAAACTTTGGTTCTGCGCTAAGAAGAAAATAAAGAGAAAAGATTTAGTAGTGACCTTAGCCTATGTACCAATCCTTGGCACTAAACATTGGGCATTATCACTAGAAGCAGAAATGTTTGTGAAAACATGCCATTAATTTCAGAATGTGCAGTTAATTAGGAGACTGAGATGAAAAGTACAGTTGCTGAGCAGAATTTCTTCTGTTCTAGCTCAAGTAAGAACATCGAGTTTACTAGCAAAAGCAGAGAAATGAAATCTCTTTCCAGCTATTGATGTCATAGTTTCAAGCTTTGTAGCAATGCCCCTTACCAGCAAGGGGCTTTCCCCACAGAGCTAGTTCACTGTGTTTCAGCAAAAAAACACAGGTGCAAGTCTGAACTACTGCAGACCAAAAGGAGAGACCTCATTCTTTTACACATGTACAAGATTTTATTCAAATAGCCTGAGCTGGCCGAAAACAAGCAGGAGCCACGAGACATAAGAGCTGCACCCACTCTCTGCCTTCTGAAATCAGAACTGAAAAGTGACATGTTTTTTTCCATTGTAATTCTGATTAGATAAATTAGATGTTTGTTTTCCTTTCTAAACATTTTTCTCAAAGAAATTTGATGATTATGCATTGGAAAGCAGTATTTTGGTTCCTGGAGACTTCTGGATGGGGATGAAAGATATCAGAGTACAGAACTTCTCACTAGTAGATGGAGAATTAGAATTGTGATTCTTATTACCTTTACACGCTCTAGTTTTGTGCAATTGACTTACCCTTTCAACACTGCATAGCAATGAGGACACTGAAAGGAGATGTGGGGCAAAACCCACCTGGAGTGCTGTATCCAGTTCTAGAGCCCCTATTACAAGAGGGATGTGGACATGCTGGAGCATGTCCAGAGAAGGGCCACGAGGATGATCAGAGGGATGGAGCAGCTCTCCTATAAGGACAAACTGAAAGAGTTGGGGCTGTTCAGTCTGGAGAAGAGGAGGCTCCAAAGTGACCTTACTGTGGCCTTCCAGTATCTGAAGGCGGGCTTACAAAAAAGCAGGGGAGGGACTTTTTAGGCTATCAGGTAGTGACAGGACCAGGGGGAATGGAGCAAAGCTGGAGATGGGTAGGGTCAGAATGGATGTAAGGAGGAAGTTGTTCAGCATGAGAGTGGTGAGAGCCTGGAATGGGTTGCCCAGGGAGGTGGTTGAGGCCCCATCCCTTGAGGTGTTTAAGGCCAGGCTGGATGAGGCTTTGGCCAGCCTGGTCTAGGCTAGGGTGTCCCTGCCCATGGCAGAGGAGTTGGAACTAGATGATCTTTGTTGTCCCTTCCAACCCTAACTGATTCTATCTATAAATGCAAGCCTTAGAATTTGGGTTGTCCTTGCCCATCAAACTGAATAGAAATAAAATGGAAATGAAAAGCTGGTGATGTGTTATTAAGGTTAATTTTCCTCCCAAACAACTGAAGGGAGGTTGTAGCCAGGTGGGGGTTGGTCTCTTCTCCCAGGCAACCAGCAATAGAACAAGGAGACACAGTTTCAAGTTGTGCCAGGGGAGGTCTAGGCTGGATGTTAGGAGGAAGTTCTTCACAGAGAGAGTGATTTGCCATTGGAATGGGCTGTCCGGGGAGGTGGTGGAGTTGTCATCCCTGGAGATGTTCAAGAAAAGACTGGATGAGGCATTTAGTGCCATGGTGTAGTTGACTGGATAGGGCCGGGTGATAGGTTGGACTGGATGATCTTGGAGATCTCTTCCAACCTGGTTGATTCTATTCTATTCTACAACATCTGCTATGCACCTTCTTTACATCAGTTCCCATTTCATTTCTCCCCCACTGTCTGCAAGTATGTTAGGTCAGAAAGGAAGGATGGCTTTCTGCACCATATGGTACTGAATCTAGAATGGTGTTATTGGGTCTCTGAATAAAGTTACAGGGGGTCCTGGAAAAGAGGCATGAGATCTGGAAGGACTTGCTAGTCTGGAGGAAAAAGTAACTGTGGATAGTTTAACTATACAGTAGCCAAATATAACACAGTTTTAGACAATTTGTTCAAAAGGCATAAATGTTGAGAAGAGCAATTTAAGACAATTTTAACCAGTTGTGAAATAATAGAATCACACAGGAATTATAGAAATGCACTTAGAAGTACTAAAACTGAGATTTATTGTGTTGGTAAGCAGTCTTCCCGTGATAGGAGAATGAAGATTCACTTACTTGGCTTTAATTGGCAAATATTTCGTCTGGAAATGTCCTGCAGAAAGGGAAGTAAACATCACTGGAATGTGCTCAACGAAAGAAACAACATAGAGGCTGAGATCATGAAATGAAAGAGGATTCTGTCTAGGAGGATCATTGTATAACCAGACTGGGTAGGATTTCTTTGATTATTTTCACATCAGCTCATTCTAGAGACTCTTCACAAAACACAGCTGAGGTACTTTTACACTTAAAATGATACAACCAGAAGCATAGAAGGGGATTTTTAAGAAGAACTTGCTTCTAAAGTACTGTCCTAGAGCATAAGCAGGATTCCAAAGCACAGTTCTACTCGGGAATTAAATCTCTGGTCTGCCCTGTCCTGTGAGTGTTTCCTGAATATCCATATTTGGATGCACTTGTAATCCTTCCTATAGAAGAAGTTTTTCTAGGTATAAGATTCATAAAACCAAGGAGAGACCATGATCACACATTCTAGTTGATATCTACAGCACTTGCTTTCATAAGGGGAAAATGTTTCCAGAATCACTTCTGTTATTTGTAACTTCATTAGCAATTCAATGTAAAATATAGAAAATACTCTAGTAATGCAAAAAATGAATATTAACCCAGGTACAGTAAAAGGAAAAGAATAAGGTGAGTTTAATTCTTTCTCACAATGTGATGGTTTGGGAGTAATCTGCCCCCCCACTCTTATGAAATCACCCAGACTAGACTCAGCCTGCTGCAAGTTGAGGAATGAAGGTTTATATTTACAACTTAGCTGTAAATATCTGGTTGTATTTTGTGCTATATAAAGAAATATACAAGTTAAAGGTAATACAGAAATATGTCAGCCCTCCCAGAAATCAGAGTCCCCAGGAGGGACCCCCAACCACCCTTCCACCTTCTTTCAACCCCTCTACATTACCCCAGTGTATACCTTACATTCAAGGTGAGTTTGGAGGATCAACAAGTGGGGTTAGAAGCAAAAGGATTAGTTACACAGAAGCAGCCCAGGGAGAAAAGCACAAACACTGACAGAGGCACGCATTCTGTCTTACCTCTGTTTGTGTTCTTGTTTTTATACATCTCAGCAAGCCTATGAGTGAAGTAAACATCACCATTGTTTCATTTTCATAGCCTATAATGTACTTTTTCTCATTAAAATATTCCAGTTAGCCTCAAACCAACACACATAAAGAGTTGTTTTATCTTAGATGTTGCTGCTGGCAGATAAGGGCTGGATGGGGCTTGCAATTTTATCATTTGTAGGTTAGTTGTGACAGTTAAAGTCCAGACTGGCATGAGATCACAGCAGAAGTCACTGGAAAAAAAAAAAAACTAATTGTATTACTCTGGCTCCTAAACCTCTGCTCAAATCAAGCACAAAGGTTCATACATGTGTGTATGCTAAAACCAGACAACTGTTTAAATATCCACCACCCCTTGAAAGCCTCTCTTACCTCAGAGCTCTTATGGTGCCATCAAGAAAATAATTTCAATGTGCCCTTTTTTCTTTTAAACATCTGATGGGGAGATAAGCCTGAGCTGGCTAAAATAAGGAATTTGCATATCCAGATAAACAGCTTCATCTTGCTGGAATATAATTTGTTCTTTCTGTAGCCCTACACATATATTTTTCTTTGCAGAAAGAAGGGAAGCTATTTAGGAAGTTAGTATTTATACCTTTATTACTTGTTAGAGGGAAGGTTAAGTGAGAAATTAAGAAATGAGGAATAATGTGAGTAGGAATGGCATGGAATGAATAATTTCTGTTAAGTTGTTCTGACACAAGTACTTCAAATTTCTCTCTAAGTCTTGAAGCTTTAAAGACTACTATGGCTGAGCTGACCTGTGTGCCAGATATAGCCCATGGGAGATGTGCTTACCATCCACAGCTAATCTACAGTTCTGGTTGCAGACCATAATTGTGTTACCTTCAGACAGATTAGCTGGATTGTTTTTTCAGTTGACAAAGGAACGGTTACTTCAGTTTAATCTGACACTGCCTCTATGATGGTAAGAATGGAAATCTGGTTTTGTGTCAACTGAGGAGAGTGGCTTTGTCCATGATTTTAATTTCATCAAGACCAAGGTGTATTAGATTAAAAAAATAGAGGTCGAGCCAAATACTCAACCTTTTAAGATGTTGTAGCTATGGCTATTAAATACTCATTAATACATGACTGCATTAAGATTGTGTAGCTACTTTATTGTCCTTCATACTAACTGCCAAAATCATGAAGTCCTGGAGGGACCTTTGCAGTCACAAGTGGTAATGTCATAAGGTTATTTTAACCAGAAAGGCTGCAAGTGTGGCGATTAGGTATACTGTGGTCATTCTTATGCTCAGTTCCCCCTGAGGAGTGAAGTCACTGCACAGCTTCTATGCTCAGTGAGAGCCAGTGGAAGTGTGAGAGTAAACTCCTGCCTCCTCTGACAGCTTTCCTGCTTGTGCTATAACTAGCTGTTCAATAAGAAAAGCTTCAGAAGTCCTGTTATGTTCCAAGCACTATAGCCAAAAATGCAACAGCGGATGAACTTGATGAGAGGTTAGTGTTACTTAGGGATAAGCAAGAAAGATGATTGTGGTTGAACCAGACAAACTTGAAAAGGCAGTGAATAGTATTAAGCCTCAAGGGTGAAAGAGAGCTGCTCCTAATGGAAGTCAGTGGAGTGAAATTCTTGTCAGACTGAGCAGAGATACAGGACTGAAAACAGAGGTTAACAGAGAGTGCAAAGCAACTGTGAAGTGTAATTGAAGTTAATCGGACTAAAGTAAGTTTAATTAGACTAACTACTCAATTTTTCTTGGCATTCACTTAAATGTAAGATCTAGTCTTAGAAATCAGTGGCTAAATTTTTACAAAGCATTTTGGACTTTTGTTGTCTTTTTTTGAGGGAGGGAGGGACAGGACAGAGGGAGAGTAATGCCGAATGCCTCTCTGAACACAGAATGAAGGGACAATCATTAAGGTGGCAACCACTGAGAGTAACTAGATGGGGGATGACAGGAGGGGCAGGTGAATAGATCTTTGCGGACTAAACACAGTTTTTAAGGGAGTAGTGTTCTTATCTCATCTGACAGAGAGGAGATATTTTAAGTTACTGAGTAAAAATTGTAGGGAATAGTGTCATGGCAGCAAAAGACTTTGGACTTGTAGTCATTTGCATGGTGAATACTTCTGAGGCATTTGCTACGTTGGTATGGTGAGTCATAAAAAAGAATGTGATCACACACATGAATTGCATGTCTGCTTCAAGCCCAGTGTAGCAGATGAGAGTTCAGAAAGGCTTCCTGAGTGCTATATCTAATGCCTTGATAGGATCATAACAGCTTTATGGCTTCGTAAGCCTTGACTTGTAATGAGAGCATTACATGTCATTACTACTACAAGAAATGCTGGAGTGATGTTGTGCTAGAACAGCTGAGGTTTCTACTGATTTTCCTGATTGCAAGTGGAAATGAGGACTGTCTTAATAAAAACCCCAACATATATATATATATATATAAAAACCCCAGTTAATTATCTTTCTCCAGTGTTTTCAAAGAAGATGGGTTATAATGCTAAATTCAGTGGCATTGTATCCATAGTCCATAAAATGGCATGAAGGATTAAAAAGGACAACTGGTTGCAAACTAGTGATTTGTAGAATGAACTGAGAGATGAAAAGGAAAGGCCTGAAGCATGGATCTGCTTGGTGCTTCACTAAATAAGTATCTCATCAGTTTCCTTTACGTGCTTGAACTTCATCCAAATTACCACTGTTTCTAAGCTACAGCTTTAATTAGGGTTTGCAGAGAACACATGGTTTTATCTACTGCTGAAGAACAGGAGCAGCTTAAAACAAACAAAGGAAGGAAGGAAGCTATGCTCAGTATCCATGGCATGAACTAGTTTTGTGGTCATGCTACAGTCTCACAGAGTCATCTGGCAAATGGATAAAGAGGGGATCTTGGAGCCTCTGCCAGAGCTACCTAACATTAATTTCTGTCGAGGAAAATGCTCATGATCTACAGGAAAGTGACTACTTTCATTATGTAATAGCCATCACCTTTTAATGAAATAATATTGGAAAAAACAGTTGTCCGTAGAAAGATGGGGGGTTAGGCAAAAATGGCCTTTGCTTTGAGGCAGATTTCTGAGGGTACAGTTGAGGGGTACTCTTGTCAGGGTTCCTTTGGAACTCCATCTTTTAAAAACTCAATTGTTGAGAACAACAGACGTTACTATTCTCAACTTGGGAAACTTTGATCAGAGAGTTTCCTGAGGTGGTAGGCTGACGAGAGAAAATTCTGAAAGCAGTTAAAAGTAAATCTGTAATGAGGGCCAGAGATGGTCAGTCTTTCAGAGCTAGTGAGGAGTTTCTTTTAGGAAATTATGACTTACAGTGATGGTGCTGGTTTCAAGAAACTGATAGGTCCAACTTCTGAATAGTGCTGCAGAAGGGAAGCTCATTGTTTTGGACTGAATTAAGTAAATATTTGTTGCCATAGTTATTTAAATTATGTTGACATCTGCACTTTATTTCTTCAGACCATCTCTTCAGAACTGAGCAGATTAGATTACAAGTGGCTCTGAGTAGCTTTGTCCTGAAATCTGAAAGGATTGCTGTCTAGTATGTTCATCACACTACTTTTTGAGAAAAACCTTATTAATCACAGAACTTCCAAAGACAGGATCATCAGCAGGGTACTTAGGTGACTGATCTAATATGAACAGTAACTAGTACAGTTCTCACTTCACATAGCTCAAGAATTAGAGGTGAGTGAAGTGTTGTACAAGAATGGTTAGGAATCTGCAGGCTAAAGTACCAGTAAATTCTACTTCTGTTATGTGTTCTTGAGATAGTGGAGCTAGACTATAACCCAAAACCAGTTTGGAAGGTTGTGAGTGCAAGGTAGGGAGAATGGTATGAGGACAGCCTTTCTTGAAACTGATTTTAGGAAGCAGGCTATGAGAGGAAAGAGTATGAAACTGGAAAGTGTGTATGTGTGTGGGGGGTGAGTGGGATGAGTGGGGTTTCCCATATTTCAGTGGTTTGGGGATTTTTCCCTTTTGTTGGATCTTCCATAGCAGATCACTTGTATGCTGTACGAGGTGGAATCATCTTGTAGTAGACTTATCAAACGTATCCAAAATTTTCTCCTACCCAAGATTGCTTAAGGATGCTTGTTATTTAATATTTGTAACCATAGTTGCAAAAGCCTGCATGTGGGAGTTCTGACTAAGGCATACACTTTCTTGATTCAGGCTTTTCTTGCAGTGAGTAATTTAAGAACTGCTCTTGTGTATATCTGTGTTTTCTGGACTTGTGTTTCAAGTTCCGGTAAATAACAATTGAAACCTCATGGTTATATACTAGAAAAACACATTTGTTTACATACATAAGTAGTTTTTGTGTTTGGCTGTGTCTTTGTCTGTGTGTTAAGATTTACTCTCTTGTGAAGAGTGGGAGCAAAGAGATATACACCAGAGAAACTCATTTCAGAACAAAGCCCGTTACAAAGTTCTTGGTTAACAAGTACAAATGTGGTGTCAATTCTCTGTTTAGACTCCAAAACGTATAAAAATATTTCCTGCTAGAAGATGGAATTGGCTTAACTCATTGATCCTGAGTTCATTGGGAAGGAAGGGAAATTAATTAAGACTCTATTTTACCAGAGAGGTACTTGTCTAACTTAGCAGGCACTGTAAATATTGGTAAACTGACACATCTGAAAGTCTTAATTCTTGTATTCCTCTCATCCTTTATGAAGCACATACATTTCCTCAGCCTATAAGGTCTCTGAAGTGGGGTCAGTTAGTTGACAAAACCTGTTCACATGGCAGTGTGTTGTGAGGATAGACTGCTGGCATGATAGTCTGTTGTTTTTTCCTTCAGCAGCTAAGTACAGTGTGACCGTAATACAAAGAGCTACACGACCAGTTGCTTGATTTGCAGATAGGTCAGATAGATTTCATTTGCTAATACTTAGTTTAGTGTTGCTAATCAGTTATTCTCTGATACATTGTGCAAAAGGCAGGACTTTCTGCTGAAAACAGAAAGTGTGACCTATCTGTGCCCTGTTTGTCACAGCACAGTCTGCTCATTGGCTTAGCCACTGAGGAACATGTACCTTCAGTTGCTTATCGAAGCAGTGTACTTGCTCCTATGGTAACAACCAAAGCATTTTCATGCACTGTCACAACAGTTAACTCCCATTAAGAGGCAGGGTTTGCTCTCTTCACCTGTGCTGTATGGGGTGGGGGAGCACACAAACAACACTGTTACTGGAGAGAAAAGGAATTGTGGTCCACTTGCACTGACTGGATTCACCCAGACTTGTGTGAGGTAAGGTTCTCAGGGACACTACCACAGTCTGACCCCTTCATGCTCTTCATATAACTTTAGATGGCAAAGGAAATAACAATGAGGAGATGGTACTTCAAAAAATCTACTGGACTCTGATATTACTATTGGGAGTATTAGCAAGTGGCACTTCCATCTCAAAACAATAAATCTGTCCCTTGTCTGCTGTTCTACACAAATTTCCTTCTCTTATGAAGAGAAGGGGAGGCACCATTTACTAATCTGATAGATTACTTGTGCTAGTAACCTCAATCATTTGACATTAGTTCAACGAAAGCAGAAATAGAACTGAGTAGGATGAAACCCTGTGACTGCTAGTACATAGGAAACTGGACTAAAGCTACAGTCCTTTTGGATATGCAGCCTGGAAGGCACTGCTGAAGTAACGGTGTGTTGATGATTGCAGATCAAGGCGTGGAATTCAGTGGGCTTGCTTGCAAGATTACAGGATCACGGGATGTCAGGGGTTGAAAGGGACCCAAAGAGATCATTGAGTCCAATCCCCCTGCCAGAGCAGGACCATAAAATCTAGCTCCGGTCACACAGCAACACATCCAGACAGGCCTTGAAAGTCTCCAGCGAAGGAAAGAAGAGGACAGTGTTTTCCACATGAAATGAATGTCACCATGAGATTATTTTGTCAAGTAATGTAAATTCCATGAAGTGCAACTTTTGTTTAAGTTAATAATACATTAGAGGTTAACATGGGACTGCTCTACATAAATGTAGAGAAAGTATGCTCAATCACTAAGCAAGTGCCTCACATGGGTAGGGGGTATAGACTCTTACAATACTCCTTTTTCTTTGTTTGGATCCTTTAGAAGGTAGCCCTGGATTTAAGATGACACAGCCTGAGGGGATACAATTTCATCCCTGACTTATTTCCATATATAAAATAAAAATCTACATTGCATACTGCATAAAGTAGCCTGTGCATGAAGTTGACCACTAGACAGTGTGTATTTTAGCCACCTTCTCTCAACATATTCATTTTTGTGCTTGAAAATGTCATTTGACCTGATCTAATTGTGTGAAAACAATGAAATGAATCACAGAATCACAGCAGAATTTCTTAGATTGAAAAGACCTTCAAGATCATAGAATCATAGAATCATAGAATGGTTTAGGTTGGATCATTGAGTCCAATCATTAGTTTCACACTGACAAGTCCTTGACTAAACTAAATCCCTCAGCACAACATCTCATCAGTATGAATCGCTATGGTTGGAAAGGACCTCCAAAATCATCCAGTCCAACCTTATTCCAGCATCCTTAATCACCAGACCATAGCCTCAAGCACCACATCCACTCTTCTTTTAAAGACCTCCAGGGATGGTGACTCCATCACCTCCCTGGGCATCCTGTTCCATTGCCTGACCACCTGCTTAGTAAAGAACTTCCTCCAAATATCCAACCTAAACCTCCCCTGATGCAACTTGAGGCCATTTCCTCTTGTCCTATCATTAGTAATTTGGGAGAAGAGACCAGCTCCAGCCTCACTACAACCTCCTTTTTGGTAGGAGGGCTCAAAACCACCTAGATTTTCACACTACTCTGGTAGTACATGATATTCAATAAATTACTCTTATACTGTAGTGTGTACATAAGGTAAAGTCCTGATATTGGATATTAAGCAGTGAATGTCTGGCTGCTGGAGATAATCCTCTGTGTTTCAAACCAATGAATTTAGTAAGAGTTAAAAAGTAGCTGATAAGTATTGAGATGGAATGATCTGCAGTGGAGGAGCTAGTAAAAGGGAGTTTCATAAGGGCTGCAATCAGGCTTTCAAATAAGACACTGTCTGTAGAGTGGTGGAAGCAAAAAATTGCCAACCGTGTGTGCCAGATCATGACCAGAATACAAGGCTACTGCAGTTGCCTAAAGTTGAAGGTTAAATAATTGTCATCATTGTTTGGCTCTGCCTTTGAGCCAAATGGTAAAAGTAGTGGTGTGTGCTGCTGTGCAGAGCACTATGGCAAAATGGGAGGGAACAAGTAGCTGAGACGATCTGAACAGGATTTACTTGTTGTCTTTTTGAGGTTTTGGTTTGGACTGAGAAACATTTTTAAAGTCTACAAGGACAATGTTTTATTATTATTGAGTATAAACTGTGAGCAATCCTAGGATTACAGTGTAAATACTTTCAACATATTGGCTGGTTGGAGGCTTATTTATTCATTTTTAAAGAAATCGAATAAGAATGGAATTGTACCATGTATTTACATGGTGGTAAGCAGGCTTTTTCGATAATACAAACAAGTTCTGGTGTTCTCACAGGTCAAGCACAAAGTGCAAGATTTGGTTTAACAAGGGTTACTGTGCATCCCCTTTCTACAGCTACTTACTGACCTTGCCTCGATTTCTCCTACGCTCAGGAATACTAAGTAGGAGAATTGATCTAGTGTGGTTGACTTTATAGCAAGAAAGAGTTAAGATTCTGACTGTCACTTTGTGTAACCTGCCACAAGCACTACAATCTGAAAGGCTGAAAGAGAAGGGTAGGTGAACAACCTATAGATCTTTGAGCTTTAGGGCAGTCTTTGCAGTATATGATGATCAATGTTACTTGCAAAACAAGATCAGTGGAGGCAAAAAAAAATGTGGAAACTCCTCTGTGAAGCATTAGTTCCAAGCAGCACTCTGAATGTGTTTGGAATACATTCATAGTTATAACTAGGAAATGGGCCTTATTGTTGCTGACTTGTTAGTAGCATATATACTACCTATTCTTATCATTACTAACAATGTGAGAGATTGCCATGGAGTCTTCATAATTTTCCTGGACATCCATGCAGAATCTGATTAAAATAAAAGATTATTGTTGTCATCAAGTTCCTGGCAAGTTTTAAGTAATTTTTAATTTACATGATCTTAATAGCTAACAACATTATCTAGTACGTTGGCTGGTCCTCTTTCAGGGAGCTGGAGGTTCAGATGGGCACATCGAGGAAGTAAATGGGAGGGTTCAGTTCCTTCTTTCTGTATGAGTATTCATCGATGTGTTCTGAGACTTGGAAAGCTGACTTATAACTCAGGTTCTCACCAAACTGAACTATCATCTAAATTGTCAGGATTATTTTTTTAATCAGACATGAAGTTCTGCTGCAAAACTTCACTTTTGTCATTGAGAAGAATAGAATCTTTAGCTCATTGAGGTCATCTGGAAAGGATTTCAAACAATCTGCCTTAAGCTCTAAAACATGAAACCTACAGATTGAAACAGCAAATGTATTTTATTTCCTTTGACTTTCCTCTAAAGCTCTCTCTATATAATGAATCCTTTTCAAATTTATTCAATATCTAAACTATTGTCTGCTTACTTATGGAAGCCACTTGTTTGCTGAAAGCAAAACAGAAATCCATTTGACATAGGAAAAAAAAGAAAACATCACAAGCTTTTTTAAAAAAAAAGAAAACACCACAAGCTTTTCACTTTGCCAACCTGAAAGGGAACACGTTGTCCCAGTGCTTTTGCACATGGGCCTTGGCCAAGGGGAAATTACAGCAAAGTGACAAACTGGTTTGAAAATGCTCTAGAGAATGGGAAACAGGAGATTGGTATTAATGGATCTCTTCAAGGTCTTTACAGTTAATTACTTGTCTTATTTATACTGTAAATACATGTTTATACTGTAAATATAATAACATTTCCTGTGTGATAGAAATGCTAGTATATTAGCAGAGCACATTGAATTTGAGATCTATCACAGGAGCAATGGCATATGGATCCTTAAGGTACAGTGGAAAAGTTCCTGTGCTGGTAGAAAACATGTCAGCTTTGACCTTTGGTTACTGAGAGAAGTGTAGATTTTTATAGGATGCAACCTTTTTATTTCTTGACTTCTTACATAGAATTAGGAAACTGCTTTTGTTGGAGTGGTAGTGGTGGAATATAGTCTTCAATGTGATGGGAGGATATGAACAAGGTGAAATCTTCCCTTCACGTTTAAACCCTGTGAAGGGAGCACACAATGCTTATGGAAAAGTTTGACCTTGATGGATATTCTGTTCGTAAAAAGTCCACTGTGCAGCAGTTGACTTAACTTCAGAAAACCCAGATCTTGCCAATAAAAATGTCTTAGGCAAATAGTTGCATGATGTAGAATTACTCATAGGAAACATTTGCCTAAGGAATTATCTTCCCTCTTGAAGACCATTACAAAATGAGAAGAAAGTAATTGAGCCAAGTCCTCATGTTTTGGAACAATCATGCAATTATACTTAACATATCTCCTGGATTGGCACTTGGGCTGTCAATTTCTCTGCTCACTGTGAAAAATTAAAAGCTTTCTTTCCCTGCCCCTGACTGTAAACATGCTCCTACAGTCATTACAGACAAGGAGGTTGGGCAGCAGCTCCTATATTCACGTGCTCTCTCTCTCAGTGTATAAGGGTGCATCGTATTGTGGGATATGCCCATTCTTAGTAGTCTTTTAATCACTGCTTTTAAGAGTCATCTTATTTTACTGGGAGTGGATTAACAGTTCTGCCTCACAGTTCAGTAAATTCCTAGAAGCTTCTCACTTCCATTTGGACAACCACGAGACCTAGAAACACTTGCTTTTAAGTAACCAAGATAAATAAATGCCTTGACTAAAAGAAATGTGATTTCAGAACAAGGGATAAATTAATGTGTTAATTTCTCAGCTATTTGATCACTAAGGAAGGAGAATATGTAAATAGAAGCTAAATACACTTCAACAAATTAAAACTGTCTGTGATCTTCTTCTAAGTGCAACTTAATGCCACTTGGGTAATTAATAGCAGTAGTAAAAATAAACCTTGTCTCTTGGGAAGCATCTGTAGCATCACCTACTCTGTGTTCCTGGGATTCATCTTCCTTTCTATTCTCGTGCAAACAGTTACATCAGAATCAAGAGTGTTAGTTGTGCACTTAAGTCAGTGACGTCAGTCATCTATAAATCATTGGATACATCCCATTTTCCTCTGCTGTGCAACTCTGAGGTTGCCTGACACCACCACTCGATCTCTGTTCCATTATTATATGCAAATATTAAAACATGGGTATATTACCCATTTGTTTCCCTGGAGGTTATGGAGAGGCTATATGTTGCTGGGTGGAAGTCAACTTTCTTTGACAGCTTGTTCTGTTTTTTCGCAACTTCCCTCCTTTTATTTATATCCCTGTGCTGGGCTGAGCAAGGTGATCCAAAATTGTGTAAGTGGCGTGCAATGTCTCCAATACCAATCTACTGCAGGATGATGCATAGGCAAAGGTAGAAGCCTTCAAAGCATAGGTCAAGAAGGAAGGGTTCAGACCACTGTGAAAACTAAGGACTTTAATAGTAGTGGATTTCAGCTGACATAATAAATGTTATGGATGGTCGAGCTACTCTATATTGTTCTCATATTTGCTTTCTTATGTTGGGACCATACCTTTTTATCTGCTGTGTCTCTCTTAGGAGAGTTACTAGATGATAAAACTGCCAGTAACAGAAGGATGAACTGAGCAAAAAGGTCCCAGGAGGTATTTAGGTTCCGGTATTCACTTAGCTTTTCTGCTCCTTCTCTTGATGTGTTTATTGATGGAATTTTGAGTGCCTGCATGGCACTCAAGTATACTGAATTGATTTAAAGTCTTAGTCTCATGTACTTTATGGCATTTTGGTGAGGTTTGTTTGGTGTGGTTTGGCTTTTTTTTTTTTTTATAGCCAGTTTTGTTCAGTAGAATGTAACAAATAATAATAATCCCTACCCTATGAATGGAAGGATCCTGTCCACAGTCTACATGAAAATATATCTGCACTTCTGCATTGATTTCATCTGCCTTCATTAACTTCAGGGTTAATCAGCTTCTTTTTTCTTTCATTTATGATGTTTTTATGCTTAGCATCCACCTCTTCCTGTCTGTGGGGCAAAGATCAAATGGAATTCTTATTTATATGACTTTCCTTGTATGAGGTGTTGGTTGGTTGGTGTTTTTTTTTGTAACAACCTTTTTTTTGTAAAATACAAAGTCTTATGTGATTGAACCAAACAATAAGGAGGGACCAGAGAGGATGTGACAAAGCAGGATCAGGGTGTATGCAGCAGATTCATCAGATTAAAGGACATGAGTATCCTCTTTGTCTCTGTACTTGCAAAGTATCTGGAGAGTTGTGTCTCCGGTTTTGAGCACCACAGTATGAGAAAGACACTAATAAACTTGGAAAAGTTCAGTGAAGGGTCAATAAGTTGGTTAGGGGGACAGAGAACACAGAATCATAGATTCAGTCAGGGTTGGAAGGGACCACAAAGATCATCTAGTTCCAACTCCTCTGCCATGGGCAGGGACATCCTACCCTAGATCAGGCTGGCCACAACCTCATCCATCCTGGCCTTAAACACCTCAAGGGATGGGGCCTCAATCACCTCCCTGGGCAACCCATTTCAGGCTCTCACCACTCTCATGCTGAAGAACTACCTCCTTAGGTCCAGTCTGAACCAACCCACCTCCAGCTTTGCTCCATTCCCCCTGGTCTTGTCACTACCTGATAGCCTAAAAAGTCCCTCCCCAGCTTTTTTGTAGGGCCCCTTTCAGATACTGGAAAGCCACAATAAAGTCACTTCAGAGCCTCCTCTTCTCAAGACAGAACAGCCCCAGCTCTTTCAGTCTGTCCTTATAGGAGAGCTGCTCCATCCCTCTGATCATCCTCGTGGCCCTTCTCTGGACCTCTGGTCATGCTCCTGCATGATCACATCCTTCTTGTAATGGGGACTCCAGAACTGGATGCAGTACTCCAGGTGGGGTCTCACCAGGGCGGAGTAGAGGAAGAGAATCACCTCCCTCGACCTGCTGGCCACACTTCTGATGCAGCCCAGGATCTGGTTGGCCCTCCGTGCTGCAAGTTCACACTGCTGGCTCATGTTGAGCTTCTCATCCACCACCAACCCCAAGTCTCTCTCCTCAGGGCTGCTCTCCAGCCGGTCACTGCACAGCCTGTATTTGTGCTTGAGATTGCTTCGACCCAGATGCAGGATCTTGCACTTGGTCTTGTTGCACATGATAATAATAAACTCAAAAATTATTCTGGAAGGTCCTGAGCAATGTAATAGCATTAGATGATCTCTAGAGGTGACTTTGAACCTAATGTATTCTATGATTTATGCAATCCAGATAAGCAAGATAATTTCTATCAGACTATGTTGTCCAAAATATTTGCAGTAAATGGTGAGGTAGAAAAAAACAGTTTAACATTTTATGGTTTCAAGGAAATAAGGAAAAAAAACTAGGTAAAAAGTCCTCAGTGGTGAAAACCAGGGGCTTTGGATTGATGCTGTATAAAGAGAGAAGACAAAAGCTCTTAGAATCATAGAATCAACCAGGTTGGAAGACACCTCCAAGATCATCCAGTCCAACCTAGCACCCAGCCCTATCCAGTCAACTGGAATATGGCACCAAGTGCCTCATCCAGTCTTTGCTTGAACCCCTCCAGGGACAGTGATTCCACCACCTCCCTGGGCAGCCCATTCCAATGCCAATCACTCTTTCTATGAAGAACTTCCTCCTAACATCCAGCCTATACTTTCCCCCGGCACAACTTGAGGCTGTGTCCCCTTGTTCTGTTGATGGTTGTCTGGGAGAAGAGACCAACCCCCACCTGGCTGCAACCTTCCTTCATGTAGTTGTAGGCAGCAATGAGGTCACTCCTGAGCCTCCTCTTCTGCAGGCTAAACAACCCCAGCTCCCTCAGCCTCTCCTCATAGGGTTTGTGTTCCAGGCCCTTCACCAGCCTTGTTGCCCTTCTCTGGACGTGTTCCAGCACCTCAACATCTCTCTTGAATTGAGGAGCCCAGAACTGGACACAGTACTCAAGGTGTGGCCTGACTCTTAAAGAGAATGTCTGTGTTTAGATCACAATTTCAAAGTGTTTCAGAGGGGCTCAGTGAGTGGTGACAAGTGAGTGTCTTAGTCTGTAGACCAGGATCATTCGGGAATTGCAGTCAGAGAAAGCAATTGAAATGCTAGAATTTCTGGATAACATTCTTTCTTCTGATGCCTGACTCTAAACATCCTGTCCTATCATTTAACTTGTGACATACATGCATCACATCTATTAGTAGTATTGCTGGTCATATTGCTAACAATTTAATGTGATGCAATATTGAACATGCCTTCTCTAGGTGTGTCTTTTATGCTGTTCCCATCTTTTAGTTGTCATTTATATACACTAGGCCATGAAGAAATTTTTGTGATGAACTACAATGTCATCAGCAGACACCTTCCACTGGCACTGTAATCAAGAAAGCAAGCAATGTCTAGCACTGATGAGAACATTGCATAATTCTCACCACTTGTTTTCTTCAACAAGCTATTGATTGGAAGTGTTCTGAAGCTTGGATTCTGATTCCTGATTCACAGCAAGTCATCACAACCATTAGAGCAGTGTGTTCCCTCAGAGTCTGGAAGTGGCTCAGTTTGCATCCAAGTTCCAGTGCCCAGTGCTGATGTAAACACAGTTCATTACTTTTCTTAAGAAAAAACTTGATATATCTCTTGCTAATATTATTGTCAGAATGTTCTTGATAAATAATGGGTCTTGGCAAATCTAAGCCTTATTACATTTGCTAGACATTTTGTTTCATCATTTTTGTCTTTGTTTTGGCAAGAGAATGGGGATATTTCTAAACACTGGAAATCCCTCCATGTTGCAGTTTTATCACATAGTCTAAAAATTAGTGAGTAAGTCTGCTCCTGAGGTGCATCAGCTTATGTTTCACTCACAAACTATCTGTAAGTTCAGAGGGGATTTTTTAATTAGTTTCTTTCTTCGCCAGAACTTATTTATTCTGTAAATCTTGTTACCTTTGAAAGGCATCAAATCCAACTTAGAAAGTGAAACAAGTCAAAACAAGCCCTAAAGCAGTCAAATGCAATTATATTTCAAAAATTCCATGCCATGCCCACATAGTAGCTCAACTACAAGTTCAAAGTGGTGAAGTTGCCATGACCTATGTTATTGCAGTCTCATGCCTCTTAGCAAGCTGGGTTCAAGCACAGGGCATGGAGTGTGGGTGCTCTGTCTTCTATCACAAGCACAGACTACAAAGCCTGTTCCATTCTCCAGCTCAGCAGTCCCTGCCCCTATGCATGTGAACACACAAAGAGGCTGCCAGAACTTCAGGGCTGTATGTGCACACAGACATATATGCTTAATAAGGATTTATAAAATCAACTTTATAGTGTTCATAGCACTGAGAAGAGCTTTAATGGAATTGGCTGACTTGTAGAAATGGTCTGTGATGAATACCAGGAATGAGAGTGCCGTTATCTATAAAGCTCCACTGAATACAAACAGTATAAATGTGTTCTCGAGAAGATCTTGATTTTGTATTTCTTCAGGCTGCTTAATGATGAATTGTTTGCATCTGCTTTGGAGAGGTGTTCCCAAGGGAAAGAAAAATGGGAAGATTAAAAACATTCTTCAGCCATACAGATCTTAGTAGAATTTTAGGAGGTGCTGTGCTAAGTGTTTAGCCAGTTTTGTTCAAAGAAGTTTAATTTGATGGATGTTCTGCTCCCACATTGAATAATGTTGATGAAACTGGAGGATTAGAAACTTGAAAGGCTAGGGAAGGGAAGCTGTGATAAAGTGAAGGAAGTGCACAGAAAGCAGTCTGTCTCCACTTGTCAAAGCGTTCCTTAATCATACGTGTCTTGGTGCTTGTGCATAGGAATGGCAGCTGCCTAACTTGGAGTCTTTTTGTTGCAGTCAAGATTATGTTTAGCTACGTGCTCCTTAGGATGGAAAGAGCAATGTCAGTGAATTTTTAACTCCCAGGTTGCTCATAATGAGTACTGAAAAAGAACTGCTGTAGGATCTGTGTTAATCTTACTGATGTCTGGTGCAGCCACAAAGCAGGAGTTACTTTTGCTGTCTGTGACTGTTTGAGGTTTGGATTAGCAAATGCTTTGCTCCATGACAGGTTTCCTGCTGATAACCATGTCAGCAGCAGACAAAATCAGATAGCCTAACCTAAGATGGGTCCCTGTGAGAGAAGAATGCATGTTTAATTGATATAAACCAAACCCGTCTTCCACTGGTAACACCTGATTTCTGATACTGGAGCTTGAAACCAGACACATTTACGCATCATGTTCCAATGTGTGTTGAACAGCTCAACACACATTGGAACAGTCAGGCCAGAAAGTCCTAGAGTCAACTGTGAGTTACAAGGTAATCTATCCACTTTAGTTACCAGTGAAGGCTCTTAGATTGGATATGCTCTGTAGGTACCTGAGGATTACAGGGAAACTGACTTCAAGGGCTCAGCTTCCCAAGAAATTACTACCAGGCAATATGCTGCCATTGCTGCAAAGCAAAGTTCTTGTGGACTGTGAGATCCCTTTTATATTTTTTTCTTTTCTTTCTATACAGAAAAATGGTTTGTAAATATGCTGAAGATCTGGAGCTAGGGGAAGAGTTTGTCCCTGCTGGTGGCTGCATTATAAGGTCCTAGATGCAGGCACTGACAGCAGTTGAGAGCCTGGTGTGATAGCAAAATGAAGCTGAAGACTGCTGCTCAGTATTTAATTAAGTGAATTTTCAGCCTTTTGGCTATTCCCTATCTGCATCTGTCATTCCTGATGAGTGGTCTCTCTCCTGTAGAGAGCTTATCTGCATTTGTCTGTTTTTTACTGCTCCCACTGTCCTAGTGTTAAAATGTACCCGTTTTTTTGGTACTGCAAGTGAGACATAAGGACTGCAGCCAGTGAGAAATAAGCAGTAGCCACAGCCAAATGCTTCATCCTAACTTGATGCAAATATTCAAACAAACAAAAAATTCTCAGTATCGAGGAAGCAAAAAAGCTTCATAGGAAAGAAGAGCAGAATCTAGAAACTGTGAGACAGGATGGAGTGGCATTTCTTTTATTATTTTGGTGTGCTTTTGAGGGACTGTTTTTGAAAGAAGCATAAATGGGTCAAATACAGTGTAGAAATAATGACAAGTGATAAGTAATGTTTTAATTTGTATGTAGTTGTTCACCTTCCACTCCAGGAGGTATGTAAACACTTAGGTGTGAGATGATTAAGTATCATCTCTATCTCACTCATGAAGAAATTACAATGCAGGGTCAGATTTGAAGAAAGCAGGTTTTGCACACCTTCTGAAGCCTATCTTTCTGCAGGCTTTGGTGCCTAATGCTAACATCCAAGCTGATTTTTCTTCTGAGTGACAGAAATAAGGCCACAAACTTCATCTGGAATCCAGATGTATATTTGTGAGTACAGAGAAGGGCTGTGGGGCTGTGTGTGGGGATACTTTCCTCCTGTAGGAGAAGGACCTATCTAGTGGTATAGCAGGTGTATGTGGCAGTGGAGATGGCATGATTCTAGCCCTAAGAGAAACATCACAGGCATTAGTAGCACCAGGGAAAAACGTAAACTAAGCTTCCACAGTATGCCAGATTATGCAGTGCTTCCTATACCAGAAAGGGATGCTCCATTGCATCAAAGAAAGACTAGTAAGGAGCAAATTGAGCAGTCACCAAAGTGTTGTTTAATTACTATTCCCAAAGACTGTATCTTGACATGCCGTAGTTCTAGGAGATAAAAGAGCAGACCACATTACAATTAATTTGGCATCAGTTCACTGTATACCAAAAGGAATCTATCTCACTTGTTTCTTGTTTTTCACACGTTTCTGTTGGATGGTACCAATCAGACTTTTCCAATTTACTATTATAAGGCTTGACAAAGCCTGACAATTATGCCTGAATCCTTCCCTATGATTAAATCTGTTGCCCTAATCTCCTAATTTTCCAGTCTTCTCCATCT
This sequence comes from Tricholaema leucomelas, assembly GCA_013400475.1. Lineage (NCBI taxonomy): Eukaryota > Metazoa > Chordata > Aves > Piciformes > Lybiidae > Tricholaema lacrymosa > Tricholaema leucomelas. The sequence goes on along the minus strand of WAAF01017359.1, from coordinate 733,310 downwards.
TTGGAAAAAATGGAAATGGGGTTGGAAAATAATCTTAAGCTTTGCCATACAGTAACTAGTGGAAAGATGAGACCCCCACTTTTAGAGAAGGGGCTACGTGGGAAGACACATAGAAGATTCATTGATGATCCAACTGAGATAGTGATTTGTTGCAGGAAGTTTATCTGCAGTGTTCCACTTTGCTTGGAAAATGATTCACTAGCACTAAAGACAGTGGAAGCTAATCACCCAATACAGAAAGGGAGAGAGATGATATTTAGTGAGAAAGGACTGTAATTGCATATGCCAGTACAAACTGTTCCATGCTGATGAAATTTAAAGGTTGAGCATAAGTTATTATTTTAATAACAGATGACTGTAGCAAATCATCACTGAAGGTTCATTTAAAGTGTTCTGGAAAACAAAGCTTGAAGCTATCTAATATCTCTTTCATATCTGCAAGTGCATTTTCAAAGCAGTAGATAAAAAAAACATAACTATGTCTTAATGGGGAATGAGTTCAGGAAAAGGTTTTGGTATCAAGCTGTCCTCTGTTTTTCTTCAAGAGGATGAAATTGGTAATACTCTTTTTTGTGATGCACATGTTTTAGGAGGGGGAACAATGACCTCGAATAAACCTTGCTGTTTCTGAGCATACATCTTCACCTCCAGCACAACTATGCAAACATTCCAACCTGTAGATTTTCAGTATGGTATCATAGCGGTCACAACAGATTTTAACATGTTTTGTAGCTAAGAAGAGGAAGGGACAAACTTAATCCACATTTGCAGTAAAACTCCCATTAATGTTTATGATGTTACAGAACTGTTCCAAGCTCTGAATATCAAACCTCTGTATGATTAAGGTTAAAGAAGAAATATTACTAGCCCACTGTTGCAAGACAGCATGGCAAAGACAAGAAAGCTTTGCCAGTGGGAAGTAATAGGTAAGCATCACCACTAATGTTGGGCACTATACTACTGTCCCTGTGGGACTGCTTTTTCAACCACAATGAACAGAATTAGGTACCTGCCACAGCTCTGAGATTAGTTTGTACTAATCTCATTCTGTTGTGTGACATCTTGCTCAGCATTATTTTCCATTCCCTGGGGATAGCATGGATAAAGCATGTGTTGGGTTCAACTGCCAGTAAGGAACAGGTATGGGAGAGTGATGTTCTTCAGGCTAAGGACTCAAATCTGAGGAGAGTGCTGAGGGTAGGAGGGTCTTGATAATAAATTTTGCCATACTATGAGTTTGCAATGGAATTTTTCAAGCTAAGTCTCCCTTTTCTGTCCATATTCCTGAGAAGCAGGTGTGTGGAGGCAGGCACGGAGTGCTAATGGCACTAATGGTGGTGAAGGAAGAGAAAAACCCCTTGATTTTTTGGAAAGCCCTGAATATTTTGCATCCAGAAAAGTGCCCTTTTGCATAGTATTCTCACATGCAGTTGTGTTATTGTAACAATCATCTCAATATCCATGTTTCAGACAGTAATGCTGGTTACAATAAAGAATCCTAAGCTTGCTTTTTATCTCTGTTTTCAGCACCATCCAAAATCCCAAGAGAAAATAATTTGAGATATCTTTGTCTCTAAGGACAAAAACAACCAGTCTGGTTTTTTTACATTACAATGCCTGAATCCCATAAAACATTGCAAGTGTTGAGCAGCTGCAACGACCATCAATCACTGCAGTAAAAATCCTCTGTTAATGTGGTAGGGTATTTATTCTAATCCCTTGCCAAATAAGCATCAACTGTAACAACTCGAGGGGTTTTGGCTGAATGTCAGATGAGCAAAGGAAAGATGACACCTTGGGAACTTCAGTCTTCAAGGGCTGGTGAGGTGACGCTTCTGAAGGGATAAGGCTAAAAAGGCAATGAAGCAGAAGGCTTCAGAATGTTTGTCAGCACTTAACAGCATAGCCCACTGGGGGAGGAAAGGGCAGAAAAAACAGAATCATAGCAGTGAGATTCAGTCAAAACCAGAATACTAGCCAGCTTATTTGTGTCTTCTGTTGCGTTAATTGATTCTCAGAGCAAAAACCAAGAGGGGGAAAAAATCATGCATAGAAGTCTATTAATACAAAGAGCTTGAGTCTCTTCTTTTTTTCCTTTCAGCCTTGACTTTCTTGTTTGTGCTCCACTCCATTTCAAATCTGTTCCCATCCCTTGTCCTCTACTTCTGTTCTCCCTTTCTCTTCCCATCTCTTGTGATACCTCCTGCTGCCGTGACTCCATTTCTTCTAGCTCCCACTTATCTTGCCTTTTGTCTCTTCTTCCATATCTCTGTTCTGACACACTGTTTTCTTTGTAGACACCTGTCCTGTTTTGACAATTTAGATAGCTGAGGTCTGTAGTTGCTGGCTGAGGAGGGCATGTACTCCAGAAATTAAAAGCATTTTAAATCTGACATTTCACAACATTATGTATGACTTTCCTCACAGGGTCTCCCTGATGTCTTTAGTTCTTCTGACAGTATGCAGTTATGGGAGCTGGTTATAAAAGCTGTAGTCATCAAGATGCTTGGGAGCAGTATAGAGCAAGCAAAGAGTGCTTCTGTCTTACTGAATCTAGACCCAAGTGTAAATGCCTTCTACTACCTGGAATACAAGAGCCATGGTTCTCCTCATGGGTGCCCTCTGCTGGTGTGGATCTCACTCTCTTCATTCAGGAGAATAATTACTCCAGCAAAAAGTACACTGGAAAAAAAAAGGGGGAGGGTGGGTGTCAAAATTCTAGGATTTTGCTTTTGAGATGGAGGAAAGCTGGGAACTGCACTTCCATGTGCAAATTCAACTGTGGAAACTCAGCTTCCACCTGTTTTGTCACAGCAGTGCTTCTTGCTGCGTTCAGCATGGTTTTAGCTGCCTTTTCTGCTCTGAGATGAGAGCAAGAGATGAAAACTTCCCATGTGACTTGTGAGGAAATTAAGGATTGCTAGTGCATTTTTGGGTTTGGTTTTAATAAAGGTCAGGTTACAGTTGCTTTAATGAATGTATGTAACTTATTAATTACATGTTAAATGAAAAAGACTTAATGTTGTAACTTCTATGTCAAAAAGTGACTGGCTAAATGAATAGGCTGCAACTGAAGTACATGAGGAATCTGCCCAGTACTCCATCTGTAACTGTACATTCAAAGTATTTCTGAAGTTAAAATCTACCTCAAATGCTCAGCTGATTTTAATGTCATGGATTTTTTTTTCTGTTTTTCTGAGATGATACAAAAGCCAGCCTTGCTTTCTACTCACCTCTCCTTCCAAACAAGTATTCTAATTAAAAAAAAAAAAAAACAAAAACACCCAACAACAAAAAAAAACAAACAAACAAACAACCCAGACTGTGTTGTTAAATAATAAATACTGAAAGAGTGAAGGCCTTCATAAGCATATTGAGAAATACACAAAAAAGTTATTTTTGATGGCCTCCTACGGATTTTTTGAGGATCCTTAGAATCATAGAATCAACCAGGTTGGAAGAGACCTCCAAGATCATCCAGCCCTATCCAGTCATCTATACCATGGCACTAAATGCCTCATCCAGTCTTTTCTTGAACACCTCCAGGGACAGCGACTCCACCACCTCTCTGGGCAGTCCATTCCAATGGCAAATCACTCTCTCTGGCAAGAACTTCCTCCTAACNAGAACTGGACACAGTACTCAAGTTGTGGCCTTGTACTCAGTGTTGAGTACAGGGGCAGAATAATCTCTCTTGTCTTGCTGGCCACACCGTTCCTAATACAGGCCACTCGAATCAATTTGCATCTAATCCTCAGAATGGGAAAACGTCATGTGAATAAACAGGGAGTTATCTTGAAAGTAAAAAAACTAAAGCAAAGCTTTATGTATCACAGTTGCTAGAGAACTATTTCTGCTCCCCTAAATAACGCTTTTTGTGTAGCCACAGTTTGAATGTATTTGTAACCATCAGTGCTAATGCTTAAGACGTGTCTGGCTCCGATCCGTGTTAGTGTCATGGCTGCACTTAGCAGAACTATAAATCACACATTAAACTTCAGATCTGGAAGTTCAGCAAAGTTCAAGTTATTTTGTTTATAGATTTGCACCACTGGTATGAGTTCATGAACTTTTGTCTGTTACTCCATTCTTTGGAGAAGAATCTGATTAAGAGCAAACTGTAAATGCTTTGGAGCAAAGGAGGAATCTGCGTTGGGTCCACAACTGGTGCATCTGAGCTATCAATCCCTCTCACTGTGAAATTGCTTCATAGAAGCAAAAGAGCATTTGCCTAAATAAATTAAATTCTTCTGGGGGAAGAACCACTTCTATCACAATAGCTGCGTCTCCACTCGACCCTTACCCTACTATGTAGCTCTAAAGAAATCTGAACTGTGCATATATCTGGTAGAGACAGGGTGAATAATCACACCCAAGCTGTGTGAATGTTTGTTGGTTTGCCTTTTTATTTTTAATAATTAATTAATTCAAAGCATTGTTTAGAGGTGGTGGGTTTGTTTGTTTGTGTTTTTTTTTTTTTTCTTTTGCTAAATATTCTATGTTCTATGTGGTTAAATCTAAGGCAATTCCACTTAGAGTTTATCCTTTAATATTTATTGTCAAACAATGTGCTTTTGTGCTGAGCATATTTTGACACTGATGGTTGTCTGCCTTGGCTGGAATGTACCCTTGAAATCACACTTCAGGGCCTTAGTTTCAGAATCCTGGTCATGTTGCTTGTTTTGTACTGCACTGTGGTGGATTTTGGAAAATGAAAAGCTATTTCCACCACGCATGTAGTCAGACAGGGAAGAAAAGCCTGTGACAGAGAACAAGAGGCATAAGGACCGCAGCCCATGTAGGGTTACTGGGAACAGTCAGAGGGATGGAGCTCTAAGACAGCTGTAATGGAAAGCATTCCTGAGTAATCAGAAGCCTCCAGCATGTTTTAAATTATAAAGGACTCTTGTGAAAGTGAGTAGCAAGCAAGAAGCTGCTGGAGGAGCATATAGCTAAACATCCGTGCTTAAATTTTCCATGTCAAATGAGAACAAGAAGCTGTGTGCTGTGCATGCCTGGATCCAAGGCTTTTTTCTCTCTTGTTTGCAGAACAGTTAGCATATAACTGGCACTAGGGACTTGTGATGAAGTCACATATTACTGACTCCAGAGCAGAGACTGCTAACCAGATCATATCCCCGTGGTCCATCAAACCATTATCTGAAGCTTCTCCTCTTGCCTTCCTGCCGTAGAACAGAGAGTGTAAATCTGTGTAGTTGGAGATGACTCTGACACAATGTGGGTAGGTGTGCTCCCACTGGGTATTGATGCTCTAGTAAAGCCTAGCCCAGGAAGTAGAACAGTTTGTATCCAGTTTCTCTTGAAAGCATTATGGTGTCCACCTTGTCTCTCCAATGGACAGGGACTGGGAAAGCACACACCTCCACGCAGCATATGATTTTGCACATTCCCATGACAACAATGATCATATTTAATGACTGTTGTGCTGTTGGATGGGATTGAGGGATATTACAGATAAGCTTCCAAAGGGTGCTTCTGGAATTAATAGTGGCTCATGCCTGATGTGAACCTGTAGTATGTGGGACAGATGTGACTCGACAGTTTGGAGGTATCATGGCAGCCTCTTTTTGATAGCCTGTTGGGATGAATTAGCCTGCAGTACTCTTTGTGGCAGCTCTTGAATATGTATAAACTGTGCTAGGATTAATTTCTGACCTATAAAATCACACAGAAAACTGGACATTCTCAGTGACACTGGACAGAAAGCTCTCTGCCTAGGAATTTCTCCTAGGAATTTCAGACAGTAACCAGCCCACCTTTCAGTTTCCTCTTGTTTAGAAAACTGCAGTTATTTCCTTGTAAGTCTCCAGCCAAGAAAAATCCTTCACTGGACATTTTCTCTACGAGAGTAGAGGCAGGCATGCCTTGCAGCAACCACTGTCATGTGGAACTAAGTTCTTAGCCTAATATTCATACTTAGATTTCGGTTTCTATTCACAAAGCCCAAAATAAAGTTCAGAAGTATCAGAATCTGTGAGTTCCTGACACGTGTATTTGTGTATATATACAGGATTCCTACTAGAAAAGGTCCTTGCATGCTTCTGCCAAATGCTTCAAGACAAGTGGCCAAGCTTTTAAGGTGGCTTAGCTTGCTGAACACAAATACCTTTCAAATATTTACGTGACAGTATTGCTATTGGAATTGCTGCTTTGAATACCTGGTATGAAGTGCTCAGATACGATCTGAACTCTCTTGTTTCCTACATATCATTAAATGTCCCCCTGGGGGCATCTTTCTGCTATATTTGCCTTGCTCAATTCACAGAGAAATGGTGGTGATGACTTTTGGTAGCCACTGCCATTTTACACCTCTTTAGAAAGTACTGGCATGCAAGTAACTCTCTCTCCTTTTCTCCCTCCCTCTCCTTTTCTCCCTCCCTCTCCTTTTCTCCTCTTTGAATTCAAACCAACTGGCATGAACCACCATAACTCCCTGTTTCCAGGGGGTGCGCGGTAGTACCAGTAAACAGGACAAAGCAGATTAATTAGCTTGGAAAGCAGCAAAGGAGGAAATCCAGATGGACTACTCAACCTTCTCTACATCTTGCTGAGTATAAACAACATTCGGAGATGAGAGAGACAAATGCAGTGCTGTTGTTTATGGTCAGATTAAAAGCCTGGGATGAATTCCAACTACTCTTGCAAACAGCTCAGCGGGAAGGGTGTTTCATCACACGGTGAACCAAGGAATGTACATTTGTGAGAGAGGTACACGTTTCCTTTCGCCTTGTGCAGGACCTGAGGAACTTTGAGGTATTTACAGTAACTGCAAGGAAGTGTACAAACCCTTGTTCTCCTAAAGTGGCCTTGTATTTTAATGAGTTTTAATATTTCACCAGCTCATATTTTCAAGTATTCTGAACATTATTTATCACTGAAGTGAACACTCAAGGTTTCTTTTAGCACAACACAGTCAGAACTCTCTGTGATGGCAGGAACTATCAGTGCTTGATTGTACGTGGTACCATGCAGGGAGCAGAGGAAAGGACAGACTGCCTCCTGTCCCCCTAGTCTGACACTCTGACATGGCTCCAGGGTACTTCCTCTGGAAAAAGAGATATTGAGGTGGTAGAAGAGTGTTTGTCACTCGTTCTGACAAGCATAGGAATGAGACCTAAAGCAGGTGGGGTGATACGCTGCTGGTCAGCGAGATGGGTCAGGTGCAGAAGTGTAACTACCTGTAGCAGAGTTTGGACAGGGCATCAAAACACTGGGAAGGGGGAGGATGGTTTCCCCTCACCTCCATAGGGAGATGAATTGTAGGCATTCTTTGTGTGAGAGAAAAAGGTATCACTAACCTAATAAGCTCCTGTCTGTAGTATTTGGAGGTATTTGATGTGCAGCCTTGCCATGTAATTGTGAATGTGGCTGTGGCATAGGGTCATATTGCTGTATACTTTAACACTTGTGTTATCTGCAAAAAGAAGGATGATGCTGGAGAATAGTTTGATTTAGTCAGTTGATAATTTTCCAGATAGAGAAGATCTTTTAGGTAATATGCAGTTGAGGTGTCCAGCTCCTTTTCTTCCTTGCCAGAGTTCAGCATGGAGGACATGACCACCAGGTTATGCTGTAGCATATGGCTGCTTCTCAGCTACTTATAGCCTGCAAACTTAGTCTTTAGATGTAAGGCAGTATTTGGCCAATTTAATCAACTAGTACTCTGGCCAAATCACTTCTTTTGGCAAGCAGTCTAGTAAGGAGGTAAATGATTGCTCAGAAAAGCTAAATGGATCCTATTAACAACAAAATTTGCACTAGAAATAATGAGAAGAACAAAGATGCATTTGAACTTTGTAGCAAGCTTTATAGCTCTGAGATGAGAGTATTAGGGGCCCATTCATGTTTGAAATTTGTTCCTGAAGAAAATGTATTTGAACCTGAGCTTTCACAAACAAACTAGGTTCTATATGGGAATGCCTAGAAACTTCTCCAAATAGGGTGGGGACCTTCCATATAATTAGGCATGCTTAAAATTGCTTTGGTTGGAAACTTTCCCAGAATAATCATCTCATGTATGCTAATAGAATGCTCTCTTAATTTGGAGAGGCCCTTACTTGGTCAAAGGTCAGCTGTACCAGCATGGACAGCTTCAGCAAAGACTTTCTGAGAAATATGGCGATAAGCCAAATGACAGCCTTTTAATGAAATGTCAGAATTCATTATGTCTTACCAATGCAGATAAGTGAAAACTGGCAGATGTCCCATGTTCTTTGAGGTACATGATCTGTACCACCATAAAGTGGTCTCTTGCAGCTATTTATTACATCACTATGTCAAATTATGGTGCTGGCATTCATAAAAGCTGTTCTGGTTGAGAGCATGGTGAAAACCTCCCTGAAGGGAGGTTGTAGCCAGGTGGGGGTTGGTCTCTTCTCCCAGACAACCAGCAGCAGGACAAGGGGACACAGTCTCAAGTTGTGCTGGCGGAAATATAGGCTGGATGTTAGGAAGAAGTTCGTGACAGAGAGAGTGATTTGCCATTGGAATGGGCTGCCCAGGGAGGTGGTGGGGTCACCATCCCTGGAGGTGTTCAAGCAAAGACTGGATGAGGCACTTAGTGGCATTGTCTAGTTGACTGGATAGGGCTGGGTGCTAGGTTGGACTGGATGATCTTGGAGGTGTCTTCCAACCTGGTTGATTCTATTCTATTCTATCCTTGATCATCTGTCCCTCTCAGACAGAACTATTATTTGGGAAGTACTGCATAAACAAGGGGATTCAGTGTCTGGTTCAGAGTTCAGAATTAAACATGAGAGCCAGAGGAGGCCAAGGTCTCCCAGCACCCAGACTGTTGCCTTTCTGGCAGACGAAACTTCCTTTCAGTCTGCTTTCAGCCCTGACTTAAAGAACAACAATTGTCATCTCTCACCCCTTCCCTCATATGTCTGAGCTCTTAAATACTACATTGCCATTGTATGATTCTCCAGCATTTCCTCCATCCTATTGAATTCCATTTTCCGTTACAAAGTCGGGACTAGATTGAGTGTTTACTTTCAGAAATCCACCCCCAATGGAAACAATTATGGCTTTCCTCTTCTTGCCCATCTGTCTTGCTGATTATTTGTTGTGCTGCAGACACAATTTATTTTTAGTAAACTCTGAGCTGTAGCATGTGGCTGTGTTGCCTGTTTCACCATCATCTACCAAGACGTTTCCACTTAGTCATGTTCGTTACAGTCAACATCCATGTGAAGAAGCTCAGCACCCATTCCACTTTTGTCACTCTTGGGAAATGGCAGTCTTCTGCTGAGGATTATTTATTTATTTGTGTAACATCCAACATAATTTCAGACTGCCCACCTTAACCCAATGAACAATAGATCCCAAAGTATACTATCTTCTTGCCCTTCTTAGGATACTAAAATAGAATAGTTCAGTTGGAAGTGAGCTAAAAGAATCACCTCTCCTATGATGAAAAAATGAGAGAATTGTGGTTGAAGAGAAGGCTCTCGGGTGATCCTATTGTGACATTTCAGTACTTACAGAGCGCTTACAATAAAGAGAGAAACAATCTTTTCAGCAGGGCCTTTTGTGACAGGACAAAATGATTTCATTTTGTCTACCCAAAAGAGGGTACTTTCAAACTAGATATAAGGAAAAATGTTTTTATAATGAGGGTAGTGAAACACAGGAACAGATTGCACAGAGAGGTGATAGAAGTCAAGTCTGAACCTTCCATCATGCAGCTTTGAGCCATTTTAATGTGTCCTATCACTGGATGTGAAAGAGATCAGCAACTCGCTGTCCACTTCCCATCCTCAGGAAAATATAGAAAGCAGTAAGGTTGCCCTTCAGCCTCCTTTTCTCCATACTAGATAAACCTACATTTCTCAGATGCTCCTCACAGGACACACTTTCAAGTTCTTCCCTCATCTTTGTTGTGTTCTGGATACACGTGAGGTTGGGATTGGTTCTGGTAGCAGCACTGTTTGTCAGTGCCTGACAACACAAGAATGTGCTTTGGGGTCATGACGTCTTGTAGCAAGGTGACTGATGTATGCATGGGCATGTTATGTTTGGTACAATGAAAGGAGAGAGATATACTTCCTGCATGAGAGAGCTTTCTGAGAAAGGGATATGCTGACCCCAAGAGAACACTTTGTTAAGGTGAATTTACCAACAACTGTAGATAAGAAACTTTCTTGAGGTGTCTTAGCCTATGCTGCATTGCATCGTGTAGATATATCCCTGGAACCAGAGAAATGCTGTTGGTTTTTGGTAGAAGTTTGGTTGAATTTTAGGTCCTTTTTTTTTTTTTTCCCATTTATTTGTTTCTGTTGTTGTAGTAGTTTATTCAACACAAAACACCACCAACAAAACCATCAAACTCAATGGAAGTGGCTTTTGGCACCTACAGTGACCAGTGTGTGATTCACTGAGTGAATAATTAAGATCTCCCACTCTTAAGTTGAAGTTCTGAGATTTCTTGAATGGAGACTACCAAGATATAGAATGAAACCTCATAGACAGAAAGGGACCAAAATTAAAAGCAGACATCATGTAAGAAGCTGACGAAAGACAAAAATCACATGTAGTAGCAACACAGAATATGTACTACATGTAGTTTAGAAGGAATATTTTAAGAATATTTAAATATTCTTTAAAAAGAGGGAAAAAATAAAGATTGGAGAGTGGATGTCCACTAAGGCACTGTTTCTTTTGATGTGAAACACCAGAAAGAGGAAAGAGTTTATTGTTACTGCATGCCTCAGTGAGACAGGATATCACTCATGGAGAACTGGGAAAGCAGTGTCAAAGTGTGGTGGCAGGAAGAACAACATCAGCAAATTCAAGATTCACTGATTTCAGAGTGGGTTGCTTTTAAAACTCAAGAACCATTGAAGGGCAGTGCACATTTATATATCGGCCAAGCAGCGGTTCTCATACTCTTATACAAAGAACTTCCCAAGAAAAAAAATCCCCTCATTGTTTTCAGGGATGCAGGTTCTATAACAAAGAGGAAAACCAGTAGCAGAACCTGAGGAACAGACTCACTCTTTTAATATGCTGATTCATAAAGGGAAAGCTGAGTTGACACTCTGCAAATAGAAATATTGCAGGTATCATGGCAATGTTCTAAGGGAGAATTTTCAATTTCCCCTGGCTTTAGAGCTTGATAGAGAACAGTAACTCAAGCAACTAGAAAATTTTGCTTTCCCAGTCTTGCACTCAGCAGTCATCCTACTGGGTATTTTCTGTGCCATATGTGAAATAAATTGTCTCATCTGAGCTTACCCTTAGCGGTCTAAATCAAGAAGGACCTTAATGAAACCAGCATTGCAGTAGGCAGAGTAATTTTAAATGTGTGTGGAAATGATGAATGAGATAATTGTTTGGTGATCTGCTGAAACTATTGCTCAATTTGCCCCAGATGATAAACTACAGTGCTAAAGTGAAGGAAATGGAGTTCTAGTGTCTTTGCTTCCAAGAGTGGCTGGACAGCAGCCAGGAAGAAAGGGACCTGGGGGTACTGGTGGATAGTAGGCCGAAGATGAGCCAGCAGTGTGCCCGGGTGGCCAAGAGAGCCAATGGCATCCTGGCCTGTATCAGGAACAGTGTGGCCAGTAGGACGAGGGAGGTTATTCTTCCTCTGTACTCAACACTGGTCAGGCCACAACTTGAGTACTGTGTCCAGTTCTGAGCCTCTCAATTCAAGAGAGATGTTGAGGTGCTGGAACATGTCCAGAGAAGGGCGACAAAGCTGGTGAGGGGCCTGGAACACAAACCCTATGAGGAGAAGCTGAGGGAGCTGGGGTTGTTCAGCCTGGAGGAGGCTCAGGGGTGACCTTATTGCTGTCTACAACTACCTGATGGGAGGTTGTAGCCAGGTGGACTTTGGTATCTTCTGCCAGGCAACTAGCAACAGGACAAGGGGACATAGTCTCAAGTTGTGCCTGGGGAGGTCTAGGCTGGATGTTAGGAGGAAGTTCTTCTGAGAGAGAGTGATTTGTCACTTGAATGGGCTGCCCAGGGAGGTGGTGGAGTCACTGTCTCTGGAGGTGTTCAAGAAAAAACTGGATGAGGCATTTAGTGCTATGGTATAGATGACTGGATAGGGCTGGATGATCTTGGAGGTCTCTTCCAACCGGGTTGATTCTATGATTCTAAGGATGCTCAAAACAATCCATAAGAGGCCATCAAAAATAACTTTTTTGTGTGTTTCTAAAAATGTACAAGAGAGGAAAGTTTCAAGGTTGTGTTAGAGTCATAGATTCATAGAATAGCTTGGGTTGGAAGGGGCCTTAAAGATCACCTAGTTCCAACCCCCCCGCCCTGGGCAGGGACACCTTCCTCTAGATCAGGTTGTTCAAGCATTTCCACAACATTTAGGGTGAATTCTTAGAAGATTCCAGAGCCAAAGACACTGAATATTTAACTTGATCTTGTGTATAAATAGATCACGAATGTTCAGATGGTGCTTTCTCAACACCTGCATTTTATCCTTTCCATAACTGAGTTCCATTTATTAAGGAGAATATTTTTTTAAAAGCTAAACTCTTGAAAAACATATCTAGGGAAAGAAATGAGCTATGTTTTTGTTTCAATGCTTATTTTAAGTTTATTCATCTCTAATTAACTAACACAATTGTATCCTATGTGACTTAGGATGAAGTAAGCAGTAAAGAAGGCTGGGGAGTGCCTTATGTGAGTTCTTTATATGCTGATAAACAGATAGGATATAAATAATTTTGGTTTTATAACCTATTTTAAAAAAAGGACTCATAATTCACTGTAACTGTGGTATAATGATTAGTTTGTAGTAGATAATGCAGCATTCCAGTAGAGAGCTCTAATGCTGTCTCAAGGCTACAACATTACATTAAACGGTATTTGTTACTGATGGAAAAGAAGGGAAATAAATACTTTGGTTATGTTTATATCAAAGCCATTGGTCTTCCAAACAAGATAGAAAAATATCACTTCAGATGTTAGATTGCACAAACTTAGGTGATTTTCATCAAGAGTAATACTTAAACATCATGTCTCAACTTTGCAGCTGTCCATGGAAACCCATATACTCTTCCAGTGTCAAATAATCTGAAGAATGGAAGACACTTGTGCATGTTGACATGATTTAAGGAAGACAGGTGAGAAAAGGAAGAGAAGGAAATTGATACAGAATAAAAACAATTGCTAAGTATTGTAATTTGTTGAGGTAAACTTGCAGGTCACGGGGGTTAAAAAAAGGACCACCTAGAAACTTAAGCAATAGAGGCTTAGAGGCTGTTTTATCCATACAAATAGATAAGACTTTCACCTCTGATTTCAAAGGCAAGAAGATCAGCTATTACTATATATCAGTGCCTCAAATCTGAGCTAAATGTTGTTTCTAAGACATAAAGGAAGTGAAGTGATACATACACTGCAAGGTTTACATGAGATGGCATTCTGTAAAAGACAATCTAATGAGTCAGAAGCACTACTTCAGCTTCCAGAACAAGATTTTATTACACCTTCCACTCAGAGAAACCATGATGCCATCCTCTGACAGCCTCACAGATTGCACTGAACCAATTAAATCAAACAAACCCTATGGTTTGTGGAACAGACTACAATCTGTTATTTTGAAAACATATTGTCTTGAATCTGATTACCAGAAAGATGTCTAGCCTGAAAAGGTAACACATATCAACAGTTAACAGCTCTTAACTGGAAAAAAAAACCCAAACATAAAGCTATATATCCTAACTGATAGTTCTTTGGTGGTACTGGTTTATAATGAATTTCAAGTATAGAAATCAATCAATAGGCTTCCAAACTACTTTGGAAGAGCTCCACAAAAAACTTAAGCTTCTGAAGTCAGTCATCTGCCTTGCCATCTTAAAAAAACAAAAAAGCCCAAACCCTCTGAGAATAGAATCAACCAGGTTGGAAGACACCTCCAAGATCATCCAGTCCAACCTAGCACCCAGCCCTAGCCAGTCAACTAGACCATGGCACCAAGTGCCTCATCCAGTTTTTTCTTGAACACCTCCAGGGATGGTGACTCCACCACCTCCCTGGGCAGCCCATTCCAATGGCAAATCACTCTCTCTGTCAAGAACTTCCTCCTAACATCCAGCCTAGACCTCCCCCAGCACAACTTGAGACTGTGTCCAGTTGTTCTATTGCTGGTTGCCTGGGAGAAGAGACCAACCCCCAACTGGCTACAGCCTCCCTTCAGGTAGTTGTAGACAGCAATGAGGTCACCCCTGAGCCTCCTCTTCTCCAGGCTAAACAACCCCAGCTCCCTCAGCCTCTCCTCATAGGGTTTGTGTTCCAGGCCTTTCACCAGCTTTGTCGCCCTTCTCTGGACACGTTCCAGCACCTCAACATCTCTCTTGATTTGCACAGCCACTGTGATTGTTTCAAGTTTCCCAGTAAATGCTATGGAATTTCCAAGTGACAAATACTCATCTGAAGACATTCAAAGATTTTCGTGACTTCTCCTAGACATTTTTTCCTATAGTAACAAGTGGACTGGATGTTAACTTTTACTTTCCCTGAGTTGAAGTAGACTGAGGTGAGATTTCTTTTCACATGACAAAAAAATATGAACTTGCAATATTTAGAGACAAGTGATTATGCCCAGAAACACTCCTTATAAATCACTTGTCATGCAATGGAAACAAGACTTGGCCAGAAGGGCCTGCAGATAGGACTTGAACAGGGATCCTCAATACAACGAAATTATGGAGTGAAGTTTATAGATTCCGCTTCTTGAACTGAAAATAAAGGTAAATGCAAGAGAGAGAAAAGTGGTCTGAACAGAATTTCTATGCTCTTTACAGCTAAGTGGAGACTTGAGGTAGCAATTCCAGCAGCTTTTCAGTGGAAACTGAACACTTAGCACTGGTATGAATCAAATGCATTAGGAATAAATTAATACCATTTTAGATACACTAAGTAAAGTGGCAACAGACAAATACCCGGACTGACATGGTACTAAGCAGGCTGTGACACTAAAGTCCTATCTTGTCCTCTTTGGTGTTGTTAAAAACCTACAACATTAAATGGGAGTCAAATGGTTTAAAAAAGACATTATCCTCACATATGAAATTTCCTCTGTTGCTTTTTGGGTGGGTGTCTTTGGTTCTATATTTTGGTTGGTTTGGTGGTTTTTAATGTAAAACAATGCTGCACCACTTAATTTAACATTTATTCTTTCCCATGTTTCTTTCCTGTTAAAATGAATGTGTTGCAGTGGAAGTCTCTTACCAGGCGGTTTTAAAGGAGGCTCTTCCTATTTTCCTGATGTGAGTCCAGGGTCAACTGTGTGAGCTTCACTTTGAAGGGACACAGCCTACCAGCACGATGCCCTTGTTCCCAGCTCTGAGCGTCACGCAAACCCATAGGAAACACAGGAGTTTCACATCAGAGCAGCTCTGCTGTCATTTTCTGTAGCACTTCCAATGACTTTCCAGGCTGTTCAAATAATCAGTCAGTTTGAAGTAAGGTTTTTAGACCCTTAAGTCATTTGTTCTTGACACAGATGGTTTCTGAGACAGCTCTTCCCCACTTAGCGTGAATTGATGCACAGTAAGTACAAAAGCACTGAATGAAGCAGGGGACTGTTGTCATAAGGGTGGGAGGGTGGCTTTCATCTAACTTAAATCAGCCTCATTGGGGAAGGCATACTTAACCCCAGCACCTGAGCACATGAAAACATCTGATGAACTATTTCATCACAGAAGAGATACTAGACTGTGAATCCCTCCCCCTACTCGCAGTGTAATTTGACTCAGTATGCTCTTTATACTGATAAATTTAAAGGCTACTTCCATGACATGATTATACTGCAAGTTTAAGCATATGAAAGTCTAAAGCCATTGACAATAATGTCATTACATTGTACTGTACTAAAATTGCTCTAATTCTTGTCATCTCCTAGGCCCCTGTTCTGAAGTAGGACAAAGTATTGCGGGTTTCATGTTTGCTTTCTTGTTTTCCATATTTAGATTTTTTTTTTCCCCCAAAAAACTTACCTGAAGGTTAGGAATTCTGGATTTTGACTCCATAAACTGCATGCTGCAGTTACTGCAATGAGGTTAGTCATTCAAAAATATTTAAATTAATTATTCTTAATCCTAAACCAACCTGTAACAGAGCATTAGGCAAAGCAAATTATAGAATCATAGAATCATAGAATGGTTTAGGTTGGAAGGGACCTCAAGGATCATCCAGCTCCAACCCCCTGCCACAGGCAGGGACACCTCCCACTAGAGCAGCTCGCCCAAGGCCTCATCCAGCCTGACCTTAAACACCTCCAGGGAGGAAGCATCCACAACCTCCCTGGGCAACCCATTCCAGTGCCTTACCACCCTCACTGTAAAGAACTTCCTCCTAACATCCAGTCTAAATTTCCCCTCTTCCAGCTTAAACCCATTCCCCCTCGTCCTAACATTACTAGACCGTGTAAATAGTCCCTCCCCAGCTTTCCTGTAGGCTCCCTTCAAATACTGGAAGGCCACTATAAGGTCTCCTCGAAGCCTTCTCCTCTCCAGGCTGAAGAGCCCCAACTCTCTCAGCCTGTCCTCATAGCAGAGGTGCTCCAGCCCTCTGATCATCTTTGTGGCTCTCCTTTGGACCCGCTCCAGCAGTTCCATGTCCTTCTTGTATTGGGGGCTCCAGAACTGCACACAGTACTCCAGGTGGGGTCTGACGAGAGCAGAGTAAAGGGGGAGAATCACCTCCCTTGCCCTGCTGGCCACACTTCTCTTGATGCAGCCTAGCACTCGGTTGGCTGTCTGGGCTGCATGTGCACACTGCCGGCTCATGTTGAGCTTCAATTACATCAATTGAAAGCCTATAGTGGACAGACAATCTTGAGCTGAAAGGCTGATGTTCTTTACTAGTCTCACTGCAAAACAATTTACATTAGCAGACAGTAGACCCAACTGACTTATGAAGAGAACGCCGTGCAAGAAAATAGTGACAGCAGTTTCAGATGGTTTAAAATCTTTAAATGCCTGATATACTTCCTCCCTGTTCAACAGAATATTGTCATGTCTAAATTATGTGCATTTCTAATTATCGTGCAGGACTTAGAAATGAACAGCATTGAGCTCCGTGTGATTCCACAGCTGCAAGGGAAAAGTGAGTTACGGTTAGATACCACTGTGAGTGGACCAATTGCCACACTGCCTTACAGTATGATAAGTGAACTCTGGAATGTGTTTAGTTGGTGGATTGATAAAGACTGGAACTGGAAGAAAACATGCATTTGATTTTTAGCTTCTTTTTTTTGGTAATGATTTTTTCTCAGACTTGCTACCAGGGTTTGCATATGCATCTCTGTGATGCTCTGCATTTGCTTATTCAAAGTTAATCTTTATTACAATTGAGTAATTGTGCATAGGAGGTCATCTAACCTGTCCTTTGTCATTCCCTCAGTAGATGTGATTCTACTTGCCTCATTGGATCCCTTCTGAAGAATCACAAGGTATGCTACATGCTGCATTGCTTTAGGAAAGCCAAATGTTTTCCTTTTCTCCTCTTCTCACTATTTGTCTTTTTGAAGCTTGGCAAACACCCTGAAGTGAGGTTTGGTGCCAGTTTTGAGTTCCAAAAGGCCTTGGAATGGTTGCCCTAGGACAGAATTTTGTAGCCACAGCCACAAAGACATCCACACCCATGGGTCAGGATGGCTGCGATAAACTGGAGGACTGGGAGGGTGCAGTCACAAAAGGGTTCACAGTATAAGGGCTCCTAGGCCTATGTTTTAAGAAGCTGAGACACCTTTTCTCTCAGCTCTGAGATGCTGAGGCTCTTCTTGGACTGTGAAAGCAGGTTAATCCCTTTCTATAGCAGGAGACGCTGTGAGATGTTTGTGTCATATATGCAACAGAGGTGATTTTCCAAGGCTACTATCAAGTCAATTTGTAAACTGCAACAAATTATTAGCATTGGTTTATCACTGGAGGTAATAATTAAATAACTACAACTACAGATTTTTAAATACTCTCAATCTGAGAATAAAATAAAAAAAAAACACCAACATACACACTCCCATCAGTTTGAAGAACTTTATCCAAACCCACAACTTCCATGTTAACAAAACTTGTCATTTTCACCATAGTAAAAGGATCAGCACTAAGTACACACATAGTTAAAGCAGTCAATAAGTGGAAAACAATGTAATAGGAGCTTAAAAGAATACATTTCTGGTAACCAGACTTGCCAATTACAGTAAGGTCAGAGAAAAGAGGGCATTTTTAAAGTCCTTTCTGTCTTTACAGACACAGACCCACATTTCAAGAACAATGATTACAAGAGTAAAGGTTTTTCTTTAAACTAACCCATACATTACAAAACCAACATAGAGAAGCCCTGCCAACCTGTTAGTGCACACAACAGGGTAGCAGACAGATAGTACCAGAGAATTAAATTGTCAAGAACTAGTAAGAAAAGTAATGACAGATACTAAAGGGCTCCTGTAAAGCTGTTTTACATGAGCTGAAGGATGTCATTTCCATATGACAATGATTTTGTATGAAGTACAGATGCTTTCAGAAGTGTCACTATTTAGCTTATTTTGGAGGTAAAAAAAAAAATTAAACCAAATGAGCCAATATTTGAGATAACCAAAACCTAAAGGTTATAAGCTACCTCACAAAGCTAGCTACTGGATTTATTTACATTGGTTTAAAATGTCACTGAAGCTTTGCAATCCACTCCTTTCAAACTCTGAAACTTCAGAATTGAAAGAGATCTTTGTTAAAGAAAGAAAAACTATTTCTCAGGTTAGGTACCCAGATAATAGAAAAAATAGTGCAACTGTTCAACACATTATATACCCTTCCAGCATGTCTATCAAAATATTCTGGCTTCTTATTATCTTCTCATTTATAAAAATACTGCATCCTGCTTGCTTGCTTTCTTCTGATTATGAAATTACAGATACCTTTAGATTATATATAAAATAAAACAAAACCCCAGCAACCCAGAGCTAGTCCTGCAAGTTGATCCATTGACACATACGTCAGAACTGTGAAGTGTTATTAATGCAGCTGACTCCAGGTGGAAGCAAAGGTCCCTCAGCTTGCAGCATCAGGAATTTCAATCATCATAAAGGCAGCAACTGAGAAGTTTTAGGACTAGATCTGTGAGCAGTTCAGTTGCATTTACTCCCCAGTGGGACTGAACTCCCCAGGAAATGCAACCAACTCCCAAAACAATACCAGAAAAAACAAGGACCTGTGAGGGAGGCAGTTCAGCGCTTGGTTCTTGCCAAGGAATACACTTGCTTGTGGATGGATTACAGCAAGACTTAGAAATGCTTAATCTGGCTGTAGCAGCCTGGATGGGCATCTGAGAACTACAGGTGTTACTAAATTTGAAATGGCTTTAGCATATTTGGGTTCTTTTTCTTTACTGAATAGGCTAGCGTTTAATGGCCACAGCCCTACAACAAACGGCACAGAGCTCTGCTGTCCTTCCCCTTGCCTTACCCTAAGTGCACTACCACTCATCCTGATTTTCTAAAAGTAACAAAGGACTTTGGGCTGTGAAAAGCTCAGTAAATGCTGACTGCAGAAGAGGGAAGTTTAGTTATAAAATCTGAATATCTAAAAGGAGCTTTGGGTTGTATAGATATTGACAAAACAGTTACCAGGCTTCATGGCACATCTTACTCTTCTGCTTGGGGGAAATTCTTTGCAGTTTGCTAAGGCAGACAGTGATTAAGGTCTTCCTACAGGAAGAGATCTTATATGCACTTAGTGTGATGAATCTTTACCTATACTAGCCTTATTATCAGTCAAGGAGGTTAAAAAGTGCTGAAGAACATTATGGCTTCCAAATGATTGCATGTTCTGATATCAGGGAATGAAAAGAACATAGAGAAAACAAAGGAAGAAATAAAATGAAGCCATAGAGATGTGTGATGGTGACAATGGGTTTAAAGGGATGGATGCCAACAGAGGAATGATGCAGCCTAAAGAACTGGGCACTGAATTTTGAGACGTTCTTGAGAAGTTACTTGCCTCTGTTCTTAGCATTTTTAAAGTCTGGGTAACAGTGAGATCCTCTTTGAGATCTGCTGGCATAAGGCATTAGACTAAAATGAGCTGATGCTACTGTACAGATGCAACTAGACTCATTAGCATTCAATGCACAATGATTTTTGGTTGGGTTTTTTTTGTTTGTTTTTTTCAGGGAGACTGAGAAGAGCTTTGGAAGGTAAATCTATCAGCATGTGAAGCTTTTTCACTATATTCTACAACTGAAAAATACCTTCACTAGCAGCCTGCATAAGCAAAGAGAGAATGGGTCTCAACATTTTTCAATAAGATGGAGAGATAATTTATGCTTATATGAAAGGGTATTTGCCTTGGTACCAACAGAATAAGTCTGCTTATGTCATTCAGGCAAATCTGCCTTTGGAGAAATGTCACTGAGCTGATTAGATATGTGTCACATTTGTGTTACCAGGGGTGTTTTCTTTTCCAGTTCCTGGCTGTGTTGCTGTAATTACCAAAACAAGTTACTGCAAAAGAAGGTCTGGGCATGTTGTCAGTGTAAACGCTGTGATACAGGCCAAGATGAGATAAAAATGCCATGCATTTTGTTCTACAAGGGCATATATTCCCTCAGACTCTCCTGGGTAGACAGCTGGAGACTTTTCTCCTCCTTTGTGCCTGAAAGGCCAAAAATTAAAATGAGACGTGGTTGTTCTTTAGCTATTAGGAGTTCCCTATGCATCCAGAGAACAGCACAGTGCTTCAAGCTGGAAGGACAAGTGAAATGGCAATGAGAAGTTTGTATGAGAAAACACAAAGCATTGGTGTCAGATCAAGACCAGTAGGAGACTTTAAGTCCTTGGGATGCTTTGAGTTCTTCAGGATGTTTCCAGACCATGGGCAAACAGCTAACCACACGTTAAACTATTCCTATCTTTAGTTTATGGGTGGCATTCTAAAGTATTAATAATAACCTACCTAACAGAATATCAATCTCTGGCTTATATAATAAATATGGAATAATTGCACTTGTTTCCCTATGGATTAACAAGATGTAGAATGAGGAAGCACATGCTGTACCTGATGGTTAGTTCATTTAAACTCACCTCAGGACATGTCCAGGAAGCCAGTGCAGCTCAGAGAGGCAGAGCAGGAGTTAATGAAGCACTTAGCTCTGCCTTGATGTCTGACATTATCACCAGGGACCTGACTGCCCTTTACCTTTCTGTGAGTTATCCAGATGAAATCCAGTTCTCCAAAGCTCCGAATGCTCTGAAACTGAAGAAACATTTTGATCTGGGATTTTGATTTTTTTGGCATATTTTGCTCAATAATGGAAATAGCCTTAGAAAAGACTAGTTTGCAATTCTACTCTGATAGTACCCACGTGAAATACAGTAAAATTAGATGGGATAACTGGACAAAAGCTATGTGAAATTAGGAACTTTCAGCAGCCTGCAGAGAAATATGAAGAGAATATTAAAAATTAGAATTGTTAAAGAATACCAAAAGCTTCTAATAATAGACAAAATATGAAACAATTTACAAATTAAAGATTACTGGTTTTGTTTGGCCCCAAACAAAAAGGGTTATTTTCCCTTTATCTTCACATGGACACACTGGTTAAAATTGTGATTAACAGCTGCTTCTATTCACTCCTCCTTTAGGACTTGTTATTGCAGGCTGCTCAGAAGTTTGATGGGATGCTGACTACCCTCAAGCCTTATTGCAAACAATGATTTTCTGAGGTATCTATCACCCAACTTGCCTACTCAGATGGCTAAATACGTTATTTGTAGCAGGTGAGTCTCTCATACTGGTATGGTACTCAGCAAAGCATTTACTTCTGCAATAGCAAAAGAGCTTCAGAATGTTTTGGCTTCCTTGTCACACTTTTCAATGAGCGACAGCAGTTATCCAACTACCTGGCTCCAACGAAAGAAGCTACAATGCTCCAAGTCAAGCTGCACTGACAATCCAGGGAATAACATATCTCCACATAAAGATGAGGCAACACCTTCCATAGCACCATACCTATGAGACATCTGCCATCCATCCACTTCTCTCCTCTGTGGCTTGTCTGAACTTAATGATTCTTCTTTTTCAGTGGTTGAATTTAAACCTTCCAGAAGACAGTAGTAGTTGTAGTGGATGAAGCCCGAACACAGCATTCAGAAACATACTGTACATATTATTACTACCAAAGTAATCAGTTTGAACCAGCTCTGCCCAGTGTTTTAAGGATCTGGCAATATACTGTAAAGACTCTTACTTGCAATATCCTTGCACCTCTATCCCGAAACTATTTTTTCTCAACAGCAAAGCTGTACAATAAGCGTGCAGTTCAATGATGAGACAGGAAATGTATGTACTTGCTAGTCTGCACTCAGTTTTGATATGTCACCCTGTCAAGCCAATTACTTAAAGTTCCATCTGGTACTTCTTGACAGCTCAGGCTCTAATGATGAGAATCTGTATGATGATGATCTGGAAGAGGGAGAGACAGGAGTGTTTTCCAGCACTTCTCCTAATACTATCAATTTCACACCAAAGCAGGGCATTTTCTTCAGGAAAAACAACACAAAAGTGTCACTTGGTTTCATTAGCAGAGTGGTAGTTCTTTGCTGTTCCCACTCTAATGCACCTCTTCATGGGTGAAGAATTCAGTTCAGTGCTTTAGGAAAGAGATGTAAATATTGCTAATTGCAGTAAGATTAATATTCTAGCAAATTTAAACAGCCTATTTGCAAATTCATTAAGCAGTAGAATAATCCCATCGGGCAAGTACCACAGTGTGAGACTGGTTTTAATCATGGTGGAAATGTTTTGCTCTTCATGCAAAAATAGTGCTTATAAGATGTGGCCTCACTACAGAGCCTTGAGGAACAATGGAGAAAAATCTGTGAGCAATTGATACAATTACAACTTTTTTTTTTTAAATGGTTGTAGATAGTACATTACACTGTGCACTGTTTCCATCTTCAATACACCAGACCTTGTCCTCTGCAGTTCTGCTGCATTGGAAACTGCCTTGCAACCTTTAGCCTCATTTAATAGCTTTCCTTCTACTCAGCAAGAGTAAGGAGTGTAAGAATAAGAAAGATACACAATTTATGCAGCTCCTCTCTTTTGTATTTTCCTCTGCCTATGCAGGAAAGAATACTAATTTTAGGACAGTGAAAAATCATCATTTTTGTGTAATTTTTGAGACTACTTCTATGTTATTAGACAGAATTTGGTTTCTGTCCAGTTGATCTTCCAAAATTTGACTTCTCAAACTGTCTTGTGGCATAGATATCATCTATCCTCAACTATTTTAATAAAATCCTACCTCCAAATTGGAAAATATACATATAGAAGATCAGTTCCTTAAGTGAAGTGACGTTGTTTTCTCACCCTCAAAATAATTCTTTTCTCCTCCCCACTAGCTCTGTTTGCATATTTCCTTGCTTTAAAATTCTGTTCATAAATAATAACAAAAAAATACATACACAGTGATACACAGTGATTACTGAGTGATTCTAAATAACAATTTGGGGTATGCTGTTTTGACTAACGTAACTGTCCACCAGGCCTAGAGAAAAATGCGTTTAAACAGTAAAGAAGAAAATCCAAACCTCTCTATACATTCAGCAGCTTTTAGTCTAGCCTCAAGCTCAGTGGCAGGCAAGTGTCAAAAATAGTCTCTATGCCTTCAGACAAGGCTTTCTGGAACAAGGGTAGTAGCTGCATGAGACAAAAAACTTATACACGTACATGAAGACATAGAGGAAGAATTTGCTGCTCTCAAAGTGAAGACATTTCATATATGTGTGTTCATTTTTAAGGGGGATAGGGGAGGTTTCCAACAGAAGTCATTTCTTTTTCCTTCCCTCAAGGTTTTAGAATCTCTGCACCAAGGAAATATACACCTTGTTTTGAAAAGATACAGCCTTTGAACTGCTCCTGGGAACAATGCAGTGAAAACAGTGCCTTTCAACAGAACAAATCCAAATGAGCATCAGCGTTGCTACCTTAAGCAGGCTATCTGAAACCCACTTCACCAGAACCCAGAGGCATATTAATACTGAAATACAAGCACTTGCATATCTGTCATGTGCTGCTGCTTCTACCCTATGCCATACCTGACTTTTGCACTCACTCCCAAGTGAGCACAGAAAGCATTGACTCTTTCTTTGGAGTCCAGTTTTCTCATAAACACAATTCACTGTTACTGAGCCTTCACAATTTCCCCATATTCTTTTGATACACCAATAAGCTTATGAAAGTATATGGCTGCTGTGGGAAACCTTAATTACAGTGAAATCAGCTGAAAAGCAGGGTATTTGGCTTCTGCTTCTTGGAAAGGACACGTTTACAAACTACTGAAATTGAGTATCTCTAGACAGAAATGAGAGATTGTGCAGCTGCTTTGTTCAATACCTCCTCCTCTGGAGTGCAGAGGGTCTGCAGACCAGCCACACCTTGCAATAGATGTGCCTCCTCCTGCAAACAGCAGACAAATTTAGCATCAAATCATTGATTATCAGATCCAGAGAATGAAATCAGAAGGCAAGTACTAGAGAGCATGCACCTGCCTTTCACAGCTTTAAGACTTATGATTCTGAGCACAGCCTAGCAGTGTACGCTTGTCCTGAAGAGTCACACACAATGAACTTGTACTTCATTGGAACTGAGCCAATGCCAATCAGTCCATCTGGAAAACTAAGATATCCAGCAAACATGACATAGCACAATTTCATACAACATTATACCACAGTAAAAAGTGCACACAAAAGCTGACAAAATGCAGAAGAGCTGCTAGAAAAATCTAACCAGTAGAAAATAAACACTTTCTGTGTAAATCTCACTTTCTTTTTGTATTTACCTTACCCACAGTGGTCTCTATTATATTTCTATACAAAACTGGTATTGACTGTGTTCTCAATTAAAGCTCTCATCTCCATACAATTTGCAACTGCATGCAAATTTTCTGCCATCAAGATTCAAGATGACAAACTTGCATTTCATTTCCATGATTGTGCCAGCACTTAATCAATAAAGTCCCTATCAATATGTATTTATATAGATATACATATATATATATATATATACACACACACACGTACATACACAGGACAAATACTGTTGCAGTTATCCTCTCTTCCAGCCTTGGCAGTGACAGTCATGCTAGAAGGTGAAGGCATACACCACTCCCACAACCACAATATTTCCAATTGTTGCTATTATTGCAATCCATAACAATATGGCATCATTTGAGGAACGGGATGTCTCTTCTGGTGGATTCTGCATGGAAGAAGCTGCATGGACGTTGGCTGATGAGTTAAACAAGGAGTAATCTGTACTAAAGTCCTCGTTGGGTGAGTCCATAAAGGCTCCTCCCATAACAGGAAGCTGTGAAGAGAGGTATGGCAAAATTAGATTGAAGGCCAGTATCTAATTGCTCTGTCTAAAAGTCATTGCAAAAGACAATTGCAGCGAACCTGCAAAATTACATGTACATGGTACTACAGTGTCAGGAATATCACAGACACAGAAATATTTTAGAATATTTCTTCTATTTCTCTTAGAATCAGTATCCTTGCAGAAAACCTGTAATTATATGCATTTACAAAGAGAAGATGCAGCTGCTATCAAAATGTGAGTTTACAGCAACACAATTATCAGTAATGGTATCACACTGGCATACACTATCAAGCAAGCACAGAAAGGATATGATGCAGAGAATCTGTTCTCCTTTTATGTCACTTGGTAGTGAACCCTTGATTCACATAGAGATCATGCAAAACATATAAAATGAAGAAGTTGTTACTGTGCAACAGGTGTAGTGTACTAAGGGTACTAACATCACTCGCAAAATACACCATTGCAACAATTCAGGGTTTATAAATCCATGCAGTGGAAAGGATCAAATTTGATACTGAAAGGCTCCACAGGAACAAATTAACAGGCAGATTTCTAATACTTCTTTCACCACAGAGTTCTGATGGGAAGGACAAAGCTTTTTTGGTGGTCTTAGTGAATTTCTCACTGGTACCAGGCAAAGTTCTCAGTAAGATACCAGACTATAGAAAAGTTAAAGAAAACCAGAATTATTTAACCTTGTCCTTATAATGGTTCCAATTGTCTTCCCAACATCATCCTAAATTGCAACACATGCTTTTCATGATTCAACAAATACTTTTCCCTCTACATGTAGGTGTAAAATGACATCCTTCTGCAAATGTACGGATTCCTCGTTCAGGCAAGAGACAGATACCTATTGTGGCACTAAGACCATCTACTACCCGCCGGAAAAATCATACGGAAGGTTTTTAGCTTTCATCCTTGTCTCTTGCATGTTTGGGAACACAGATCTGGAAGAGTCCAGGCTCCATAGTTTCATGTAAGTAAAGGACATTGTTTCAGAGAAACAGCAGAACATCTGCTTCACATATTTATAAATGCTCAAGGGACACCTTTCTAAATATCCTATAAAAAGCCAAAGATGTAACTTCAACTGTTGCATACTGCAGGAACAGCACAGGCAGTGTGGGTATTCTAAATCCCTGTGTCTCTGCAATATTCAGTAACTCATGTCTT
This sequence comes from Tricholaema leucomelas, assembly GCA_013400475.1. NCBI lineage: Eukaryota > Metazoa > Chordata > Aves > Piciformes > Lybiidae > Tricholaema lacrymosa > Tricholaema leucomelas. The sequence goes on along the minus strand of WAAF01017359.1, from coordinate 706,764 downwards.
TACTAGGAAAAAACCCACCCTAGAACCCCATGTCCCAAGCTATGTGCCAGCCTGACCAGAAGCAAAAAAACTCCATCATGACTCTGATAACAAGTCTGATCTTGAGCAATGAGTAAAACCTCAATATCTGTGCATCCTACCTACACTTTCCTCTCAGATCTGGTAGAACTCCAGTGCTCCAAGGAAAGTAGAAAAAAAAAAAAGTCTGTGAATGTTCTCCCTAAGATACATCCTTGCTGCAACACCAACCAAGCTTTCCTTTCCTATAGTGGCTTCCATGCTGCTGCTGTCTCTGTCCAGCCTCTAGAAGCAATTACTGCCTTCTGCTATACACCCTAAGTACTTCTGGGGTTTTGGCATTATTATTCTCTGCCTTCGTGAATATGGCTTTCTTCTACAGATGAAACCCTCTGGCCCTGTCACAATAAAATACATTTTTTTCCTGCTGTTACACTGCTAGCAGTACCACTGTACTTCAACAATACTGCTGAAGCCTTGTCTCTATTCAGCCACAACACAGAAGGCTGATAATACCATCAGCACTGACGTACTGGGTCCAGCACTCACTGGGATGAAAACTCACTCTTTTAACACCCTGTCCTTCAACTTCTGCATCACATTTTGACACTCCCTGTAACCTCTCCTGTCAGTACCAAACTACACCTCTCCCAGCTGTTCTCAGCTGTGCTGTGAAGGCTGCTAAACAGGACAGGATTTGAGGATAAGCCACTTCTCTCCACAATGTTGTCTGTAATCTGCAAGTTAAAGCAAAGAATTTCCAAAGATTGATAATAAAGTGGGTTTTTTTTGCTTGCTACTCATAGCATTTTATGGAGCTACTTTGAAAGCTGACTGTTGAACAAATTTAGTCTGTACTAGAAAATACCAAGTCACATAAAAAAATGAATCAAAGAATGATGAAAGACAGCTATGGCTGTCATACTACCTAATCCACATTGGATAAAATTATCTTTGAGATCAAATATGATTACACAAAAGCAGTTTGCAAGAGACCAAACAGGAAATTGCAAAAGTCAAGTCTGATACATTCTCCCTGCATCAAAGATTTCTGCTTCCAGTCTCCAGTCTCCACACAGCATGCTTCAAAGAGAGCAAAAGCTTCCATTTCACAAGCCCAGCTTGATGTTTTGAATCCAACTGCATCAGCCTTTTAAATGTCTTGGGATTTGATAAAGAAAACATTGCTCAGTTTAATCAGGGTTTCTTTTTATGTAGAGATTCCATAAAAGCCAATTCTGACTTCAAACATAAACGTCAGCATCACTGCATAAATATGCTTAACAGCCACAGAGACCCTAGTTATTATCTTCACAGCAAATGATGGATGTATATCTACCATATGGGCAGCAAAATGCTCAATCTGAGATGTTTGCCTCCTTAGCAAACCGTTTTAAGGGAACTGGCATTTAGGATGGCCAACTCTGCAAGATCTTTCAACTAGAATGTTCACCCAAAACATAGAGGCATACATATACATACATGTGCCCAAGACAGTGGGAGGTCATACCTGGGTTTTGGACCACACATTTCGTGCTTTCAAAGAGTTATTTGAAGTGATAGGCTTCCACCTTGTTAGCCCACCCGGTGCTGTCACAGGGTCAGGGAGCATTCATGTAGCAGTTCAGCTACACACCACACCGTGAATGATGTCAGATCTGAAATCTCCTCATATGGGCTACGGCTCAAACAAGCTTTTGCACCATCTGAGGGAACACATGGTGGAACAGCTCAGCTGAATCTCTGAAAGGCTTATGATGACCTGATACAAAGCACTGACATCCAGCACCTGGCACTGGCTTTTTTCTGTAAAACTGACTTCCAGTTCTTCTGTTTATAGGTCAGTAGCACTTCACTGCAGATTTGGAAATAAACCTCACTGCCAGCTTCCCGTTTGCAGAAATTGTCTCTTACTAAATGTCTGCTCTGCTTTTCTCCCCGCTAAAATTGCCACACATAAGAGCACGGGAGTGGCTGCATGGTGTCAGAGAGAAAGTCCCTCTGCCTTTTGTGTTAGCCACACAGTGGCCAAAATAGGTGATCAGGAAAGAGGACAAGACAAGCATGTCTGATGCTATGAGATAACAACACACAACTGTATTCAGCTTAGAAAGTTCCCAAGTCAGATGCCATTGCTATGGATTTAATAACTCAATTTTGCTGCCATGAACAACTGTCCAGGCACCACCTGAATTCATCTAAAGCTGGGCATCCTTCTCAGTCTAGCCCCTTAGCACCACTTAACAGTCAGGGCTACCCAGTGATTAGTCATGTAAATTGTCCCTGGGAGAAATGCCCATCTCCACTGGAGAGTGGGAAGCACAGATGAGTAGTATCAACCAGCAATCTATCTTTTTGGTAGACTAACTTCAGCGAGATGAATCTCATCCTCAGTGTTGATGTCTCTGTTCTCCCAAAAGATACAGTATCTTTCCTATGCAGTCATATTTGAGATATCATATTAATGACTGCAAGACGTCTAGAACTGACAGTAATGGGAGTTGCATAGGCTAAGGACAGAAGGCCTGCAATGCTTTCTGTGCATCCTCTACTTGTCTGTCTGTGCCTCTACAAAGCGCATACATGTCAGTTTACATCAGTCAAAAACTTCACCCATCGCTGCTATTACAGTGACCTGCAGTTTGCTTTAGCTCTGAGGGTTTTTATAGCTGAGGCAAAGCTATGTAGAGCATGTGCCACAGTCTCCAAGAGCGCTGAATGAGGAGGCCAGAACAAGGGTTAACTGGAAAATGTGACAGTGAGGGACACGGCAAAAGTGGGTGGTAGGGTGGGATGCTCTAGCACTGTTTGGACTATGTGACTATGTTGATATTATTAAGTAGTGCTAATGGTACATCACTTGCTAATATGGCTTGTGGGACTGGCAAAGAAAAAAAAGTAATTTTTAAATAGCAATAGGCAGAAAGACAAACAGCAAAATATCAAGTGGTAATGAGAACACCCACTGAGCTGAATACCTCCTGTCGACATCCAAGGGTCATAGAATCATAGAATGGTTTAGGTTGGAAGGGACCTCAAGGATCATCCAGCTCCAACCCCCTGCCACAGGCAGGGACACCTCCCACTAGAGCAGGTTGCTCAAGGCCTCATCCAGCCTGGCTTTAAACACCTCCAGGGAGGTGTTTAGCCCTTTAACCTTTACCCATAGGCTTTCTGTTTTAGCAGAATGGTTAGGGTCATGAGGAGAACAAAGCTCTTGAACAACTGAAAGTGATACACTTTCCAATTAGCAGAAAAATCCTATTTTATAACCAGAATGATTCACACAAATGACAGGTCAGGTACCAGTCACTGATACTGTACAATAGCTTTCTTAAGCAGCATGACATAAAATCCAATCACTTGGCAAGAACATTATTCCATTTCCCTGAGAAATATCTGAGAATCAAGTGCCCACCATTTCTTCATAGTCATCTGGAGAAGTATAACTCTTAATTACTGCTACTTTATTAGGAACTCAAGCTTGGAGCAGAGATTTGAAAGTAAAGCTGAATCTTCTAGTAGTCATTCTTCAGAAATGAGGAAACTCCAGCAGTGGCTTTAACAGCTACACTGTGTCTTGGCCCTGGCCTTACCATACACCTCTCTGGTTCAGAGATGCTGAAAGACAAAACATCACCCACCTCAGATGTTGCTTTGTAAAATCCCTCTCATTACTTCAGAAGATAAAATTTTCAAGTGCTTCTTTTCTGGTTAATTTTTAGATGGCATATTTTTATATGAAGGCATATCCTGAACATATAAAGTGACACTGTTATTCCCTGCTCTCATGGCAGCATGTGATCACTGCAGTGTCTGAAAACCTTCTAGCTGTAATCACAAATCAGTCTAACGCAGTGCCAAAGATGGAATCAATAAGCAGGTTCACAAAAGCATCATAACCACATTTTAAGCTCTTCTTAACTATACATTTTGCACTAAAGAGATAGCACACCTGACCAATATTCTCACTACACTCATTCTCTTGTCTATCACAGAATCATGACTATATACACACACATATAGACTATATACTCACACATATATTCTCCTCATATAAGGCACGGACTGTTTTGCAAATGAACTAGTTACTTACTGGTAATATGCAAAGAACCAAGTTCTTCTATTCACCATTTGCCAGAATATCACTCTACTACTTACAAAGTGAAGGCTGGGTACACAGTGACAATCAGGACAGCAATTCCATGTTCACTCTAAGTGGATTAGTTTAAATGCATTAACATCTCCCACAACCAAAATTAAAGGGCACCTAAGGCAATTCTCTTTAATTAAATGAACCAGGTCTAATTCTGAAGGGGGAGAATCCATGCAAATGCTTTATGCAGTCAACTTCAAATTCTTATTTTAATTAATTCAGACCAGTGTTTCACCCTGAAATCACGGTCTCAGGCTGACAAGTTTAGGAAAAAAACAGCTGTTTTCAAAATACAGTTGCCAAAATACTCACTCTACCAGTGACAGTAGAAAAATTTCACTCAAACTTGGAAGCACCAGGATTTCACCTGCTAACTTTAATCTTGTTAAAACCTGTCAATTCTAACAAACTGGTTTTCTTCCAATTCATTATTGCCTGTTGAACAGAAGCACAACCTGTATGAAGAAGTCATGCAGCTCCAAGTCACATATAACTTAAATTGTGAATCTGTATACTGTAGTTTGGAGAAGATGGTGAGCACTGCAAAAGTGTGCAAGGCAATCAAACAGACATGCTTTAAACCACCTGGATGTGCCAGCAACCACTATTCAAGCAGCAGCAGCAGCAGCAGCAGCAGCAGCTGGGCTTTCACGTAACTGATACAACTGAAACTGGCAGCCTGTTGTGGACATCATGCTGGGGAACTAAAAGCCAGGGTCTCATTTACACACAGTTATAACTTGTTGCCTCCAGGAGCACAAGCACACTGAAGAAAAAGTACCAACAGAGGGAACCAGAAAGGCAAGTATTTATCAATATGGAAGAACTCAACAGGGAACTATAAAACTAGCCATCAGTGTTATAATGAGTAAGAGCTATTCAAATTGGTTAACAAATTTACAGACTGGCAAAACACTGAACTCTTTCACACCATGTGTAGTCATACGGGGAAACTCAGAGAGGACAGGAATTCCTCTAGACACGAGAGCAACCTGCAGAACAGTATCAGTTTATCATGGAACATGATTCTGAAAGAGCTTCAAACACCAAGATTCTGAGTTGAAACTCGTTAATCATACGTGAGAAGAAAAAGAGGTGCTGATTATCCACCCCAATCACAGGGCTTCTTGAACAACCTTCTAATATTGTTAGCATTGGTAACTTCAAAGCCTAAGTACTGGATTTATGCAGTCCCCTACTCTGTTCCAGGCTGGCAACTCCCTTCTGGTGTCAAGTTACTCTGTCACAAAAAACCAAAACCAAACCAAAATAAAACCTAGAGAGGAAAAAAAAACAAACCAAAACCTGAAGAAAATGAATGCTGCCTAAGGCATAATGTTTCAGTGTCTCAAGAGACAGCTTTGTTCTGAATATACAAGGCAATACGCAAATAGCTACATGATATTAGTGAAAGTCCTGGATGTTACCCAGAGAGTCACTATCCGTGTGCTGGAGGATACAAAAAAAGAGTAACTAAAGCTGGTCGTAAAGGCACTTCTTATCTGAAAGAGGAAACGGCATTCCCACTATGTATAGAAAAGTCAAATGATGAGGTGTAAAGAGAAGAAAAACAGAATTGAGCTCAAGACCAGGCATTAAAAAAAAAGCCTAATTCCAAGTACAAAAAGCCTGCACAATCCCTAATCCCTTCCTCCACCAAGGTCTTTGCAGCCATGTTCAGCTCTGACTATACATTGATGCCTTGTTATCACTTGTTGCGGCCAAAGTATCTTGGTAGCAGAGAAAGAAGCTGATACTCAAATTATTTTGATTTTCCTTCTGCCCCCTCTCTCTTAGCTATTCTTAAGGTGGAAGGATGGCAATTGGCAGCCAGTAACAGCAATGAAAGCAACACAATTCCAAAACTAGAAGTAGTTCCAAATGAAGAATTGTGTAAATGACTAGACTGCAGGCATGGGCAAAAGCATTGCTTTTCTAAGTGACCGTGTCCTCCTGTATTCAGTACTCAGGATGCTCCTCAGAAAGACCAGAAGAATTTCAAGGGGCAGGTGTTAGAGGACAGAACTAGAAGGATGTGGCATTTAGGACTTTTTCTTATTCCTCTAAAGTAATTACATACAAATTCCTCAATGTTGCATATGGCATGCACTGTTCAAAACAAAACCCAGTAGCACTAAAAGCATCTCACATGCTGGGTCCAATCCCTGACACATGGCCCATTTAAAAATTAACTGTCTGAAGTTTAACTGAACCACACTACAAAGACAAGTTGTGATACATTTGCCTGCTCAGGGAAGTAATCACTACCATTGCAGCTCTAATGTACCTAATTATGGGATATAAATGTCCCATTTTCAGCACCTTTGAGATAGCCACCCAGAATTTCTCTACAAATATGGCAAAATAGAATTTAGGTCTATTATCCATCATTGTACTGCAAACTCACTCAGAAAGTTTATTTTATGGAGATTTCCAGAGATTAGTACTCCCATGAAAAATTGTGGTGGTTTTGCATGACACAGAATTTGGGATTTATCCCAAAAAAGCAAACTACCATACTTAGAATTTGGAAGGTAAATGAAATTATTATTTACAAAAGCAAGCTAAATATAAAAGGTAATAAACATATATATCTATATATGACATATATATGTAATATATATATTATAACATATATNATGCTTCCTCCCTGGAGGCGTTTAAGGCCAAGCTGGATGAGGCCTTGAGCAGCCTGCTCTAGTGGGAGGTGTCCCTGCCTATGGCAGGGGGTTGGAGCTGGATGATCCTTGAGGTCCCTTCCAACCTAAACCATTCTATGATTCTATGTGTATTGGTATAGCTAGACAATAGCCCAGCTACTCCCCTGAATATCCCCCTGGACAAAGCCCAGGGCCTGTTGACAGGTAGCACAATATTACCTTTCTCTGCTCTCAATAACTCAAACAATGGTGAGGAGGACAGACAAGCAAGGCCAGAAGGAGAGAAAGGGGGAAAGAGAAGCAAGAGAGAGAGACCAGTAAAAAACCTGTGCTTCAAACTGTATAGCATTTTTTACACCAATGCCATGAGATAAACATATCTCTTACATTTTGTTGAGCCCCTTTGAGAGCAGAGTCCATGCCTTTGGACTCTCTCAAACTCTCTGGAAACCATTTATTTACAATTTACAATTAAGACACTACTGTATGTAGTAAGACACTACAATAAGTAAGACACTAAGTCTTACAACTGTAACAGAAATACTTGTAGGCATCCAACAGAAAGCCTCAGAACAGAAATTAAAACAATTCAATAGTCTTAATTTATTCCATAATGATTATTTTCCTAAGTTTACCTACGCTATCAGACTGCCTGAAAAAAAAAACCCACCAGAGAAAAAATGGATGTATGCAATTTTCTTTTGGTATATACAATTTTTCATACAACTTTTTTTCTTTGTTAATTTTTGTTTCCCTTTTGTTTTCACATTGCATTACATTTTCACAAACAAAAAAGGGGGATGGCTCAGAAGCGCTGACAGAATATTTCAGGTGTATCTCTCATGTCTTATTTAAAGCTGTTTTTATAAAAACAAAAATTGCTTGCTTACTTGGTACCCTGGTCAAGACACACAATAAGTCCAAGTGTCAACAAAATCAACGTATTCCAGTTATGATGGACACAAGAAAAGAGAAAAAGCTGATACAGTGTTAGCCCTGCTCATGTCTGGAGACCTCATGGGTGGCGGGCAGCATGAATCATAGAATCAACCAGGTTGGAAGAGACCTGCAAGATCAGCCAGTCCAACCTATCACCCAGCTCTATCCAGTCAACTAGACCATGGCACTGAGTGCCTCATCCAGGCTTTTCTTGAACACTTCCAGGGATGGTGACTCCACCACCTCCCTGGGCAGCCCATTCCAATGCCAATCACTCTCTCTGTCAAGATCTTCCTCCTAACATCCAGCCTATACTTCCCCTGGCACAGCTTGAGACTGTGTCCCCTTGTCCTGTTGCTGGTTGCCTGGGAGAAGAGACCAACCCCCACCGGGCTACAGCCTCCCTTCAGGTAGTTAAAGCATGAAGAACAGCTTCTAGGAAGAAAGCAGGACTGTGAAATACTATACCTACTTGTGTACACTTCACTTGATAGAATAACAATATCTGGTATGTTGCCATACATCTTGATCCCATCAGGCATATCAGCCTCACATACAGCTTGAACTGCACATTCCCCTCAACTTACTCTGTAATGCTTCAGTAGTAGTTTACACTCAAAGAAAAATGCACACCATTTTCTTTAAAATTAATCCTATTCCCTTCCATTTTTGTCAAATATACAGTACACAGTAGAATAAAAATTAAAATACGAAACTATTTGGAAACCATTTTCTAATTTCTAGCATTTCATACAATCACAGAATGTTAGGGGTTGGAAGGGACCCAAAGAGATCATGTAGCCTGTCCTGCATGCCAAAGCAGGATCATCTAGAGCAGGCCACACAAGAAAAGGTACTGAAAGTCTTCAGAGAAAGAGACTGCACAACTTCTCTAGGTAGCCTATTCCAGTGCTCTGTCACCCTCATAGTAATTATGTTTCTCCTCATACTGAAGTATTTGAAGAGTAGTATTCCTTTTGCTTAGAAAATTTTCCTCCAACATAACTGTTTATTCATAAAGAGACTAAAAGCTCCATCACATGTAAATCTTGAGTGCTTATAAACTGTCACCAGGCAACTACTTCAGCCATCTCAACAAACACGGTTTAGCCTTTCCAAAGCAGAGCCCAAGAAAGAAAAGAAACATGTTTCTCACCCACTTTGGTGTAAAGTCAGCAAGCACAACATGAACACATTTCACAAACAGCTTAAAATAAGCTTGGATCGCTTTGCTTTTAAGTGGAGCATCCATATGGGACATATCACCGGCTTGGGGTGTGAGTGGGGCAGGATTCTTCAAAGTGTGAGAACAGACATCATTAGAGCCAAATACTCCATATGTTCTCACAACCCGGGTTTGCTTATGTACTAAGACCATCAAGGGATGATTAAGTGTGGCTGAACTAGACAGCAGCTGATGACATCTTTATCATGCCAAACAGAAATAGAACAGCCAAGCCATCTGTGTTTATGTGCTTATGTTTAAGATTGTTCAAACAGTTCAAAGCACATTACAGAAAAATATAATAAATTATACATTGATTCTGTGTCTCTAGATAAGTGTCTATATATGTGCAGTCAAAATAACACTGCTTGGTGGCACAAATCAATGTATAATTCATTATATTTCTATTAGTAACTCAGTATTTGTAACTCTGCATTGAAAGTGCCCCACAAATTGAGAGCCCTTTTGTAACAAGAATGATTGTACACCAAAAGCATAGTCAAAGAGGTAAAAGTGACATCTGGTAACAAATACAGGACCATATTAAACACATGACCACATTCACCTAAGTTAAAATGAGGTCAACTTAGAAAGTTTAAAACATTCCAAATAAAACAATGTCTTCTACATATTTGTTGGTAGGCCTGAACTCAAGACAATCTTTAATGCACAGTTTCTCCAAGACCCAAGCAAGATCTTGGCACTCTGGAAACTGGAATCCATGCCATATTATTACAATACACTCCCTGTTTGGGGAGACCATACAAAAATCGATCTCTGAGTTACATCCTTGAAGGAGAACATAATTTTTTTCATTTGTGGTTAACATTACTTTAAGCTGCTCTAAGTTAAGAGAAGAGAGTATTTATTTGTTACAGTTTACATAAAATTAATTATTGTTTAAAAACATATTCAATCTATCCTGTTGCTCAGACAGCATCATGGAAACACTGATGCAACACCCAGTGTAGAGAGTCACCACATCAAAATAAGCTCCAGCTTAGCTCAGGAACAAGTGACCTTGAGAAGTGAGAAATTATTTTTTAAAACCTCCAGGCAGGCTTGTGTGGGAAATATGCAACTCTCTCCCAAACTTTTCATTTCCAGATTGCTGGTATCAAGGCAAGTCAGTTAAACAAAGCAAATTTAAGAGATGAATATGATGTAGTTTCGGGCCAATTCCAAAGCACATTCCAGTACAGTCCAGTCCAGAAAGCTTGTAGCAGCCAGTGTAAAAGCTCTATTGGCTTCAAAACATAAACAGTAGTGACCATAGACAGTCATCCAACTGGAAAAGAATCTCTTTAGATGTACTGGGCCCCATGGGCAAGCAGGCTGGTGATCATCAAAAAAGTTTTATTTGCATCCTTGCTATTGCCAGAGTCAGTATCTTCAGAAACATAGACTTCTCTCTGCTTCTTTAGTATTTTTGTATCCTTCTTCATAAAACTTTGGAGCTTTTTTTTTGACAGAATGGTTGAATTCCACTGCAGTTTAACTTAGCTTTTGTCTGCACAATGTCTGTCACGACGAGGTCCCACACTTGCCTACACACTTTTACTACAGTGTAATTAATTTACAACTAGAACTAGTAATTAGAACTAACAGTGGCTTTTTGTACCAAGAGCCAATACTATGTAACAAACCAACTGCTGTCATATATCCTTTACTTACACATAGCAGCCATGGGTACATTATGCATATGTGAAAACCAAAGCAGTAGATTCCATGAACTCAATTCTGTTTGCATCAGTTTTACACTGGTATTACACTGGTATTATTTTATAATCTAATATCAGTTTGGAGAAATTATAAGTAAAAAAGAAAAAAATCACACCTGCCATTTTTTCCACCAATTTATGTTAGGAAACAGCACTGTAGTCTTCTCATTTAAAACAACCTAAAACCAGAAAAGATTCCCCTTGGGAAAATTCTGAAGACATTGAAGAAGACAGAGTTTTGTTATCCTGAAGTGAATCTCTGAACAAATCTGTGTGGCCCATCCTGTGATCCAAAACACGCACACAACTAAAAGCAGCAAGTCAAACTCCTCAGAAGGACACAAGAAATGTGACTGTGATCCTTCAGAAGAAGGACTAAATAAAAGAGCAAATGCAGCACGGTTAAACTTTAATTATATTTGGCTCCCTCAAAACAGATGCTTGCAGACAGATTTCTGTTTCACCCACTAATGACTGTCATACACAATCATGTCACAGATTTCAGAGGGCTGCAGGGTTTATTCGCTTGCAGGCAAAACTGACAAGACACCACTAAAGAATATTCACAAAACTCAACACCCTGCTTCGTCCAACAGGAAGAAGTACTCAGATGCTGCGATGGAGAGGAGAGAACCAGACTATGCCATGCCAGTTCAGGAAGGGGAATAACTAACAGGCACCAGCACAGGCTGAAAGAGTTTATGCATGTAGAATCAACTGCCTTTCTAACTGTGGCTCCTCTGATCCTTAACTGTCCCTTCCAGCTTGAGAAAATTCTATGACTGTATTTTCTACACTTTGGTCACACTTATCTTGTATCCCTTCTCTTATCTCACTCTCAAATCTTCTCTGTTCCCATTGCACTTCTCTTTTCTCTCATTTTTTACATCTATTTCCCTTCTTATTGCTCCAGTTCCTCTACTTCATATTTGTTCTCTTGCCTTCGATTGATCTGTAAGAGGGAAGAGTTAGTATGTGTTTGATCAGAAGTTACAACAGGCTGATAATCACTAGGTTACTAGAGATAAGAAATGATGCCTGCAAGTATGCGCATGAGCGGCAGGGAAAGGTAGCAGGTAACAGATTTCAAAATAAAGGAGGGGCTCCACTCTCCTTCTTTCAGCCTTCTGGGACGTCCTGGCCATACATCACAGAATTCTGAACCCATATATACCGAGAGCCTAGGTAGCTGGGTTGGAGCAGCACCACAATGGTGTGGCTCCCAGTGGTGACGCCTACTTTAAGAAGATAAATGCCTGCCAGCTCTGCGATCTACACATCCCAGGAGTTTTGCTGGTCAGTTGGATAGGGTGAGTATAACCTGCTCTTTGATCAATAGAGTTAATTGGCATTCCTTGTCATATACTTGGGCTATAAACATCATCGTTTCCAGTGTATCTTTCTCTTTATGGTTTTAGTATTTGAGCTGTAAAACAGTGTTGAAACTGTACCCAGAGTGGGGTATCCATGTGTGAGAGCATTCCCTGGCCCCAAGGAACTCACTGGAACACCATCTCTTTGGACAAAAGCTGGTATTCTGGGGCTGAAAGGCACACAGTTGATCGAGGGATCGATCTCTAGTTGTGGCAGCAGAAAACACAAGAAAATTGCCATCTGCATCTGCCAACTGTACTAGAATCAAGCACTCAGCACTACTGTACTGACCTGGGAGAAAGCGTATCACAAACATCCTTTCTCTTGGGATGTCCTCTTGCTTTTCAGTTAAAGACAATTCTGCTCTGACAGGCAAGGGCAGCCATGCTGGTGGGCAGTGATGGAGGGCAGAAGAGCAGTGCCACCCTACACCCACTTCTTCCCCCACATGCTGCTCTGTGCTCAGGGGCCACTGTTCTGCCCAGGATATGTCAGCAGGGAGCCATCTGCTCCTGCACACTACTGATACAGACAGGGCTAATGCCATCCTTAATTGGTAATAAGGCCACACAACACGACCATGTCACTGCAGAGTTTGCCTGGGCAAGAAGGAAAGAGTGCACAGGCTGTCACTGCTAGGCATCAGGTTTACACGATGTGAATGCACACATGCCCTTACTGCTGCTTTGCCTCCTGCCTTTCAACAGCAATTGTTCCCATTAACCTGTCTCTTTGTGGATTTGTCACATTTTCCAAAGAACAGATCTGGAGGCTATGTAGTGGCTTCTGTGAAATAGATTAAAAAAAAGCCTCCCAAACCCCCAGCAAAGTTAAAAAAATCCTATGATGCAGGGTTTGGGGTTTTGCTGATGGCTCCCACAACATAAAGCCAGTGCTGAGTTTGGGCAGCATGGCCCACAGTTGAATTTGGACCTACAGAAATAAATGTAGCCCAGGTTATGTTTGAAATAAACACTCCTACAGAAAAAATGATAGCACATTTGAAAGATGAACGGGAATGGTGTTGCTTGAAGCACTGGTTCCAGCAATCCCTGGACTCAAAAAAAGCAACTGTGCTTTGTGATTATTTAGAAAAACAGCAGGAAAATGTAAGTATTTCAAACAGACAAAACCAACAACAACAAAAACCCAGCCCAAACATGCAAATTGCTGTGTTTTGGAAGATACAATCTGATGCTTCCAGGGAAATGCAGAGCTCAACTACTAAGGAACCAGTGGGAATATGAGGAGGTATCATATGCACGTACATGATCCTACATAGCACATCAATTACCGAATAAATACATCTCTTAGCAACCCTAAGAGACAAGCACCCAACTTATTTGGTAGTAGCTGATAAGGAGGGCAGGAAAAGAGCAGTACCTTTACATAGAGCCATTACAAAGGAGGGTCAAAGAACAGCAGAGATACTGGAGCACTGTCAGTGCTGCCAACAGTAATTAGGTGCAAGGCTGCATGAGTGTATTAAAGCAAGGTGGCAGCAACAGAAGAGAAGCTTCTCAATAGGACAGGAAACAAAGAAGCATAAGGTGTTTCACCGCAGCTCTATTGTCACATTCCTGAAAACGCCTTCTAGATTGAATTTGTAAGTACACACATGCTGCTTCACACGTACTTCAGAAACAGACCAATAGGTGAGAACAGTACATCTCACTTAGGAACACTGACCACAGTTGAGCCTGATTACAAATCCCCTTTCAACAGCTATTCTACTGGAGTACATCTCCAACACACAGCTGCTGAGTGCAGTTACCAACGATCAGACCACACAACCAATCTTTTACCTTTAAGAGATGATTGCTGTTATTGTCAAGTCAAAAATACAGCTCTTGTTTGTTATGCGTTGTCCTCCCTGTAACTTTAGAAGGAAAGAAGAGGCAGAAGAGAAAAAGAGTGCAACATCCATGTCCCCATATACTGGGTTTCTGTGTGTTATTAGGGGCTCATTCTCCTGTTTATCTGGGATTGTTCCACTTCAGCCTCAGAAACAGACCACAGATTATAATCCTGTCAATCTTCCTGAGTTACTGCTTTGTTTACAAACGGTCTACAGCCACTGTTTGACTTTCATAAAGATTTAGTGACTAAACACAACCACTTTTATGCCCACATTTCTGGGAATGCAGTGCTGGAAGATTTGAGCTCAAGCATTAGTTTTTGGCTGTCAAAGAGAAAACGTTTACATTTTCAGTTTTATTTTCCCCTCAGTGTTTTTCAAACAAAAAGGAGAGCAATCTCTAATTGTTTTCTCTTTAAACATTTGCTCAACTATGAATTTATTCAGCCTTTTTTACAGTAACTAAGTACATGTTACTGTACTACAGTAACTTGCTTACATGAGATATAATTACTCATCACTGCAGAGAGGGTAATAAAATCAGGGAATAAAATGGCAGCAGTAAATATGAAATCAGTATGCTCCTGCATTTGAAGAGCCATATCCTATCCTGGTACAACTTCACTCAAGAAATGTGCTTTCACCAGGTAAGCATGTGGCCTTTACCTCAATTCTTATCTTAAAGCAATGGAAACAGAAGGAAACCCTCAGGTCAATCACTAGATTGCAAACCACACAGAAAGTGCTGACAGAGCTATTTATTTCACTTGTGCCTTGATATTTTTCAAGTGACTGACTTTACAAATAAATTGCTAACCATGCATCTGAATGAATACCATGTTTGTTTACTCTCACATCAGTGACTGAGAAGCTGTAAATAGGTGTGACAGCTGCAGCATCTCCTCTGTTGTCACTGCCCTGCTCCTCCTGTGAGACAGGCAGTGAACAGGATGGCTACTAGGACTGACATGAGCATGAGCAAGATCCTCAGGCAAAGAGTTATAAACGAGCTGTATTACTCTTAAACCAGTGGAGGGGGTTTTGTCAATATCAACTCTCAGACATGCTGCTTATTTTGCGGGAAGCGCACATCCTCTGTTCTGCCAGCTGGCCAAGAAACGGTGTACAGTCTGGCAGTCCCAGATTCCAAAACTTCAGTAACATCACCTGCTAGATGAATTTTTAAGGAAATGACATTATAGTTTAAAAAAATCTCAGAGCCTGATAGTCACAAATGCAGTATCTAAAGCCATGACTGTAAGCTTAAAGCTGTAACTTCACTGATATCCAGAACAGAAGGGATGCTCTCAGCACTGCCTGCTGGGCCACCTGACTGCACATGCAGCATAAGAAGGATTTGCTGCTTTGCCCCTGCAACCCATGACCATTTTAAATTTCCTTACTGAGGAAACACTGGGGATCAGTTCTAAGACCTTTATTTCCTCCATGACATCATGGGGAAGCTGACAGATATAGCTGGCTTATTATTTGGGAATAATGAACTAGCTCCTGGAAGCCCACTAATATTCTCTGCATCGATTCAAACTATATCATGCCATGTGTTCAAGGAAGACAGTTTGGCCAAAACTACCCCTGTTAGCTATCTCCCATTTCCCTTCACTTCCTCAGTGTTCCCTGTGACATAAGCTAGCATCTGAAGGATTTAAGCAAGAGGTTGTTATTGTGACAGCCTGGACAGTGGCTTACATCAGTGTGCTGTCTTCTGCCTTTTCCATGCCCTCCTCCCCTGGGGGCTATGTGCTGTGCAGACTAGACATGAGGAAAGAAATGGTTTAGAGATAGGATTATTTAGTTATCCAAATGATATTTTTTAAAGCAACATTAAGAATATTAAGTACACTTAAGTGATAAGCAAGAAGTGCCCCATAAAAATTACCCATGTTGAAAACTGCAGCTGGCTGGGTAAAGAAGGTTACCTGTGAAAGTAGCACAGTGGTGTCGGGGTAGGTCTAAACAGGCCAAAAATAGGCTTACATATGTCCTGGCTTGCCCAGATATGTTTTTCTGCTCTCTCTCTGTTCTGGGGAGAAGCAACTGCGGGAAAGAGGACAAAGAACCTAGAGACACTGAACCTAAGGACTCGCAGTATCACCAAGGTTGGAAGAGACCTCACAGATCATCAAGTCCAACCTGTTACCACAGAGCTCAAGGCTAGACCATGGCACCAAGTGCCATGTCCAATCCTGCCTTGAACAGCTCCAGGGACGGCGACTCCACCACCTCCCTGGGCAGCCCATTCCAGACTCTGGCTTGCCCAGACTTGTTTTACTCCTGTTTGCATCCTGTGGTGAACAAGGTACATACACTTGGCTTGTGCCTGTCTCATGCAAGGCCTATGTTTTTCCCAAATTTGGGTAAATCAAGCCTATGATTTCACCTAGCATGGTCAAGCTCAGATAACTGCCATTCTGATTGGCTATTCTGTGTCCAAAAGCCCATTAGTCTTGGGCTGTATGGATAAAAAGAGGTGAGTAGGTAACACAACGTGCTCCACTGTTGTATTTGTGCTTGCTTGCTGCTGCCTGCTGCTATTGCTCTCTGCTCCTGGCACTATCCTGCCTTTCTGCATCTTGCCATGCTATGCTAAGCTATAAGCCAGCTCTGCCACAAAGTAACAAACTCTGATACTTTGGGCTAGTTTGCCTGGGGACTGATTCCAGTTTACCAGGAATGGGTATAATTGCTGCCACGCAATAGCCCTGCATAGCCAGTGTGACATCTGTGCCAAGACTGCACATCACAAGACATCCTGCCTACACCTGCCAAGACAAGAGCCCTGGAAGGGACACACAGGTTGTTCAGAGAAACCAGGATAAGGGCAGAGATCTTCTGCCTCCTTTCTCCAGCACCCTGTGAAGCCTGGGAAGAATCAGAAGCCTCAGAAGCTGACAAGACACCAACAGAACCTCTGCAAGTGTTTGGGTGCAGTCTGAATCCGTAGCTAGCCCCGTGAATCAGGAACTCATATTTGTTAGTAAATATTCAAAAGCCTCAACCTCTCTTTAGCAGAACTCTGTAGCAATGCTACAGGCTGGGGACAGAGTGGTTGGAGAGCAGCCAGGAGGAAAGGGACCTGGGGGTACTGGTGGATAGTAGGCTGAAGATGAGCCAGCAGTGTGCCCAGGTGGCCAAGAAAGCCAATGGCATCCTGGCCTGTATCAGGAACAGTGTGGCCAGTAGGGCAAGAGAGGTTATTCTTCCTCCGTACTCAGCACTGGTCAGGCCACACCTTGACTACTGTGTCCAGTTCTGGGCCACTCAATTCAAGAGAGATGTTGAGGTGCTGGAATGTGTGCAGAGAAGGGCAACAAGGCTGGTGAGGGGCCTGGAACACAAACCCTATGAGGAGAGGCTGAGGGANAATCTAATTGAATCCTAGCTTTCTGCCTTACAGCAGGGAGGGGCTCCCTGTGTCCATCTAGTGGACAGGTAGTATAACTGACCACGGGCACCTTCTCCTCCAGTTCAGTGGAGTCAAATGTTTTGTGTTATTGCTAGCTATTTCGTAATGTTCTAGATCTAGCTCATGATCGTGTGAAGAACCAATTATTACCGAAAACTGATGGTTGGGGTGGTGAGAGTTCTGAATTCCAAATTAAAGAAACAATATTAATTTTGAAAAAATACCATCTCACAATCAATTAATTACCCCTCCATTACAAGTGGTAAGAGAAGTCAGGAAGTGCATACCTCTTCTCATACTTGGTAAAATTACAAGAACCATGAGTTGCAAAACTACCTTGGAGAACAAAGGAGAGCAAGCATAGCACTTCAGTTTCTTCTGCTTCTGTTTCATGTCCATGAGAAACGACAGAGAACACACCAGGAGAATAAAACATCTGCCACCCAGGCAAAAAAAAATCAGTGCAGGATTTCACTGCCTTGCCCATCTGCACGGTTTCACAGCATGCTCAGTCAGCTGGCTCAGAGACCAAGACAGAATGAACCATTTCACAATGTGAATCCTATTACAGAACAACAATTTACTAGGCAATAAGGTATGTTAACAATCACATATTTGATAAAGTTTTCCTCCAGATCCATTAGGCAAAGATCATAGGATAGACAGAGAGGCATGTTTGTGAATGCCTTTTCAATATTCTTCTCTCAAATGACTGCTGGATTCAGAATCTAGGGAAGAGAATTCAGAACCTTTCAGATTGAGGTTGTAATCTGCTGTGCTCCAGCTAGAGAGCAACCAAAACACAAAACAGAGCAGAGGAGGTGACATTTCTGTTCTTGGAGCTTTAGATGCTACAACTAGTGCCACTCAACTTTTACCAGCCTGCAAGTCAGTAAAGACTATAGAGACACATTATTATACTTCTGTCTTTAGTAAGACAACTGAGAAAGTTTCTGCCATCTTGCTTACCTTTTCTGTGCCTGCAGCATTCTACTTTGCTGCTCTGCTCCACTTGCACTTCCTGTCCCTGAACAGAAGAAAATTTACTCTTTGGTCCCCATCTTCCAGAACTAAGGTTAAATCTCTGTAACATTTGGACTTGAGCTAGTGCTTCTATGGTATTTGAAATAATGCACAGAAGACAAGGATGGAGGATATGAGAGTTCAGAGAAAGAAGACGCCCCAAAAGGACAGCATACCTGAGTTGAAAGGAAAACATTTTATACATGCATACAATAGAAAAGTTGTGAGAAAATGACCAAGAAAGCCCCCGAAAACCTTTTGTGGTACATCAGGGAGGGTAGGGTAGAAAGACATTCCAAGGTAGGATAAGCTAGAAAGACATTTCAAATGGAGCTCACTACTAAAGAAAAACCACTCTGATATTTCAAAATGCTTTGCCTCTTATTGCAGATTATCAAGACACTTTATTATATACTTCATGTCAACAGAGGTGTAGTTCAGAGGTTTACTCACATACTTTACACATGCACTTAATCGGGAGCTGAGAGAATTCAAGTGTGAATTCAGGTCTTTGCGTTCAGCTACATGTTCAGAAATCCTTTCAAACTTTGCATTTTGATGCTTTAGCTTTCTCATCTGTTCGACTCTTGCTTTTTCTCTCTGAGTAAACACCTCTGCACATCAGCTGAAGAGATATGGCTGTCTTTGTCTTTGCATGCATTGACTTTATGGGGCTGATAGCTTTTACCAGTCACAGCACATCTTCCCATATTTTGCAAATGCTCATCCATTTTTTCTGACAGAAAAAAAAAAAAAATGATAGAGGAAACCAATGGAAGTTTGGTATTGTTTTAGCAATGCACAGTTGAGTCCTAGACTCTTTTCCCTTTCCTAACATTTGAATGCTTTACAAGCAAAATCACAATAAATAGAACCAGCTGAGGTTAAAAGTTTGGCTTTTCTTGTTTTGGAGGGGAGGGGTTTTTTTGGTGTTTGTTTCTGTTGTTGTGGGGGGTTTTTTGTTTGTTTGGGTTTTTTCTGTTTGTTTGGTTTGTTGGTTGTTTTTTTTAATTTCCAAACTGGAGATAATCTCTTTGCAAAGCCAAAGGAATTGGCTGTGTATCTAACAGTCCACTGCAAAGATGTGCTGGGCTGTTCTGAAGTGACTGTAACATTAATGCTTTCTAATTAGCTGCTGCTTGGCAGGTTTCAGTTCTGGTGGTTACAAGAAGAGTGGAACACAGCTTTCTGAATAGTAAAAACTAAAAATTCTGCCTACATGTAATTTCAAACAGCTGGTGTTTTGAGACAGACCTGAAAGCATCGTGTGGGTGGGTGAGACAGCAAGGGAAAGGGTGGGCAGTGACTGCCACCAACAGCATCTGATCTGGCTGCCATCTAACACTGTATGGTCATGTTTGTTGAGATACTCCACCCTGCGTTGCTTCCAATTCTGGTAATCCTTCTGAATTTGCAAAGCATTCATTCAGTAAATGTTCAGCACTCCTGCTGTTGGCATCACAGCTGGCCATGGGTGTTTCCCCTATGCAATTCTCAATGTAGGGACAGGTATTATTTGCTGCAATGCCAGAAGAGACAGGAGAGCACACTGGGGTCACTCATAACCTTCAAAATAGATGTCGAGGAGTTCACACACTTCATTCTCACCCTTTTTGTACCAAAGTGCTAACAAGTTGTATATGCAGTGTCAAGATCGTGTTTATCAAAGGCTTCCACAGTATTTACCCTGCTGCTACTTTATGAAAATGGAGCATCTCCTGGTGTATCCACTAGCATGAGAATTATATCAAGCCACTGATAAGTGACAGCACCATCATCAATTTAGAATCCATTCTCAAGGGTTTTCCTTCATAGTTGAGCATGTATTCACTGAAAAAACATGCTAAACAACACAAAGACACCACTATTTCAAAGCACTTTTAAATATCACCACCCCTGTGAACACTGGAAGGGGTTGACACTAAGCCATTAGGATGCCACACTCATCAAACCAAGAAACCTGCTGAAACAAGACTAGAGGACTCCAACAGAATGCAGTGCTTGGACAGACAATGCAATCTGTGACAGAAAACACCTTCAGGAAAATTAAGTCCCAGCAGACAGACACAGTAAGCAAACAGAGCTGGTCACTCTTGACTTGGGTCACTGCTATAATTTTCTGCTTTCCACACCACTCTACTTTATTGGAATGCTTTAACCTATTAATTAATCTGAAGGTGTAACAACAGTCACCAAAGCATCACATTGCTTTACTAAATCCCATACAACCCTTGGACTCAATTAGAGTTTTTGGCATCTTCCCAGTACAGAAAATAGTCAGCATCCATCCCACTTTCAACAAAACTTAGAACAGAACCTCCACCTCCATATTGAAGTTGATGAATTGAAAAAAATCATTCTAACCAAGCTTAAAAAAAAATACCCCCCCTATAACCAGTCTAGATTTTCTAGCCTGTGGATTCTGAGGACACAATACCATTGAGTTACCCAGCTGCTACCCAAAAACTCAGTTACCAAATCTGTCAAGAGCACTCCTGCTCAGAATATGACAGGTTTGGGCTCTGACAGTTATAGAAACGCCAGGTATCTGAACAAGGATGAATGGAGTGCAGCTGCAGTCTTCATTCCTTCTTACCTTCCATCTGTAGCTATTTCCTGTGTATAATGATACCTGAGTTGTTCCTGCTATCAGCTGTGTTTCAAAAGGCTCCCACTTTATCTTTGTAAAGCATGTGAATGTGTCCATTTGTAATTACCTTACAAACCTCCTTTCCACTTTCAATAATGATGAAATATGTGAGATTAGCTCCTTCTGCAAACTCCATAGCTTATATCTGCTGAAAATCAAAGAATCACAGAATCATAAAGACTGGGAAAAAACTTTCATACCAAATCCAGCCTTTAACCTAACACTGCCAAGTCCACCACTAAATCATGTCCTTAAGTACCACAACTACATGTTTTCTGAGCGCTTTCAGGGATGGTGATTCCACGACTTCCCTAGGAAGCCTGTTCCACTGTCTCATAACCTTTTCCTAATATCCAGTTTGAACCCTTCATAGTGCAGCTTGAGGCTGTTTCCTCTTGTCCTATCACTTGTTACCTTGGAGAAGGGACTGACCCTCCCCTTCATCCAACCTTCTTTCAGGTAGTTGTAGAGAGCAATAAGATCTCTCTTCAGTCCCATTTCTCTAATCCCATCTCCTTTAATCATTCCTCATAAGACTTGTGCTCTAGAGCTTTGTTGCCTTTCTTTGTACTCACTCCAGCAACTTAATATCCTTACTGTCATGAGGGGCCCAAAACTGAATACAGTGTTCAAGGTGTGACCTCACCAGTGCCGAGTACAGGGACATGATTACTTTGATACTCCTCCTGGCCACACTGTTTCTGATACAGACCAGGATGCTGCTGGCCTTCTTGGTCTGCAGTGTTGCATGGTCGCATGGCGTTGTTGTGACACATGTCTGGGACTCAGCAGATGGCCTTGTTAAACCTCATACAATTGACATCAGCCTATTGATCCAGCCTATCCAGGTTGCTCTGTAGACCCCTTCCAATCTTTGAGCAGATAAACACTCCCATGCAACTTGGTGTCATCTGCAAACTTACTGAATGTGCACTCAATTTCTTGCCCAGATCATCAATAAAGATATCAAACAGAACTGGCCCCAGTACTGAGCTCCAGGAATGCAACTTGACTGATTACCAACTTGATTTCATTTCATTCACCACCACTTGCTGGGCTCAGCCATCCAGTTTTTCACCCAGAAAAGACTCAGCACGGTAATTCATTTTAATATAAAGGATTCACAGCTAATCTGCACATGAAGCACAAAGAAATTATTTTCAGTATCTCCTAAACCCTTCCAGTGCCAGGGTGACATATAATTGGACTGCATAAACTACATCCTTTCCCTACCACCCTGCTCCTACCATATCCTCCTAACATTCACCAGCTCCTACATGAAATTGATCGTGCTATTAATTGATGGAAATAGCCACTCCAAAACCACACCATCTCAGCCCTTCTTAGACCAATAATAAGACCAACAATAGGTTTCCTCTTGCTCTTCTAGAACACTTTCCTATGAATTGTAAAGCGTTCGTACTCCATCTGTGACAAGTTTTGAGATACTTAATTTTAAGCAAGTGAACAGTTCTGCTGCTGTTACAGGAAGAAGATACACATGGGCCAAATGCAGTAAGTGCTTAAGTGTTTTGCTGGATTGGAATCACTTCTTTTAGCATCTTGAACAGCAATTACAAGCACAATCTTGGAACAATTTCCTCCAGAGTGCAGTATCAAGACCTTGTAAATTTTCAAAAGCCTTGCTGGAACAGAATTTTCTGC
Source organism: Tricholaema leucomelas (assembly GCA_013400475.1). NCBI lineage: Eukaryota > Metazoa > Chordata > Aves > Piciformes > Lybiidae > Tricholaema lacrymosa > Tricholaema leucomelas. The sequence goes on along the minus strand of WAAF01017359.1, from coordinate 684,051 downwards.
TATATAAGACTTGGAAATGCAGTCTACAGCATTACTGCAGTTGCAAGAAAAGCAAGGGGACTCCTCATGTTCCCCTCTCTAATAAAAATCTAATGCAGTTGCACCAAGCAGTTGGCAGAAAGACCTCTCCAGGAAATTATCCTCACCTCAACTGCTGGTCACATTCTGCATGAGGACATCACTGATTTCGGCACGCAGAACATAATTTCTGCAACATCTGGATTGCACAGCTGGTCTCTGTGACTGTGACATAGCAGGCCTCAGGATTTACCCTTGAACTTTGATTATTTGAGGCATTCTTAAACTCAGATCTGTTCTTTCAGCTGCCCAGTGCTTTGATTCTATTTATTATAGGTCAAGACGTTCTGAAGGAATCAAAGGTTGTCAGAGAAAAATACTTTAAACCTCGGGAAAAAGCAGAGGTGGCAATGGTCAGTGTTCTACTATGCTATATAGGAGTGAGTACTGAACTGGTCCCCTAAGAGAATGACTACATCCTCCTAGATAAAATTACAAATGTTTGATGCTATGGACAAAGAAGTTTGTCTTAGGTTATAATCAATGCAGCTTTTGACTAAGAGAGGTCCGTGGATCTTTAAATCTTGATTTTCCATGTGGTTTGGCTTAAAGCTTATTTTTTGGTAAGCACACTTTTCAAAGAAAAATGTAGAATAAATTGGTCCTAAGCTTACACCAGAAATGTCAAAGCTTCCAAATGACCAACACACTCAGAACTGTCATGTACAGTTTCTCCAAGCACAAAAATGACCAACAGGTCTCTCTTCTGCAGACAGGCAATGAATTTGGCTTTCTCAGCATATCAATGATGCACACAGGCACAAACACAAACTCATGTTGAGTAAGTAGATTGGATTCAGTTTTGAGCAGGTGGGAATTCTCTACCCAACCCACAAATCTAAACCTTTTTGGGTTTAACACCTTCAAATTACTTTGCTGTAGAAAGACTACTCTGAGATATATAAAGAAAAAGTGGGGAAAACAGATGCATGATTATCCTGATGCTGGTGACTGTGCTGATACAGCTCACACTGACTAGTATCATATTGAGGGACAATATATCATTTTTGATTCGCTACCTTCCAAGTTCTTTCCCCACTATACACCTCTATTTTTTCAAGTTGAATAAACATCTCAATCCTGCTCCCATCATCCCAGATGGAATTTTCATTGTTATAAGTTTTTTTCCCCTCAAAAAAACGCCTTACCTAGTTTTAAAATGGATATTAATTTTAGTGTGTCAGAAACGGGAAGGAGAGCAGCTCACTACTGGGTGCCTGACAGAAAACTTCTAACTCCTGCTGAAAAGTACTGAGTGCTCTTAGACTGGACCCAGTGCTCAGCACTCCCCCAAACCAGCCTTTTATGCTGGAAGCAAAAGACTCCACATGTAGAGACTATTTCTGAGGTTACCTAGACTACAAGAGCTCTCTGAAATCATTGAACAACACCCAGAAATAAGCCAGGTGTGCAGCTCAGCAGTGGCTGAATGTTTTTGGCATAGCATCTTCAGGTGCACAGGAGTACTGTAATTAAAATACAAACTTAAAACAAACAAACAAAGAATACTAGCTAATAGGCCTTGACTGAGTGCAGGTCAGGCTTATTAGGACAACTGACCTTAACCAAAATCAATTAAGAGTACCCACAGAACAGGACACCTAAACCTGCACAACTGAATATACAGATGCAAACCAGCTTATTTTATTGATGGATTTAATTGTAACAGTCAAAAGCTGTTCTTCATTAAACAGCTAATAAAGGTACTGTAGCTGACATGTTCAGATGTGGTTGCTTACGCTGAGCATTCAAACCCTTGTACTGTAGGTACACTGCACAGATTTGTTAGCATTACTACCTGACAATCACCTGTTCCACATTTTTTTATCAGTGAAATGCTATCTTTTCTATAGAATTAAATATGTTACTCAGAGGGGCATTTTATTGCTCTTTCTGCTAGCATGTGAAATGGTTTCAGAGCTTCGAAGGCACAAACCATCTCGGAGGGGAAGGTGCCGAATATGAAAGCTGTGGTTTATTCATATTGCTTTGTACATTCGATGCTCCTAGAAAGCAACATCTCTTGTTTTCAGGTGTCTGAAGAGCTGAACATATCCACACAGTTATCAAGGTGTGCAAGCTCTCACCCACTGAACATTTTAGCAAAGGCACTAAAACGTAACTTAAGAGACTGTTAACTACTGCATTACCTGGCCTTACACATTCACCCTGTGCACGTCAAAGGAAAGCAGATTTCAAGCTTCCATAACACACTATTGTATCACTGATGCTGAAAGTGTTAACCTAATTTACACATACCTTCTATCCCTGAGCTCTAAGGCACAGATCATTTATGATGTCTCACAAGACATCTAGCAAAACCAACTTGGGTCCACAAGAAGTGGTGCATAGGAATAATATACAAAAGCAACTCATAGGAACATAAATAATCTACAGTGTCCTGTAGAAACTAAATTAACTTGAGGAGTAATAATTGCCTTTATGCCATTAAGCATTTCGTATGTTAGTATGAAGTATTAATGTACCTGGTACTTGTCAGCTAAAATGCAATCTTCATTTTACATTACAAAAATACTAAAGAGCAGAGCATCTTTAAAAGTGGTTATGAGAGCACAGGTCAATAATTCTCTTTGTGGACATGTGAAGGTCATCTCAAAGGACCACAGCACCAGAGTTGCCAGAAAAATGATTCAAAAGAAGCGGAGGGGAAGAAAAAAAATTAGAACAGGGAAAAGAAAACTGAAGAAAAAGTAATGTGTATATCAGAAGCGTGCCACATGGGGGCTTAAATGACACTGTGGTGATAGGAATGGAAAGAGTTGCCCAGTTCAGAATTAAAAGCACAACACAAGGCTGTCAAACTGTTGGAGCGAGTCCAGAGGAGGACCACAAAGATGATCAGAGAGCTGAAGCACCTCTGGTATGAGGACAGGCTATGAGAGTTGGGGCTTTTCAACCTGGAGAAGAGAAGGCTTTGAGGAGACCTTGTAGTGGCCTTCCAGTATCTAAAGGGGGCCTATAGGAAGACTGGAGAGGGATTATTTACAAGGTCTTGTAATGGGTTTAAACTGGCAGAGGGAAGATTTAAAATAGATGTTGGGAAGAAGTTCTTTACAGTGAGGGTGGTGAAACACTGGCACAGGTTGCCCAGGGAGGTTGTGGATGCTCCCTCCCTGGAAGTATTCAAGGCCAGATTGGATGAGGCCTTGAGTGTCCTGTTCTAGAGGGAGGTGTCCCTGCCTATGGTGGAGGGTTGGACTAGATGATCTTTGAGGTTCCTTCCAACCTAAACCATTCTATGATTCTATAAGTCTGTGACAGAGGAGTAACTAAGGTAAGTACAGCATCTGCTATGACCTAACAACAAGATCAGTTTTCTTTAGCAAAAGAGGAGCACAAAACTATCATCTTCTACAGATCATATGAGGTTTATTACAGCAACATCCCCTGGAGAGGTCCTCCGAGTGCCCCATTAAACAGGTGCTGTACAGACCCAATGAGCCCCATATCCCTACTGGAACAGACAGTCAGGAGCCTGACTGCCTCTGCCTTCCCCTCACCACTCAAGGAGATTTGCAACACAGACATCTCCAAGGCATTCTACCCATTCTTCCTGAGACTGGAGGGGTTTTATGTACCCCTTTTTGCAGCTTGTTCCTATCTCCATGCTGCTAGGTGGTGCTTGGAGGGAACAGGGGGGAAATGCAGTGAAGGTGTCTTCCTCTTCTGGTTCAGGGTCAAAATTTCTATACCTCTAGTGAGGGAAGACAGACGTCACTTTGCAGACAACCTTCCCTGCTGTGGTGTTTCTACACAAATGCCACTCAAGAAAAGGCAGATTCCCCAAATTCACTGAAATGCCATTAAAAAGAAAAAAAAATTCTTTGTTACTTGTGTGACAAAGGAAAATAATAAACCAATCCCAGAGGATCAGGAAGAAATGCACATCATTCATTGTAAAGTGTTGCACTAGTAACCTTAGCAGTATAAAACATATTTATACAGGAAACTTTCCTAGGAGGACTAAAGCATCCACTAATGCACAGAATCAGGGTTGAAGATATGTGGAATATGCACCAGTAAGAATAAAGGGGAGTATAGAAAAGGAAAGTGTGGCCCCAGTCCCAGCTTCAGCACACATCACTGACTACTACTAAAACCTGCTGCTGTGCTACACATCTGCTTCTATGCAACAGCAGCATCCCACTCCAAGTAGCTAAAGATGTACAGGGGAAGCTCACTGACAATGCTGAAAAGGACCACAGGAACAATGATTTGATACAAAAAAAAAAACCAAACAAACAACCCTCCATGGAACACTGCAGTTCCCAGGAAGACCTCAGATCAGCAGAATTTTTGCTTTTCTCCCCATTGTGGTTTTGCCTTTTAAAAAATATTCTTTTTAGAACTAACTCCAAATGGAAAAGATTCTTGGACAACTCACTGCTACCTTCAGAAAGGCAGAGCCCAACATTCCCTCGGAAGCAGACTTTAGAAGGAAAAGACAAAACAGCCATTGCAGGAACGAAACAGAACATAGCAAGGATTAACTTGTTTTCCACCAACTACCTCCAGCTGAAGTCAATGCTCAAGCAGCAACAGCTCCAAAAGGCCTCTCCACACCCTTCTCCACCTCTAAATGGTGGGTGACATTTTTGCAAAGGCTCAAACCTGAATCCGAAGAATTCTTGAAAGAAACGAACCACACACACACAATTAGGAATCCCCACGAGTAAGAAATTATCCTAGAAGAAAGGTGCAACGGATATTAAGTGCCTGTCACATTTTCCAAAGCAGTTTATCTGTTTAAAAACCTGATTACCTGGCTTATCCAAGATGATTTTGGGGTTAGGTATCTTAAAGCCATTACACACTTTTTAATATGTTAGGCATCAATATGCTGAACCCATGAGCATGCCTCGAGCTGAAATCCAGAACTTAAGCTGCAATTTAAACAATTTGTTCCTGCAAAGAGAGGAGTATTTCTAGATACGCCAAGCTAGATTCTGCTTGCAAAGATAGTAACTTGCAAAGACACAGATGCACGTATAAATGCAGAACGGATGGGAGGAAAAGAACCGAAAAATCAAACCTCCGATTACTATTTACAGCCTGCTTCCGGAAGGAGGGGAGATGCTGCCTGGCCCCCCGCCCTGGCCTGAAGCCGTTGTAATGGTACAGGAGAAACCGGACCGCCGGAGGAGGGGAGCAGGGCCGAGCTGGGCCGCGCTGCTCGGTGCTAACAGGTGCTGCGCCAGCCACTTCACCTCACCCAGCGCCTCCAGTTCCCGCTGCTCTTCTTCTCCCCTGTCTCCCATATTCCTTCCTCTCTTTTGTTTCCCCCCTCGCCTTCTCCCCGAGCCGCGCCGCCGCAACTTTGGATCGGGGAGGAAACGAGCGGTAAACGAGAAGTGAGGATACGCGACCGGCCACTGCCCCGTCCCGCCGCCGCGCCCCACCTGCGCGGCCATGAAGGAGAGGTCCATGGTGCTGCCGCTGGAGCTGCCGCTGGAGCTGCCGGTGGAGCTGGCGGAGGTGCTGAGGCTGCCGCTGCCGCTGCTGCCGGGGGCGGGCGAGGCGCGGGGGCGCGGCGCGGGCGCCGCCTCCCCCAGCAGCGGCGGGCGCGGCCGCGGCACCGACACCGGTACCAGTTCCAGCTCCGGCACAGCCCAGCGCTGCCCAACAGAGCCCGGTGCGGCACAGTCCGGCCCGATACACCGGGCGGCTCCGCCAGGGGGCGGCTGCGGCAGCAGTGACCCGGCCCCGCGGGGGGTGGGCCTGGGTCCGCCCCCGCGGCGGGGGGAGGCTGAGTGGCCGGGGAGCGGCACCAGCTGTGCGGAGAGGGTGCTCTAGGGCGTCCCGCGTCACCTGCGGCACGGCTCCACTTCGGCCCCGCTCTGCCTGCCGGCCGCCATCGCCTCGTTGGCCGCAGTGACCTAGGATCTCCTCCGGACCAGGTCTAGCCTTTCTCCTTCCTGAGGCAAGTAGGGGTTAGCGCTGAGGTGAAAGAACTTTACAGCCTCTGCCTCGTACCTGCTATGCCACTGGCCCCTGACAAAGCCTGCATGCTCAGACAAAAGGTCGCGGTACCGTCAGGGGAAACCCCAAGTCGGGTCAGGCAGGTCGGAAACTGATGACGGACAAGTGCTGAAAGGCAAAGGGAAAAATAAATAACATGCCAAGCTGTATTTGTAGCTCATTTTTTTCTGTGATACAACCCATCTGAGATACTTGTCTTGCTGCTACATAGTTGTTTTTCTTGACCACCTTGCAAGTTCTTCAGCTTTCTTTTTTAAATATTCAACCGCTTCCTTCCACCGCAGCTGAAAAGAACTCCCAACAGCTTATACTTACACTTTCTGATAACTTTGCTGTTACAGCTTTACTTGTAAGCTCTCTTTTGTCCTTGTTCCTTAACTTTCCATTTAACACCACACAATAAACGTACTTTGTGCCTTATGATTTCCTGTGTATCTCATATATGTTACCACATGGCATGAAAACTCAGTAATTCATTTATTGGGTGGCCTTGAAAAACTTTTGATACCAACTAGAAAAGCAGGGTAACAAAAATTTGTTAAGTGTTGCATACTTCTGTGATTTTTGTCACTCTTCTGCCATGTACCTGTTGATTTCATCTCCAAGTCTGAATTATTTGGCCATGCTTTTCCCACTTCAGCCTACTGCGTGAGCCTGAACCAGGGCTGGTGGGAATAGAAGTGCATGCTGGCAGCAGAAGTATCTGCAGAATCAGCTTTCCACTGGAGTTTTAAACTGCTGAATTAAAAATAGCAGGTACTTCATCCGGAGCACTGTGAACTGTACGCTGTTTAGTCAGTAGGATGTTGCAGTGTTGCACGTGGTGGTGAAAAGAAAATCATACAGTTTAAATCAATCTTTTACTTGAGTGACTATTAATGTACCTGCTAAACATTCTTTTCTTCTGAGAGGCTCATTAAGCAAAGCAAATAAAATCCAAAAGAGGAAGTGTCATTTTAATTTTTTTGCAATCCAGTTGTGTAAGTAATGGAATTGCCTCTTCGTGGACTCTCTCCAAAGTTTTGAAAGGGTATTGATGTGTGTTTCAGAAGCCATGAAGCAACTTCAAAGCAGTATTAATCTTTTATCATCCATATAAATTTTACATGCATTGGGTAGACATCTCAGGGTGAATACGGCCTGGTCAGTTGCTGTATCTGTGGCAACAGCTATAGTAAGGATCATTTAATGAGAATAACAAAATCATTAAGTCTTTAAAACCACATTAACTTCCATACTTGTTTCATTCTATGCAGTATGAGAATTGTAGATACGCAGAGCTGGAAATGACCTCTAGAAATAATCTACAAGGTTTAAGTAACGTGCAAAATTGCTGACTGTTGTCTATGTATATGAATTCTTGCTAGTTTAGAGAAAGAAATGTTCATTACATAACAGTGCCAGTTGAAAGTTGTTCCCATTGTTATGTTTTGAAGATGCTATATATTTATTAGTAGTGTAGAAAGTGATTATACTTGTTAAGTGATCTGGAAGTTTGATTTAAAGGATAGGCAGTAGAGGAACAGACTCCCCAGGGAGGTTGTGGAGTCTCCTTCTCTGGAGACTTTCAAGGCCTGTCTGGATGTGTTTCTCTGTGATCTGTCTTAGATAGTATTGTCCTGCTCCGGCAGGGGGGCTGGACTCGATGATCTCTTTGGGTCCCTTCCAATCCCTAACATCCTATGATCGTCTGATCCTATGAATAATGAATTAAAAGACCTATTGCATATCATAGAATCACAAAGTTGTAGAATGGTTTGATTTGGAAGGGACCATAATGATCATCTAATGCCAAACCCTTTGCCATGGGCAGGGGACACTTTCCACTAGATTGGGTTGCTCAATGCCCCATCCATCCTGGCTTTGAACACTTCCAGGGAGTGTTCCACATCTCTGGGCAACCTGTTGCAATGTCACACCTCTCTCACAGTGAAAAATTTCTTCTTAATGTCTACTCTGAGTCTACCCTCTTTCAGTTTGAAACTATTATCCTTGTTCTATCATTACACTCCCTGATAAAGAGTCCCTCATCTTACCTGTAGAACTCCTTTAAGTACTGTAAGCCCCGCCATGAGGTCTCCCCAGAGCCTTCACCAGACTGAACAACCCTAACACTTTCAGCCTGTCCTCATAAGGCAGGTGCTCCAGAACCATGATCATCCTTGTGGCCCTTCTCTGGACCTGACTGGATATGTCTTTCTTACGCTAGGGGCCTCAAAGCTGAACACACTACTGCAGGTGGTGTCTCGTGCCAGCTGTCCCGCTTGTGTAATCTAACCATAAACATCTATAGTGTCCAATATAGGATTCCTTTAGATGCCACTAGATGTTACTTCCTATTCTTTGTTCCAGATGGGAATTTGACTAAATCACCTTGCGGAATAGGGTTGTGGTAGGTCTGATAGGACAAAAATGGGCTGGCTTGCCCAGGCATGTTTTTCTGCTCTCCTCCTCTCTGCTGTGGGGAGAAGCAACCACAGGGAAAGAGGACAAAGGACCTGGAGCCATTGAGTGTAAGGACTCTGGCTTGTCCAGACATGTTGCCCTGGTCCTCCTCCTTCTGTGCTGGAGGAAGCAACCACAGGAAAGGAAAACGAAAGCCTTGGCTTCACCTAATATTGTCAAGCTTGAAAAGTGCCATTCTGACTGGCTAATCTATGTCTAAAGCCTCATTAGTCTCAGGCTGGTATTGATAAAAAGGGATGAGCAGGTAGCACAGTGTGCTACTGCTGCCGCCTCATTGCATCCTGCCTGCCCCTCTGCAAGGCTTCTGCTGAATCAGGAATCAAGAGGAACCAGGTCAGAAACTATGCTATAGACTCCCACCTTCTTGAGAAAGAGCCTTGGAAATTCCAACAGCAACCCCTCCACGAGCTTTGGGTACTGTCTGATAATATTTTGTGAGTGAATAAGTAAAAGCCTCTTCTAATTCACTAATTGCCTTCTGCCCTGCCATAAGCAGAAAGGGGCTTCCTGTGTCCTCTAGTGAATTAGCAGCATAATTTACCACATGCAGTATAATCAACCACAAGAATCTTCTCTTCCAGCATAATGTTTGCATTTGCAACTTTAAGAAATAAATTATCTAGTTTTGCCTGTTCCCTGTGTGTATAAATTTCCAAACTGTGCATTTTTGAACCTTGTGAATAAGTTTGCTGGTGAGTTTTAATGTTAATAAACAGTTTTCATAGTTATTAACAATCTTTGCCTGAATATCAAAATTAATACATATTATTAATTTTGCATAATCCCTCACAAATAGTGCCAGTCAAAAGCAGTAATTATGGAAAAAAAAATGTTTCCTAGCAGTGCTTTGTAACTTGTTTCCTTACCTGGAGGAGTATTAGATTCATTGAACCATCATTTCTATTTACAAGAGCCATCCAAACCATTATCAAATTTTGTTCCAGATTTTTTTTTTTTAAATCACTAAAATTATTAATTAGCACAGTGTCCTCAATCAGCAAGGTATTAATTTACCATTCACATTTCTTAAGCTTGACAAAAGAAAAAAAACCCCACCCTTCAGTTTCCATTGAAGTCTGTGGAACAGCATGCATTTATACTCTTCATGCTCAAATAATTTATGAGAAAACCTAAATTATTTGTATTCCAAGCTTTTGGAATACACAAATACCACAAAATACAAAGCTTTTCTTCTCCCTTTTCTCTCAAAACATGTTTTGGATGCAAATTGCTTTAGAATAGCTCTGTAAGTGCTTCTGAAAAAAAAACCAAGTATTATAGACCTGCTTCTGTGTTCCAGTAATGGTCATGCAGAGTTTGAACTGGGCTCTACTAGCTTTCATGCTAGACTTATGGTATGACTTTCTCATCAAAATATCTGGAACACTTAGAAATATTATATCATCAATTGCTATTGCTGTGGACTGACATTGCAGCACCCAGCTAAAACTGCATCACAGTTGTATAACGTTAGTCTTAAAAACAAGCTATGATAGCCCGAGATGCTCTTTAATTAGCTCTAAAGCTGTTTGCTAAAAAGACCACATTTTTCAGTACAGTGGAACACAATTCAATTAGAGAATAGTTTGGTTTGTCAGTTTTCCTGGGGCATAGTAGGAAATCCTTTGTTGCACTGCATGTGTACATAAGCTCTGCCTTTGCTTCACAAAACAGACCTAACAAAACATGACAATTGAGTCTTACCGCTGAAGAGGATTTTAAATGGGCTTATATCTGTCCAGCCCTATTTACCATATGTTATATTTAGGTACCTTAGGCAATACAGTACCAATTTTTAGCTTTGCATCCCTGGTACCACATTTAAATCTTCAGTTATGCAAAGGGGGACCAACTTTCCATTTTGATGAGAGATGGTAATGTTGGCCTTTTGATGAATTTTAGTATGTTGAAGTGGTATTCCATTTGAGCCCCAGTTTTAACCTACTGGTGCCTCATTGCAGCAAGTTGCAGTTATGCAGGATAATCAGCTCCCACGTGAAGGACATGTGGTATTCTGTCTGGAGACAGACTGCATTATCTCTGGCAGACCCTAGCTAGAGGGATACCACTTGTCATTAATCTCCATCTGAACTTTGAGCCATTGACCACTGCCCTCTGTATGTGACCATCCAGCCAATTCCTTATCCACTGAACAGTCCGCTCATTGCACTTGTATCTCTTCAACTTGGCGAGCAGGACATGTTAAAGGCCTTGCAGAAGTTCAGGTAAATGACATCCATAGGTTGTCCCTTGTCCACTGATATAATCATTCCATCACAGAAGGCCACTAGGTTTGTCAGGCCAGATTTTCCCTGAAGCCATGTTGGCTGTCTTCTATCACTACTCTGGCCTCCTTGTGCCTTATCTGAGCTTCTAGGAGAATCTGCTCCATGATCTTCTCAGGCACAGAGGTGAGGCTGACAGGTTGGTAGTTGCCAGGGTCTTCCTTTCTACCCTTTTTAAAAAGGGGTGCAACGTGTCCCTTCTTCCAGTCACCAGGGACTTCACCTGACTGCCAGAACTTTTTGAATATTGTGAAGAGTGGCTTGGCAGCTACATCAGCCAGTGCTCTCAAGTCCCATGTTCAGGTTCCTCAGATGGTCACAAACCTGATCTTCACATACAGTAGGAGGTTATTCACCACTCTCATCCCAACAATTGGGAGGTGTTGGGAGACAAGTTGCCAATACCGGCTGTCCACTCAGATATCCATACCTAATGCACCCAAAGTTCATAATTTCTCTAACAACTGTAAATGTGATCACAACAACAAACTCTCATTTCTACACTGTAATTTTTGTAAGCTGCCCATGTATTTTCATCATTCAGAATTGGTTGGAATAAGGCTGATTTTCAAATTTGTTTTTACTCCACAGGACAAGGGGACACAGCCTCAAGTTGTGCTGGGGGAAGTATAGGCTGGATGTTAGGGGGAAGTTCTTCACAGAGAGAGTGATTGGCATTGGAATGGGCTGCCCAGGGAGGTGGTGGAGTCACCGTCCCTGGGGGTGTTCAGGAAAAGACTGGATGAGGCACTTAGTGCCATGGTCTAGTTGACTGGATAGGGCTGGGTGCTAGGTTGGAATGGATGCTCTTGGAGGTCTCTTCCAACCTATTTGATTCTATTCTATTCTATTTGGGTGATGGAATCAGTGATGGAATCCTGGAGGTCTGATATACACCTACCGATCTGTACTACTTGACAAGCAAAAACATGTTTATAAGGCAAGGCTGCAGCATCCCTGCTGACCTTTCAATACATCCCATTAATCACAAGAGGAAGTACCACTGTCCAACAAATTTGGTGTGGATTACATCCCCTTTTCTTTCTCTAAAATTCCAGTATCAACATTTGTTACATACCGAAGGGCTTACTCCCACATAACATGGTATGTGTGGGAGTTAGTGTGAACTAATGGTTAGTGTGAACTAATTTAAAGGAAAATTAAGTTTGTAACTTTCTGTGTGTATCCTGAATCCCCACAACTGCTCACACAAGAATAATGATAGTCAGATGTTACCCTCAAATTACCTGTGGGCAAAATATTCATCCCAAGAGAGTTTTAGATTTCAGACTCTCCTGAAAACATACCATTAGCACACAGATGAGGTCTAATAATGCTCAGATTCTTCATGTTGTCAGCCTTTAGCTTTATGTGCAATTTAATTCTAATGGGCAAGAATCCTTCTGAAGTTCAAGGAGGTTTTCAAGCAAACAATCCAAAAGGCTTTGACACAGGGGACAAATGCAGAAGTACCTGAACTTAAGAGCCAAGAACAAAACATTGGTTTCTGCTTCAATCCTAGTCTCCACTGAGGGGAAGATGGGCACTCAGCCCTGTAGTGGTTAGCACTCTTTGGAGAGCCCCAACCATCTACTTGGCTGCTGTAAGTCTTAAAAATGGACATATTTTTGTCTCATTTATGTGAGCTGAAAAATGCACCTGAAGCAGCAGCAGCAGCAAAGGCAGATTGAGAGGAGAATCTTCTTGGCTTTTGGAAACATTTATTTCCACATTGAATTTACATTAGCTGATAAAAAAGAATGATTAAAAGATCACAGCTGGTAAGGCTAGAATTCCCAGTTCATGGGGGATTTTGCCTGCAGTAGCATCCTCTAGCCAGAAAAGAAAAGCTGTCTCCACCAGTTCTATTTATCAGCAAGGATTAAATATCTATGAAAAGGTTTCTAAAAGTCTAAAGAAATTCTAGTGGAAAAAAAAAACCACTACCTTCTTATTGCATCCAGAGACAAACTTTTCACCTGCCCTTCAATCAGCCAATCTGCTTGAGGTGAGCAATGAGATCTGCAGTGTGTCTCCTGTCACAGCACATTTGATTTCTTGACATTGACACACTCTATACACACTTTGAAACAATATAATCAGCCATCACAATGTGAATTCAGTTCTGAGTCTGAAATGCCAACACACATTTAAGAACAATAATCCATGGCATAATTACCAAGATACTAATTAAAAGTATTGGAAAGAGGGCAAATGGCCTTGGGAAAGAGAATTTTATGGTCCCAGACAGAGTTCTCAAGGGAACTAATTTGCAAAAAGGATGTCTCTGTGAAAATATTAACATATAGAGAGTCTCATTGTGAAAGATAAGCATCTAGAAGAAGACAGCACTGCACAAGACCTGGAGGAATTATCTTTGTCATTCCTCTGCCTTGAATGGATACATCACCTTCCCAAGAAAATGGAAAACACAAACTGGCAATTTCAATCATAAATGCAACAGCTCCTGTTAATGTTCTATTTTCTCCAAATACTATGGTGAGTCTGTGTATATATATGTATATAATCCTACTAAACTGTGAGAACTACTCACAAGTTCTACCTGTGAAGACCTGGCTTTGCTGGGGCACATCACAGTCTGTCAAAGAGCAGGAGAGCACACTATGCTCTCATTTTCCTGATAACACTTGAAAGAACCAGATTCTTTGATACAGTTTCATTCTTCATCTTATTCCACACATTAAAGAACAACAGATTAAGTATGTAGTCAGATGGCCCAGTAGCTCCCTAAATAGGGCAGAAAAGGAAAGGTAGATGAGTTACCTAAATGAGAAAAAAGGTTCATAAAATAAGCATAGCACTAATGGTAATGAGAATTTCTTTGTCATGCTTCACAAATACCATTAGGCAACAATGGAAAAACAAATGGGAGCAGAGATGTTGTAAGCGTATTTGCAACATAGATGCTGATACTTCCCACAAGCCCATCAAAACCAGAAGTGTTGGTGGGCATTCAATGGTGAAGGCTTAGTAGCTCAAGAGCATTTGAGAATGTCTTCAGGGGCTTCTGTGCAGGATGGCCATGCAAGCACATCCCTTTGCTTTTGCTTTATTAGATTGATTCTGGCTTGAAGGTATTCATATCCTTGTACCATCCAGGCTGTTGTAGAGCACTCCAAATTCCTTCCCTCTCCCCGACCCCACTCTGTCTCTCAGGGTTTGAATGGGGAGGAGAAGGTGTGAAAAAAAGGCTTTCCCCCCAGCCATGAGCTTGAGGGGTGAACAGCAAAAGGCGCCTTTCTCCACACATGTGCTGACCCGTGTGGAAGCCCACACTGGGAATTGGGCTGGTGGTTCACACCCAGTATAAAATGGCAAATGGACACTTTGTCTAGAAAAGCATAAATAGGGCAAGGGAAAAAGCCATGGTCTTCCTGCCTGGAAAGAGTTCCCACCCTGACACAGCTCCTGACAGAACAGGTTCCTGCCATGACAGAGTTCCATTTTTGGACCGTCCCCACTTTTGGACAACTCCTACCTTTCTACATGGCTCTCGTTTTTCACACCATCCCTGTTTCTGGAGGTTCCCCCACTTTTGCACCGTTCTGTGCAAATTTGTGAGCTTGGCAAGTCCTGGGGTCCATCTGAGAGATCTGCTGGCAGCACCCAGACCTGGCTACTCTTGGACCGTACCACAGCCAACTTGGTTGTCATATGCCTGAGGAAGACGCTAATAGTTTGGCTCTACTCTGCCTCTGCTGAGGCAGTGTCATTCCAGGATCATTCAGAAGTGCTTGAGACTCTTCTGAGTTTGGCAGCTTTTTCCACTTGCCTTGGACTTTTGCCATTTGAATCCCTAACTGGTTATTACTTGCAACATCAGAAGGCAGCTGAACCACAGAGAAATCCAGCAAGGGATCATCACCTATTTCCTATCTCACCTCTGTGAGTAAAGCCTGATGTTCCCTTAATTCTCGGCTCAGCCTGATTGCTAGTGGAGTAAAGCTGTGTTTGTAGCTTAGCCTTTTCCACTTCCTGATTCCCTAAATCTCTAAATTTGCCCATAGCATCCTGTGAAGATTTTCCCAGTCAAACTGATCCTGTAGATAAACCTAAACTAATTAGAATAGAATAGAATCAACCAGGTTGGAAGACACCTCCAAGATAATCCAGGCCAACCTAGCACCCAGCCCTAGCCAGTCAACTAGACCATAGTATTAAGTGCCTCATCCAGTCTTTNTCTCCTCATAGGGTTTGTGTTCCAGGCCCCTCACCAGCTTTGTTGCCCTTCTCTGGACATGTTCCAGCACCTCAACATCTCTCTTGAATTGAGGAGCCCAGAACTGGACACAGTACTCAAGGTGTGGCCTGACCAGTGTTGAGTACAGGGGAAGAATAACCTCCCTCGTCCTACTGGCCACACTGTTCCTGATACAGGCCAGGATGCCATTGGCTTTCTTGGCCACCTGGGTACACTGCTGGCTCATCTTCAACCTACTATCCACCAGTACCCCCAGGACCCTTTCTTCCTGGCTGCTCTCCAGCCACTCTGTCCCCAGCCTGTAGCACTGCTTGGGGTTGTATTCTGTATATAGTTTGGGGGCAGAATTTTCAGGAAAATAAAATAATTCTATTTTTATAGTTCCTGACTTGGCCACGTTAATTCCCTGCCTGCACGACATAAACCTGTTCTGAAATATTGACCAAAGTTCAAGTTGTAAGCTCATAGTAGTACCTAGATATCAAGAGTTCTTTGATTTCAGTATTGAGTCCAAATTACTTCCCCACTGTACAAAATGTGGAGCGTGATTACTTAATTGTGTCTACAACATTTTAAAGACAAACAACAAATGGTAACATCACATGGGCAAAGGCAAATGTTGAGATAGCACTGGCATGCAAGAAGAAGAAAAAGGAGCTGTGCCATGATAGAATTCTGCCACATATGGGCTACAGAAGGAGTTGATAACTGAATCATTTTCAAACAAGTCATAGAAGTAATTAATAGGAGAAAACATTGCAAGACATTGCAGGTTATGTTAAATGCAACTTTATGTTTCAGAAGCCTCTCAGAGCATTTCTGTTAGACTTGGGACTGGCTGGTGAGGAAGAACTGATAGAATTAAACAGAATTTGGGTAAAGGCAGTGCTACAGGCTGGAGACAGAGTGGCTGGAGAGCAGCCAGGCAGAAAGGCACTTGGGAGTACTGGTAGATAGTAGGCTGAACATGAGCCAGCAGTGTGCCCAGGTGGCCAAGAGGGCCAGTGGCATCCTGGCCTGTATCAGGAACAGTTTGGCCAGTAGGACAAGGGAAGCTATTCTTCCCATGTACTTAACACTGGTCAGGCCACACCTTAAGTACTGTGTCCAGCTCTGGGCTCCTCAATTCAAGAGAGATGTTGAGATACTGGAATGGGTCCAGAGGAGGGCAACAAAGCTGGTGAGAGGCCTGGAACTCAAATTGTGCCCAGGGAGGTAAAGGCTGGATGTTAGGAGGAAGTTCTTGACAGAGAGAGTGATTTGCCATTGGAATGGGTTGCCCAGGGAGGTGGTGGAGTCACCATACCTGGAGGTATTCAAAAAAAGCCTGGATGAGGCACTTAGTGCCATGGTCTAGTTGATTGGATAGGGCTGGGTGCTAGGTTGGACAGGATCATCTTGGAGGTCTCTTCCAACCTGGTTGATTCTATGATTCTACGAAAAGCTGTAGTTGAATGGAACTGCAGAGATTGTAACATAATATTTCATATGCCCTGATATGTAATCAAATCTTCCAAGTGATATAAGCTTGAAGTACTGAGGTGCTGAAATGAACATTCGGAGTGCACATAGGATGTACTTTCAGATACTGACCTGCCCTGTTGATGGGTTGGAGGAATAGTGTTCAATCTTCTAAGGAGAAAAAAATTAAGGTAAAAATGTTGTCTGAAGACCACAAATACCAGAAAAGAGCAGATGTCACCAAATTCAAGAGACTGTAGGGAGACTCTGCAGGGAAGGTAATCAGGAGGATGAGGGAGAGCAATTTCACTATATTAATGTGCAATAAAAAGCTACCCTAATGAGGAGAAGAAATAGAAGCTGAAGTAAAGAGTCATCAGGAACTGAAATTTAAAATATTAGCAAATTAATTGTGATCACAGAAGTATAACAAAAACACAAAAAGAACAAAATCAGAAAGGATAAATTATGAAATGCAACACATAGCCAAAGAAAGTACATCAAATGACAGGACTATGCAAGTATAGCGTAGAAGCCATTGTGGAGCTGGGTAGGATAAGGGTAGCGGCAAGAAGGAAATACAAAAGGGCCACAGCAGTTCTGGAGGCCACAGGAGACCAACAACAATTAAAATCTTCATGTAAAATTGAAGAGAACTGGTAAGCTTATTGCAGAAAAGGGAATATTAAAATAAAACATGAGAACAATCAAAGAGTATATAAAAAAATAAAGAAAGCATTCAATGTAATATGAAACAAAGAAATATAGTTCCAGTTAGAATCAATTTTGTACTTCTGAGTAAAGCAACACTGACAAAATGCCCAAAAAGGATGTAGGATTGTTTTCATAGAATCATAGAATTATAAAATCATTTTGGTTGGAAGGCACCTTAAAGATCATTTAGTTCCAAATTCCCTGACACAGGCAGGGACACCTCCTACTAGACCAAGTTGCTCAAGGCCCCATCCACCTTGGCTTTGAACACTTACAGAGTTGGAGTCTCCACGACTTCTCTGAGCAACCTGTTCCAGTGCATTACCAGCATCATGGGGAAAGAAGTTCCTCCTAATGTTTAATCTAAATCTAGCTTCTTCCAGTTTGAAACCTCATCCTGTCACTACATGTCTTTGTGAAAAGTGCCTCTTCAGTTGTCCTGTAGGTCCCTTTCAAATACTGGGAAGCTGCAGTAAGGTCTCCCCAGATCCTTCTCATCTTCAGGCTGAATAGCCCCCACTCTCTCAGCCTATTGTCATCACAGAGATGCTCCAGTCCTCTGAAATTCTTTGTATTCCTCCTCTGGAGCCACTTTAACAGTTCCATGTCCTTTTAGGGGCTCCAGAGCTGGACACAGGATTACAGGTGGGGTCTTTGAAGAGTGGAGTGAATCACCTCCCTTGAGGTGAGATCTTTTGAGATAGCCAAAGATATAATTTGCTTTCAGAGCTGCAAACGCACATTGTTGGCTCATGTTGAGCTTCTCATTCACCCGAACCCCCAATTCCTTATCCTCAGAACTGGTTTCTATCCATTCTCCACCCAGCCTGTATTTGTGCTTGGTATTGCCCCAGCCCAGGTGCAGAACTTTGCTTTTGGCTTTGTTGAACTTCATGTTGTTGGCTCTGGCTGTCATGGTAGGCCTGATAGGCTAAAATAGGCTTCTACATGCACTGTTTTGCCCAGGCATGTTTTTCTGCTCTCCCTTCTTCTGTTTTGGGAGAAGCAACCTTAGGAAAGAGGACAAAGAACCTGGAGCCACCGAGTCTAAGGACTATGGCCTGCCCAGACTTGTTTTGCTCCTGTGGTAAACAAGGTACATGCATGCTTAGCTTGTGCCTGCCTTGTGCAAGGCCTACGCTTTTCCCAAATTTGGGTAAAGCAAGCCTGTGGCTTCACCTAATATGGTGAGGCTTGGCTAACTGCCACTTTGATTGGCTATTCAGTGTCCAAATGCCCATTAGTCTCGGCTACATTGATAAAAGGAGATACGCAGGTAAACACAATGTGTGCTCTGCCATTGTATTCATGCCTGCTGTTGCTTACTGCTTCTGTGCATCCTGAATTGCCTGGAAACTCCACTGCCTTGAGTTTATCAGGAACAGGCCCTAAATGCCTCCATATGATCCGCCTGCATAGCCAGTGTGACATCCTGCTGAGACTGCACATCGCAAGACATCCTGCCTACACCTGAAGGTCTCCTGCCAAGACACGAAGTCCTGGATACACAGATTGTCCAGAGGACCAGGTCAGAGATTGTCTGCCTCCTTTCCCCAGAAGCCTGGGATGAATCAAGTGTCAGTGGCTGACAAGACAGTATTCCCTGAGAGCATTTGGGTACTGTCTGAAGTTGTAGCTAGCCCCACGAGTCAGGAGATAATAATTTTGTGAGTAAATATTTATAGCCTCTTGTAATTCACCACTGCCTTTCTGCCATGAGCAGAAAAGAGCTCCTTGAGTCCATCTAGTGGGCAAGCAGTATATTGACCACAAGTGGTATGTGGCTGCAAGAATCTTCTCTTCCAGTTCAGTTAATGTTTATATTTTTGCTGGTTATTTCTAGATCTATTATCTGTAAAATGTTTCCATAACCATGTGAAGAACTGATTATTGTTAAAATTAGTGGCCAGGGATGGCAAGAGTTCTGAATATCAAAATAATAATCAATATTAATTTTAGAAAAATATAATCTTGTAATATTAATTTCCCCTTCATAACACTGGCCCACCTCTCAAGACTCATGGTCACTCTGTATGGCATCCCTTCTCTCCAGCATGTTGACTGCATCACATAGCTTGGCATTGTCTGCAAAACAAAAGGTCTTTGTCAGTGAGTTGTACAATCACTTGTTGGGGAGGTCTATGTAAATTTGATCCTCATTTCAGAATGTTAGGCTGCAAGTCCCCTTGCAGCCATGGTTATCCTGGTAGCTGAGGTGGTAATTTCTGTTGCGGTAGGGTGGAATTCAGCCTCTAGTTCTGAAGTAGGAAAAAAACAATTTGATGGATTTAGAGTGGGAAATATTGGCTGGCAATGAGCCCTGCCTAATTTGATGTCTTTTTATACTGCTTTCATTTGAGGCATACTGTCTTCACGTCCCTTCCTTGGGGAAATCCTGGAGCCAGTGCCAAAGCAGACTCATGACAGGACTGAAAATGATTGTCATGGAGTCAGGACTCAGAAGTGAGCAGCATAAATCTTCACACTTGCTGATCGCTGTCTGACAGCTTTGTTTTGGGAAGGCTTGGGGCAGGGGGAAAGAAAAAAATACCTCTCTTTTCATTTTATACAGAACAATCCTTTTTTCTCCTTTTCTCCAGAAGAGTGAGCCCATTAAATACTCAAATTGAATTTCAATGTTTCTGTCACCTAGTAGTTTCCTAATATAGTATGAACTAGTCCATTATATTTGGAACAGAGCGGAATTTGGGTCATCATCAGCCATTTAATTTTGCTTACCGGTGAGGCAAACCTAATGAAGATATCTTTCCAAGCAGTATAGTGAATGTTTAATGTGTCAGCACTTGTGCAATTGAGTTTCCCTCTTTAAAAGATGAAGGAAACTTTTAAATGCAGGGATGTAACATCCTGAGTGAAATACAGATGTTGCTGTAATGCATTTATTTTGACCCATTGGAAAGTTCATATCACATTTCAAACATTCTGATGTGATACCTTACAATCAATAAGTATCATGAGAAGATTCGTCTTGCCATTGATCTCTGATTATTATTGAAGTGAAGCTAATAAGGGGATTTCAAAAGGAATGTAAATTATTTACAAGTTCTGTTTTTTCACACTAGCAAATACAATGTGGTAGAAATAATGAGATTTCAGTTCTCCAAACATCGAAACAAAAAAAAACCTATATAAAACTCACCTTCTTTTATCTTCAGATGGTAGAATACAAACAAGAATTAAATATATGGGGGAAATAAGACATTCAGAAGCCCAAATTAATTCCTGATGTCTTCTAGAAGCTGTCTCAAAATAATTTTCCTTTTAAGTATTGTGATGTGTTATTTGCAGCATCACATCATTTGCATAGGGTTTTTCTTCTGTAGATATTACAGTATCACACAGTATCACCAAGGTTGGAAGAGACCTCACAGATCATCAAGTCCAACCTGTTACCACAGAGCTCAAGGCTAGACCATGGCACCAAGTGCCACGTCCAACCTTGCCTTGAACAGCTCCAGGGACGGCGACTCCACCACCTCCCTGGGCAGCCCATTCCAGTGTCCAATGACTCTCTCAGTGAAGAATTTTCTCCTCACCTCGAGCCTAAACTTCCCCCGGCGCAGCCTGAGGCTGTGCCCTCTCGTTCTGGTGCTGGCCACCTGAGAGAAGAGAGCAACCTCCTCCTGGCTACAACCACCCCTCAGGTAGTTGTAGACAGCAATAAGGTCACCCCTGAGCCTCCTCTTCCCCAGGCTAAACAATCCCAGTTGAAATATTGAAATGTTTCACAAAGACAGTGACACAGAAACAGGTTTGCCACTGAAGCATCCTCTGCAATTGCTTTGCTTTTGCTACCTTTAGAAGATAGAAGACAGGTTTTTTCCCCCCTAACCACTCTGCAGGGCAATGCTCAGCATTATATGATGGATATTACATTTACTCCTTTGAGGCTTGTCATGGTTAATGTGTTGATCAGCCTCCCTGCATCAAACATATCATGATGTAATCCACGATGGGTGTAAACAATGCAAATATTCTCTTCCTTGCTGGAAGCAAGGATGATCAGCAAGGATTACACTTTGTTCACTGCCCACAGTATTTTGGATCACAAAGCATATTGCTCCCTGAATGACAAAACTGAGCCTAGGGCTATAGACAGTGAAAGCTGTTGGGAGAAACTGGTTTGTTGGTGTGTTTCCTTTCCTCCACCCTCTTGGATGTGAAGTAGTGAATGCTGAATGGCCAGCAAAAAAAACCAACACCACAACATTCCTGGAGTGAAGCAACAAGAATCCTGCTTAAAGCAGGACAGAAAGAACAGAGGTGAATCTGGAAAAGCCAACCCTTTCTAAAGGCACTCATCAAAGAGAATCCAAGAGAAGGCAAAGTCTACTTCTCTCTCCATCTGATCATTACAAAACCACACCACTGTTAACTCTTATTGATCTGTGTTTTCCTCATAAGCTGACTTTGGAGATTGGTAGGAAAGAGTCATTTCAGGTAGCTTGTGAAGTGAACATTTTTGTCTTCCCAAGAAATTTTGTACTACAAATTCCTTCCTACTAAATTCACACTGACTGAAGAGAAAAAGGATGTCAGGACATCCTCCTGAAAGAGGAAAAATTTTCCCTTTTCCTTCATTTGCTTGCCAGAACTGTGCCACTCATGCACCTTCGAAGCCCCTGGTCAGCTAGCTACAGCACTGGGCATTATTAGATGGAGAACAATGTCTCCAACAGACATAAATACCCTTTGAAGTCACAAGTCAGAGCTTTTTGCTTTATGACAGATATTAACTTGTGTTATTCTCCTTTTTTGTTGTTATGTTTCTCTTTCATAATATATTGGCTTTCTCATGAGTAGATTTTGGCTGGTTTTGGTGGAAGTGTCCAAACTGACTCATTGAAAATTATTTGTTCATCTACAGATATTACACAAAGAGTCACATCTTAGAAATGTCATTTAGAGGAATATATATGATTTAGCTTATAATTGGTTTTGTAGCCTATAGTTATTTTACTAATTATAGCAATAATTGTACTTACTGGCTAATATCTTAAAATATACTTTGCTACTCCACACTATTAGTGTTCCAATTGCAGGGCAGAAGTTACGGGACAAATTCTGTTCTCTCAAGTCCTCTTTGTGGTAGGCATCTAAGGGCATCCGCTTGTCCCCAGAGTTCATTATGATATTACCTCTTGCCACTTAGTTCATACACCACAAAACCTGGGATCTGGTGCTCTCTGTTCTTCTTAGTCCCTTTTTTTTTTTACAGGAAGATGGTATGGCCATCTCCTTATCTCCTCCTACCTCAAACTTTTGTCTGATTTCCTATCCTATGTTTGAAAATCTGTGATCATCTTGTTCTGCCTCTTAGTCTATTAGTTACTCTAAAGACAATACTTGAAAACAATGTCCTAAAAATAATTCCTTTGTTTGAGATGCAAAGCATTCACATAAATCACTAATTAGGTGTTCACCCTGTGCATAGAGCAGTAGTCTCTGGATAGCGTTTGTACCAACCTCATCTCCTGTGTCTGGAAAAACCTGCAGTGCATTGAGTGTCCCAGAAACATGTTGTGTGGAACAAAAGTTGTACCTGGGTCTGGACATATATGGAGTTAATATGTCTTCAGAACAATTGGCCTCCTGAGCTAGCAGATGGAGCCAGGGACCAGTATAGTCCCACTGTAACCCGGTAGGAAGCAATAAGGAACTTGCTGAGCCACTCGGATCCTCACAAGTCCATGGGACCAGATGAAATCCATCCTAGGATGCTGAGAGAGCTGGTGGATGAGCTGACCAAGGCACTCTTCATCATTTATCAACAGTCCTGGCTCACTGGAGAAGTCCCTGAAGACTGGAAGCTGGCCAATGTGATACCCTTCCACAGGAAGGGCCAGAAGGAGGAACCTGGAAATTACAGACCTGTCAGCCTGACCTCAGCACCAGACAAGGTCATGGAACAGGTCATCTGAGTGCCATCACAAAGCACCTACAGGATGGCCAAGGGATCAGGCCCAGCCAGCATGGGTTGAGGAAGGGCAAGTCCTGCCTTGGCAGGCTGGATGGGTGGGCAGAGGCCATGAGATTTAACAAAGCTAAGTGCAGGGTTCTACACTTTGGCAACAACAAATCCAAGCAGCACTACAGGCTGGGAACAGAGTGGCTGGAGAGCAGCCAGGTAGAAAGAGACCTGAGAGTGCTGGTTGATAGTAGGCTGAACATGAGCCAGCAGTGTGCTCAGGTAGCCAAAAGAGGGCCAGGTGGCCAACAGAACTCAGCACTGGTCAGGCCACACCTTAAGTACTGTGTCCAGTTCTGGGCCTCTCAATTCAAGAGAGATGTTGAAGTACTGCAATGTGTCCACAGAAGGGCAACAAGGCTGGTGAGGGGCCTGGAGCACAGCCCTATGAGGAGAGGCTGAGGGAGCTGGGGTTGTTTAGCCTGGAGAAGAGGAGGCTCAGGGCAGACTTCATTGCTGTCTACAACTATCTGAAGGGAGGCTGTAGCCAGGTGGGGATCAGTCTCTTCTGCCAGGCAACCAGCAACAGAACAAGAGGACACAGTCTCAAGTTGTGCCGGGGGAAGTATAGGCTGGATGTTAGGAGGAAGTTCTTGACAGAGAGAGTGATTGGCATTGGAATGGGCTGCCCAGAGAGGTGGTGGAGTCGCTGTCCCTGGAGGTGTTCAAGCAAAGACTGGATGAGGCACTCATTGCCATGGTATAGTTGATTGGCTAGGGCTGGGTGCTAGGTTGGACTGGATGATCTGGGAGGTCTTTTCCAACCCGGTTGATTCTATGATTCCATCATTTTCCCTCTTTCCTGTAGCTAAAAATATCCAAATGGTACAGCCTTTCTACATAGCTCACACTCTTTAGACCTCATGAGCTTTTCTCAACCTCATCTCGTTTTCCTCTGTACTTCCTCCAATCAATCTGCATTGCCCTTAAAAATAAGCCCTAGAATGGGATATTATATGCCATATACAGCCTTATAAGTGGTAACCTGGAACTTTTTTTTGCTTTAGGTCTACAAATAGTTAAAAAAAAAAATGTTTCTAAGTAGAGAATAGGTCATGTGAGCCTACACAACATTGAATAAGTGAAATTCTCTTGTAAAGAGCTTACAAATAGCAAATATGGCAAAGTGACTTGGGGCAAGAAACAGCACCAGGAACATTTGTAATAACAACGACAGCAACAGAGTGCAATCATTCTTAATAGATGCTATGTACTCTACTCCTGCCAATAACCTAGAACAGGCGTAATGAGGAAAGCACTTTGATGCTTCATAATTCAGTATTTGAGAAAAAGTATCTTTGATTGTATAATGTAAATGTATCTTGCATTTATTAAAGCATGTAACCCCTTTGTAAGCTGTACATTGCTATCCAAAGTGAGTAGCTCACAGAAGCAACAATGCTTTTAACTGAGTTGCAAGCCATGTCACCTGTCAAAACTACTCCATCTTTTATGGGCCAACAAGTACTACCTATCAAATCAAATAAACTATGATCTAATCAAACCACATATATTGACTACGTAATGAAAGGAATCACCTATCAAATCAGACACCGAATGAATTTAGAGATACCTCCAAGAGAGACAGATTTTCTTTTGTTGTGGCAGGTGTCCTAATCCAAGGTTTGGTATTTTGTCCTAATAATTAGCAAACCCAGGCATGTTTTGGTGAAGATTTAGCAAGATTAGGCTTGTGTTGGTAAAAAAATATATATCTTCAATCTCTTGTGCAGTGATAAGTGCTTTTCATTCTATTTGGGATAGTTTGCCATAAAACAAAATGGTAACAATTATTATATATATATATATATATTATATTTATTATGAGTAGTTACAGAAAGCTTTAAGATCCCTTCACCAGACTGAACAACCCTATGTTTCTCAGCCTGTTTTCATATACTCCACATTCCAGCCCCTCAACCATCCTACAAAATCTGCTAATCTTGCTCTCTCCAATATGTCCGTGTCCCTCTTGCACAGGGGAACCCCATACACCACGCAGTACTCCAGAGCTGCAGAATAGAAACGATGGACCTTTTTTGTCCAACCTGTTGGTACATCCTTCAAATATAGTCCATAATATAGTTTGACAGAGCCCTACATCTCCTGCACAGAGCTTTGCCTCACAAAGAGTGTTCCACTTTGATTTTCTGCTCTTTGCTTACACACTGATTTCTCTTGAAGCTTTAAGGAATAAGATTCCATCACTGGGAAGCCAGTTAGATTACCTTTGGTTGAGTTCAGTCTTTGATACTTTATCTTACTAAATTTAACGTAAACTGTTTATAAACTCACAATTTCCATAAAGAGAACAATGGGCCACAAACCTTTTCCCTACAGGAAGAGCTAAGATATAGAGGAAGAACAGTCATAACAGTTTTCCCTCATAAACCACAGGAGAGCTATAATAAATTTCTGCAGGCTGAGTGCTTTTGATGTTTATCCCTGTTTGGTGATATTAATTCATGAACCACAAAAACTCTGTCTTGCTTTCCGGTAAATCAAGTCCAGTCCTGCTTCTCATCTCAGGAACAGGAGCAGGGAGGTTTTGTGTAATTTCAAACATAAATAATTTAAGAGAACTCAGTGTAGAGAGATGGAGAGCACATAAGAAGGTGCCTGACTGTGGTTGGATAGAATCATAGAATCAACGAGGTTAGAAGACACCTCCAAGATCATCCAGTCCAACCTAGCACCCAGCCCTAGCCAATCAACTACACCATGGCACTAAGTGCCTCATCCAGTCTTTTCTTGAACACCCCCAGGGACGGTGACTCCACCACCTCCCTGGGCAGCCTATTCCAATGGCAAATCACTCTCTCTGGGAAGAACTTCCTCCTAACATCCAGCCTATAGCTCCCTCGGCACAACTTGAGACTGTGTCCCCTTGCTCCGTTGCTGGTTGCCTGGCAGAAGAGACTGATCCCCACCTAGCTACAGCCTCCCTTCAGATAGTTGTAGACAGCAATGAGGTCACCCCTGAACCTCCTCTTTTCCAGGCTAAACCACCCCAGCTCCCTCAGCCTCTCCTCACAGGGCTTGTGATTGAGGCCCCTCACCAGCTTCGTTGCCCTTCTCTGGACACGTTCCAGTATCTCAACATCTCTCTTGAATTGAGTAGCCCAGAACTGGCTTACAGGCCATGACTTCTGTCATCATGCTAAGAACTACTGTTATATTTCATGGGAGAACCTCTCTGATCTACTGAGTTAGCCACATCTGAACTCCTCAGAGCAAGACACCAGTGCCTCAGGGCAGGGGATCTCAGGCTTTCCTTAAATTTCTGGACCAACTGTTACTGAAGACAAATACAACAGTTTCAGGAGGAAATTTGGATCTTATTTTTCTTAGACCGTTTCACCATAATGAGATTAACATGAACTCTTTCTCATTTTGAAAGAAATTGGGATATTAGAATTTGGAAAGTTAGGAGAGAGGGTATTACATACACATCATATTCACACGCTCTTAACAGTGACAATTTTGAAACACTTCCCAAATCAGCTACACTGGCAATTGGACATTACAATAAAACAAAGGCTTATATAAGTGTAAGAACTGTCAAATTTTGGAGAAAAAAAACTAAGGCTAAGAAGAGATGTTGTTTTTTAAAGTAAATATCAGTGTATATATTACTATAATTACATAATTAAATGTTACTGTGTGGAATAATCTTTATTCTAATAATGCTTGTAATATAGACTGTATATTATATAAAATACAACATTACTATGATATGCTACACATTTATATTGTATACTGCTTCTTCATATGTTTCTTGGGAATGTGAAAAATTATCTGGTGTATTCACCTTCCAAGATTCAGGTCCTTTTTTGGGTGCATTAGACAGGTGTCTTTAATTCCTTGGTTCCCTCTACAAAATAGGATGTGATCAGCAAATTAAATTGTTTAATGTGCCTGTCCAATTATTAGAGTAAGAGTTCTCTTCAGGAATACCCCCTAAAGAGCCTTTCAACAAAAAGTATCCTGGAGCTGCAGTCTTGGGAGACTGTCAGATTTAACAACCCAGCTTTCATCACTTGTCAAATACTGTTGTAGGGAAGCCCATTTAGAAGTGTCATGTGGTAGAGCAGCTGTGTAGGTGTACATTGGGTGTCAGAGCCTGTTTCATTTGCTGTCTTTCCTCCAAGTGCCCATTTAGTGACTACAATCTTCTAATATTGTGGTTCTGCGTATTGAAAGGCATTTATGTGTCCAATTAAATATTTTTGTGCTGTGTCAGATGACAATATATCTTGTACATTTTACAAACCACGATTTAAAATGGTCTTTAATGGAACTTTATTACTGAATACTAAGTGGAGTTGCACCACCTTGAAGAAACAATGGACGTAAAAAGAAGTACTATGAGTGTATAATTTTGTCAGATCTGGAATGTCTAAACAATCATGGTGCAGTCAGCATGTGGCTGTGATTACATTTCTTATTCTTCCATGAGAGGGAGAAAGTGTTGTTCCCTGTCAAAACCTTAGTCTCACAACCCTGCACACTGTCTCGTCTTTGTCATTGATGCTGTTTGCTCTGGGAGTTCCGAATTAAGGGTTTGAGTAACAGCATGCAAATTGAACAATTCTTCTTCTTCCCACGGTATTAATTTGATTGGAGAGTCTGTTCAGTATACCATGTTGTTTGTATATAGCAGGTTGTATATCACATTGTTAGTAACAGGATTTAAGGCAGCTGCCTCCACCTTACCTTCTCAGATGGTTACAGCTGCTCCTATCTTTGTTAGCTTTTCCAGGTGCCATTTCTGAAAAGTAATGCTGACTCATGGTAGTCTTTTCAGTGTAAGATCTTTTTTCATTCTTTCTTCCTTCCACAGTAATGTGGTTTCATTCCTTAATATTAACACAAACACAGTGGACTACCTTTTCTTCATAGCTTAAGGGGAGTTGTTAGTTTATTACAGATATTCCAAACTAACCTTCTAGCCCCAAAAGCCCAGCTGTGCTTTTACAGTGCACTCCAGCATGGCAAAATTGCTTTCTAAAACCCAGGATGTTTTCTAAAGTAAATCATCATCTTGATTGCATGACAGTGTATTGAGAAATCTTTATGAGTGTTTATGAGAAGAGCAGGAAATGAGAGTAAGAATTGAATGTGCTTCAGAAAAGTTTATGGTTTATCTAAATTTCCTGGCCTTGAGTAGTTCATGTCTCTCATTCATACCGAAATAAAGTTGATAGCCTTGGGTATTGTTTTTAATGTGAATGTAATGTTCAGTCAAATATAGCTATTAGGAAACCTCTTATTACTGGGTTCACATGTGTAACCATGTGCCTGTGAGTCCTAGGCATGGACTAGGGCTCCACTAATCCAACCAAGGTGCACACAGGCTGCGTGTAGGCTGCCAGGTTGGTGTTTTCCACATCACCTTCAGCACTCCTGTTTCTTTGCTTGTGCAGATTGGGAACCCTCCCAATCCCTATGCTCAGGATACATTTTTGTGTGGACTCAGAGAGGAAAGAGTAGGAAAAGAGGTAATGGCTGATGGTATCTGTTTTGTTCCATCGTGGACATGGGATTCCACAGAGGCACACTAGGACATGGGCAGAAGCTGTGTGCTCCCTCCTCTACAATTACAATACAGCATGAAGAGCCTTTTCCATTTTGCAAAGCTCATAGGCTGAGTCTCTTGGGAACAGACTTTAATATTTACTTGCTATTACTCCATCCACACATTATGATTCTTATCTAGGGAGCCATCAACAAGCTTGTAATGTAATATTCAAGCTCATTAGCAGCCTGTGCAAGCATCCCAAAAGAAAGAGGTCAGCACCAAATATCTGAATGTATGATGTCTCCACCTGAGGAAAAATGCAATAACCAGAAAATATCCACTCTCAGAAACAGTTTGTTTGTTAACAAGAGCCATGCTGATGGCACAAACAAAACACAAATGAATGTAATTCTACATTTTACAGGCCAACCCCCAAAGCAGATTTTATTTAGTCATAAAGCAAAAGAAAGCCAAACACTCTATAAAGTCTGCTAAAGACTACTCTTGCTATTACTTGCATGCAGTAAAAGCTAAACTGCAATGGTAATGGACACAGATAGCACTATAAAACTCACAGACATCCACACAATAGCTTACAGGTACAAGACTACACAAGCACCTTAATTTAAAGTAAGAAAGAAGTTCTGGGGGGAAAGGAAAGTATCTCAAAATAATTAAATTACATAAGAAATATAGTAAATCAGCCAATTAAAGTCCTAGATTATGACTATGCCCCCAGAGCAAAGTTACCTCATGTGATACCAGTTCACTAACTTTCAGCCTGACAAGATCAGAGATTTGGAAGGGATTTCAAGAGGCTTTCCACTCTACCAGTAGTCTGCAATATGATCACTTTTGGCACAGTTTTAGTCTGGTTTAAAATGCATCCTGTAATCAAAATTTCATATGAAATCCTACTGCTTCCCTAGCCTTACTACAAAAAATGGCTAGTGTGTATCTCCTTTCCTGCAATATAAGCACATATACTTCATCCAGTCTAACACCAGTGTAAAGAATAGACAGCCATCCTGTACTGGGTCTATATGGTAATGTTTGCACAGCAGGAGGATTGGCCTCTGTGACAAAGCATCAGCAGCTGCTCCCATGTCAGATACAACCAGTTCCAGCCAGCCCAAATAGACCTACTGCTGGCCAAAGCAGAGCCCATCAGCAACAATGACGCTGCCTCTATGGGATAACATAAGAAGGGGTGAAAAATGCTGTGCAGTGGCTTTGAGAAGGTGTAGTGAGAAAAATATGAAAGAAGCATTCCTTTGCAGACTCTTTCCTAGTGAAGAAGGCAAGGAGGAAGTGCTCCAGGTGCAAGAGCAGAGGCTGCATTTCAGCCTGCAGAAAAGACAGACCATGGTGAAGCAAGCTGTCTCCCTGCAACATATGGAGGCCCACAGTAGTGTAGAAACCCAAACTGCAGCCCAAGGAGATGCCACATAGGAGCAGGTGCCCTGGAGGCAATGCAGGAGCAGGTTTTCTGGCAGGAATCAGGGACCCCTTCTGGAGCAGTCTGTCCAGATGGACTGTAGCCTGTGGGAAAGACCCATGCTGAAGCAGTTCATGTAGGACTGTGCTCCTGAAAGGACTCAACACTGAAGCAGCAAAACAATGTGAGCAGAAAGGAGCACCAGAGATGAAAAGTTATGGATAGACCATAAACCCAGTTTTGCATCTCCCTGGACAGGGAGGAGGTAGAAAAGTAGAGACTGAAGAGCCTGGGAGGAACAAGTGGGAGAATGGAAGAAGGTGGTTTTAATTTTGTTCTTGTTTCTCATTATCTTAATCTATTTTTAATTGGCAATAAATTAGTTTAATTAATTCCTCCTCAAGTCAAGACTGTTTTTCCAGTGGTGGTAACTGATAATCAATCTCCCTGTGTTTATCTCAACTCCCAAGTTTTTTAATGCCTGTCCCATTGAGAAGGGAAAGTGAGAGTAGTTTCGTAGGCAACTGGCAGAGAGACAAGGTAAATCCACCCCAACTCCTTACAGTTATCTTTTAAATATTTAGAGGACATTTTGAATTCATTTTGGAGACCAGACTTACAGTATCTACCCTATTTGGTCTTCAATTAAGTGAATTTTAACCAAATGTAGCTTTAACAATAAAGAAAACCTTAAGCAGTAAGAGTTCTAGATCACTGAAGTATTTCTTTAGCATTATTTTATGTAGGTAGAGCTTAGCAGGAAGAGAACACAGCAAAAATAAAACCTTCAGAAATAAGAGGTGAGCTAGAACTCTTCAGAAGCACAGTTTTAAAGATTAGCTTAACTGCAAACAGCAGCATTATTTTTATACCCACTTACTATACACAAACTGCAATAGTTCTGTCTTAGTGCTATGGTAAGCAGGAAGAACTTCTTGTGAACATAGAATCATAGAATCATAGAATGGTTTAGGTTGGAAGGGACCTCAAGGATCATCCAGCTCCAACCCCCTGCCACAGGCAGGGACACCTCCCACTAGAGCAGCTCGCCCAAGGCCTCATCCAGCCTGACCTTAAACACCTCCAGGGAGGAAGCATCCACAACCTCCCTGGGCAACCCGTTCCAGTGTCTTACCACCCTCACTGTAAAGAACTTCCTCCTAACATCCACTCTAAATCTCCCCTCTTCCAGCTTAAACCCATTCCCCCTCGTCCTAACATTACTAGACCGTGTAAATAGTCCCTCCCCAGCTTTCCTGTAGGCTCCCTTCAAATACTGGGAGGCCACTATAAGGTCTGCTCGAAGCCTTCTCCTCTCCAGGCTGCAGAGCCCCAACTCTCTCAGCCTGTCCTCATAGCAGAGGTGCTCCAGCCCTCTGATCATCTTCGTGGCTCTCCTCTGGACCCGCTCCAGCAGTTCCATGTCCTTCTTGTATTGGGGGCTCCAGAACTGCATGTTCCTTGAGGGTTCAGTTCATACTCATATACAGAGCAGCCATAGAAATTATTAGGTCTTCTCAGAAGTTTTAGGGTTTTATTATCATGGAAGATAGCAAAATTTTCATCTCCAAAGTACTACCCACCATTTAGTAGTTTCTAAAACACTGATTAAAGCTTTCTATATTACCTGCTTTTAATTTATTTAGATCATCAGAAGTTGTACACATTCACTTCCTGTAAGTAGTAGTCTTCTGTTTTGCCTACTTGAGTTTCTGATAAGAAACGTATGAGAAGGGTATTTTTTTTTTGCTTTTCACAGTTGTAAAATTCCAATTTTGAGAGTTGCATTCTTTGAATTTTCCTGCTTCTCACCTCAGAGCAAAACTTTTTCATCCTCATGTCTTTAAGCAGATCCCATTGGTCTATTACTCTGGCAGCACTCAAAAGTAAATAATGCATTTAAGATGAGTCTTTATCAATGATGAGTACACTGGAAGGAATTATTTCACATTTTACCGTTTTTACTCTTGGTTTTATATATCCTAGGATGCCAATTCTAAAGCTTGTCATGATATGACAGGATTGACAGAAAGCCAGTTTTTGCCTACACTAGATCAGATTTTTTCTTTGAAGCTGTTAAAGAAAGTTGCTCCTCACCTTGTATCAATGGGGGTGATTAATGCCAAGTATATATCATGTCTTTGGCTAATTTTAATTTAATTCTAGCTTCTTTTGAAATTTGTCCTATTCTTAAGTCCATTTTCCAATTTGTCAGGGACATTTTGAACTCTGTTTTTGTCATTGCAAGAATTTGCCACCCTTGGTTTAATGACATCTACAATTTTAGTTTAGGATTCAATTAGCAAAAACTAGAAACCATCACCATTGTTATACTGCAAGATGAATCAGTTTAAAGTCCCTGAAAATAAGCAAGATTTCATTTCGTGCCACCTCTAAATAGTAATGAAGGTCACACAGATGAGAATTCAAAGTCAGTTTGGACCAGCACAATAGGAAGTTGTTTGCTCATCTCCAGACCTTCTGATGTCTCAGGCAACCAAGGGGTCTAGGATGGGTGAAAGCCCATCTCTTTGTACCACAGTAATGTACAAATGACACCAAACAAGACTTTTGAGTCTGTTCACAACTCACACTATGATCTGTGTTTAATTTTTTGTATTATTGTATTATTCCATAATTATTAATATTATTCCATTATCCAGTAAATTGAGTTCCCTATTAAGAAATAGATTTGATTCAGTAGGCATGCATTTTATTAAGCAGGGGTTTCAGCTGAATTCTCTACAGAGGTTCTCTCTGTCCTTTTCTTTAAGTGATAAATGGAGCTCTGTCTAAAAACGGTCATTACAGGTTTTGTCCATAATACATATTTCAGAAACCAGGTTGTTCAGCAGTATGGGGAAAATGAGTCATTGCTCACAGCTCTAAATTAAAGAATTATTGTCTAATACAGAATTATGGATCAGTTTGGAGTGGCTCAGATTTTGTACCCAGTCCAGCTGGGCTTATACTTGCCTATACATGCTGCTGGAAGCCATCAGCCAGCAAAACAGGAGCATTTCTACATAGCAGAGGGGGGGATGTTGCATGACCATCTCATCCAGAGATACTGGCAGGAAGGAGCAGGGCCAGATATGAATTTCAGGTTTAAACCAAGAAATTTAGCTAATTTGATGCAAAGACCCAATCTTATGATGGTTCTTTGAAGTTATTTAAAATAGTTTTGGAGCTAACTTTTGTCCATAGAGGGATTTCCAGGACTTGGAACTGTTTAAGGTCAGGTGTTTAATTTTTTATATTATTACATTATTATATAATTATTAATATTATTCCATTATCCAGTAAATTAAGATCCCTATTAAGAAAAATATTGGATTCAGTAGGCATGCATTTTGTTCAGCAGGGCATTAAAAAAATAACACCACAGGGCTATGATCACAAAAAGCCTTGTATCTTCACTCTACTGTTAAAGCCTCAGTGGTATTAGCAAGGCTACTTGTATTACTAAAGCTGAATGCCATAAAAACAACCTCTTGGTGACAGAACCAAAAGACGAACATAGAAAGTGGGGAAGGGGAGATAATAAAGTTTTAAGTGTATTGCACCTGAAGAAATTAGTATATTTTCTGCGTTTTCTGGTTTACCCAGTGACAGAACTTGTCTTGCAACTGGTTTTCAAGAGAACAGTGACAGAGTGGGTAAGTATGTTATTAAAACCTTGCCTTCCCTGGGGCCTCTTGTTCCCATGGTTCAGCTCCCAAGAAAGCTGACCTCTTAGACTATATATAAGAATCATTTCAGACATTTTTTTCTCTTTCAAGACTGAGCTAATAATACAGCTGAGCAGAGCTGTATTAAGTCGTATGCTTACACTTTTATTCAAAGAGGATTTTACGAAATTAAGCATCAAAGAAGGAATACAAGGCAGGGAAAGCAGCAGACTTAAGCTTGGGCTGCTCCTGCCCCCTTGCGACCACTGCGACAAGCTGGCTGCAGCTCCCTCTTGTCTAAATACATCACATTTGTTCTTCATACCCTCAGTCCTTCCCAAGGCATGCTATTGACGTGCCAGGAGCCGATCGCACCTACACAAGCTGAGACCCCACCGTGCCTGGGGCCCCCGCCCAGAGGAAGGAGGGCTTTACTTGCAGATAAAAATAGGGAAAACAAACGAAAACCCAAACAAAAATCCTAAACCACCACAAAAAAAAACCAGCTTTCTGACTTAACCTAAACAGTTGGTTTTCATATAGCTGCAAAACCAAGGGTTTGCAGTACAACCTAATCATGAAAATATGTGGGAAAAAAATTCCTTGTGAGGATGACAGAACAGTGGATCAGGCTGCCCAGGGGTGTTGTAGAGCCTCCCTCTCTGGAGATATTCAAGACCTACCTGGATGCGTTCCTGTGTAATCTGGTAAAGGTGATCCTGCTCTGGAAGGGGGTTGGACTGGATGATCTTCTGAGTTCCCTTCCAGCCCCGGACGTTCTACACTTCTGTGAAAATAATAATGAGTGGAATATAAAAACATAATATAGCACTCACTGAGGAGACCAGCTCCAGTGTAGGTAAATCCACACTGGGAAAGGGATATGTGGTGAAAAGGGCCAAGAAGGAGCATTCTGGGGGGCTTTTTTGAAGCTGAAAAAGCAGCACACCTATGGTAAGGGCTGGCAGCTTGTGGGCAGGTTGCTCAGGTGGCATGGACAGACCCAGCACCGCCAGCAGCATGGCTAATGAGGCATAAACAGCCACAATGGATAAGAAGCCACAGGGAGAGCAGCAATCTGCTACTGCCTACTGAGACAGAGGTGAGCTCGATTGATTGTAACTGGTTCCTTCCCAAAAGAAGATCCAGCATGGTGACCACACAGGTAAAAGCCATTGCCAGGAGGAATGTAGGGACCCAAACAGAGTTCTCCCACAAACATGCAGCTGTTCAAATGTCTGCTTGCAGGGAGTGTCTGAGTCTGGCACTGGTACCAGAAGACAGCAGAAAGGATGCCTGTGTGCAGCGTGAGAAGAATGATCTGCTCAGTTGGGTGGCAGAGACGGAAGAGAAATTGGAAAAGTTGAGGAGTATCAGAAGGTGTGAGAGGGAAATAACTGGTGGAGCCACTCACTGAGGAAAAAGGCTAGATGGAATTTTGTCAAGAAGCAGAGGATCCCCTCCCCTCCTACCACCAGGCAAGAGGAAGAGAACTAAAAGGCAGGAGGGAGCGGAATCAGGTCTCTCAGGGAAAGAGAAATCTCTTCCCAGACTCACTCACCTACCCAGTTGCCCTCACAGGTATGGGCTCTGGACCTGGAAGGCCAGGCTATGGAGGAAGTAGATGAAGATCCATCCAGAGCATTGCCTTGGGTGACTCAGCCCCACATATTAGGATTACTTGTGTTAAGAAGAAAAGGAGGGTAATTGTTGTAGGTGACCTCCTTTTGAGGTGAACAGAGGGCACCATATGGCAGCCAGATCCATCCCACAGGGAAGTCTGATGCCTCTCTGAGGCACGGGTCAGGGAAGTTACTAGGAAACTGCCTAGACTAGTATGGCCTCTGAACGTTATCCATTACTGGTCACACAAGTTGGAAGGAATGAGATTGAGTACAGAAGTGCAAAAGCAATTAAAAAGGACTTCAAGGCACTGGGCTGATTGGTTGAGGAAGCACAGGCTTTCTTCAATACCTTCAGTGTCAAGAAAGACTGCACTGAACACTGGAAGGAGTAGGTGAACACAGCTGATTAACATCCAGCTCAGGGGCTAGTGCCACAAGTGGGAGTATTTATGCAGCACTGGGCATACTGGGAACAGGCAGAGTTCAGCTGTCTCAAAAGGGGAGGAGGAGTCTCACACTTGAGTTGATGAAGCTCATTCATAGGACTTCATATTAGGTTCAAAGGGGGAAGGGGATGAAACCAAGCTCATTGGAGATGAGCCTAGGGGTGGCTTGCCCATGTCAGGGGTAAAATCAATAGCCCAGCTCAAGTGCATCTGTACCAGTGCACTCTGAATGGGCAATAAACAGGAGGAACTCTAAGTCATAGTGCAGGACTGCTATGACATAGTTGACATGACAGAAGTGTTTCCAAGGTGACCATCATGACTGGAGTACTGCAATTAAAGGCTGTGAGCGCTTCAGAAGCAATAGGCAGGGAAGGAGAGGTGGTGGAGTGGCACTGTATGTCAGGCAGTATTTTGATTGTGTAGAACTCAACAACTGTGATGGTAAGGTCAAGTGCTTGTGGGTGGTTGAACAAGGAACTCAAGATGAGTACAGAGGTCTAGTTAGCTCACACAGAGAGAATATCAGAAAGGCAAAAGCCCAGCTAGAACTCAACCTGCCTGCTGCTGTGAGGTTTTTACAAATACACCAGTATAAATACACCAGAAAACACATCACACCCCACCCCACATAGTACCCCACTACCCCACCCTGCCACCCCACCACCCCTCACCACGCTACACAGCAGACCACACAACACACCGCACCAACACCTTGGTAATATGGTGCTGTGCAAGCATTGTGGAGGCAGGGAATTAATGTGCCCAAGTCAGGAATTTATAGAAAAATAGAGTTATTTTATTTTCCTGAAAACCTGCCCCCAAAACTATATACAGAAATTAATTTAGTTTTCATGAGAAGATTCAGTTAGGTTGAGAAGATCTTACAAGGATACCGTAGGAAAATTTGACTATTTTGGAAGTTAGGAGCTGGAAAAGGCTAAGCTACTAAACACAGCGTTCCCCACTATTGATCAGGCCGAGCCTAAAGTTTACTCACAGGTGAGTCAGGCTGGCTGAGAGAAAGGGCGCTCCAGATGCTTGTCCCCTCGATCTCTTTCAAAGCCCTTCGAGGTTTGTTAAGGCCTAGCAAGCCTGCATAAAGGGGGTGCTTATGGTGGGAAGCCGTCCAAAACAGGGATGGTCCTGTCCCTCAGGAGCTTGTCCTTCAGAGCGACAGGAGACTCCTTCTGCATGAACTATCCTGGTGGGGGAGAACTCTAAGGCAAGGGCCCCAAGGCAGGAAGTCCCCCAATATTTACACTCTTCCTAGACAAAGAGCCAAGTTACCACTTCCTAGGTGCAAAGACCACAGCCAATCCCCAGCCCAATTCCAGTGCGGGCACTGCAGGGGGCACCCCTCCTGCTGAAGGGCCCTTTGCTCCCCCTCTTCACGCCTGCAGGGCAGGGAGGGGGGAACAGGTTTTTTGCGCCTTTCCTCTCCCATTCAAACCACAGAGGGAGAGAGATTTTGGGGTATATCGGACTCCAGGACAGCAAGTTCTCCTTGCTAATGTTGCTTAAGTTATAGCAACTTCAAACACAGTGAGATTTAGCAGCCATGCCCTTAAATACCGCAATGCTTGCATAAAAACAGAGCTCAGCTGGCCCACTTAATTGTGACTCATTCCAGTGAACTTCATTGCCATTTTTGAATATGTCTGCTCAACAAACATCATAGAGCTCTTGCTCACAGCATCTTTCTCCCTAGGACTTGTAGGGAAATGCTGTTTTGTTCCTTATGCACTATATATATGCATACACACCCCCCCACACCTGTTTCCCTCCCATACAGAGCTGCTTTCAAATATATAAATAAAGATTCATCAAAACACAGACTATTTAAGAAATATTGCTGACACCCTCTGTGCAGAAAATGGGGAAGTAAAAAGTGGATATTTTTTTCTCAGACAGAATTTCTTTTTTTTTTTTCTTGATTATTGCTGGAGATGACCAACCAGATGGAGATGACTCTTGGCCAAATTCACAAACAAGTTAGCTTTGAAAAGACAGGCTTTTTAAATTGCAAGTTAGTAAGTCTCAGGGTCTTTAGGTAACTACGCCCCTCCCAGTTCTCCAAATTTTTAATACGTGGTCTAAAGATCAGCAATGATAATTTTGCACGATAATTGTTCATTTGTCATATAAACTTCTCCAAGACCATTGTGAATTAGGAAGTACTGAATGAAATCCCTTCTGCATGATAAAAGCTTGAAGAATGAAAATGGAGATAGGCAAGGGGAAAGCTCAGTAATTCCAGCACCAGAGACAACTGCCTTCAGCAGCATGGATATCATTCACAGGGACCATTAAAGAAGGTGTGTTTGCCAGGCACAGCTACTGTGGCATGCATTAGATATGCTCATTGCATGTGGCAAACAGCTATCCTTTGGGGACTTCTGCAGATACTTGAACACTAACCTTGTTCCATTTTTCATCTTACTGTGATAAATAAATTATTACAGACATTAATGCAAAGGATTTTGCTTCAAGGTGGAATTACCAGCGTTATTATGGTATCTTGGCTGCCCATACATGAACTGTGCTCTAATCACATTATTTGTAGAGCACACTTCACTGTAGCTGAGTAAGTCTATTGATTATATTTTGGTGGTGCCTTAAAATAAAGATGAGTATCAATTTATAGTGAGCTTTCTTAATGATTAATTTTTTTGTCCATTCTTCATAACAAATTATACTCCAAAGTAGCAATATTATGTCTCTTTGCAATGAAAAGGAGGGCACCTGAGAGGCTGGATGCCAGACCCTTTCTTGCCGTGCAGGTGCCCTCCCTGCAGCACTGTCAGGGCTCCCACCTCCTCCTAGACTGCACCCCTCGACTGGTGATGCTGAAACCAGCTGGGTGCTCTGCAGGGTTCATACAGCACCAGTAGAGGTCCCTGCCAGGTAAGGAATCACCATCCACAGATCGCCTCGGAGGAAAAAGAACACTTTTTGGAATCATTTTGCACACTGTTTCAAAAGGCGCAGACATGGGAAGGGCAGCCTTCCCAGCCCCGAGCACAGCCCTCCACAGAACGCAGATGTTTTGTGTGCAGAAGAACACAGGATATAGGCAGCTTTCCAGAACATATGTGTATGCATACAGATGGGTTTGTTGCATGGACTTGGACAGGAATGCATACGGGAAAATATTCTGCTGCAACCTCAGACTACGACGGTGACTGTGAGGTGTTTCTCAAAGGGAAGTTACCCAGCTGTCATCTGCTCACTTTCAATGGTGGCCCCTGGGACCAATGTGCAGTCTCCTGCACATCATCTTCCCTTGGTCTTTGTTCCTTGGAACAAGCCTTCAAGCCTAGGCACTCAAGCCTAGACACACAGGGTCAGAGCAGAGGACCCTGCAGCCTGCCTCAGAGAAGGTGGCCTGTAGCAAATGTTTGAAGGAATGAATATAATAAGAGATAAATACAAAGAAATCTCCTTCGTATCCGCTTAAATCTCAGGCACGTTTTCTCCACATAGAATCACAGAATCAACCAGGTTGGAAGAGACCTCCAAGATCATCCAGTCCAACCTAGCACCCAGCCCTAGACAATCAACCAGACCATGGCACTAGGTGCCTCATCCAATCTCCTCTTGAACACCTCCAGGGATGGCAACTCCACCACCTCCCTGGGCAGCCCATTCCAATGGCAAATCACTCTCTCTGTCAAGAACTTCCTCGTAACATCCAGCCTATACTTCCCCCAGCACAACTTGAGACTGTGTCCCCTTGTCCTGTTGCTGGTTGCCTAGGAGAAGAGACTGACCGCCACCTGGCTACAGCCTCCCTTCAGGTAGTTGTAGACAGCAGGGAGGTCTGCCCTGAGCCTCCTCTTCTCCAGGCTAAACAACCCCAGCTCCCTCAGCCTCTCCTCACAGGGTTTGTGTTCCAGGCCCCTCACCAGCTTCGTCGCTGGTAGATGGTTATCTCAAACTCTTTTATATCCAAATCCATTGAAAAAACTCATTGCTAACACACCCTCCAAATCTACTGAGACTCGTTTTAAAATTTAGACAAGGTTTAGCACATTGCATTGAGGCTATAAAGCTTGCTATTATGAAAACTGTTTATTATTTTATTATAAAAGCTTTCTGCAGTGTATATAACAAAATATTTATAGTGAGAAACCCCCTGGTGCAGAGTTGCTATTAATAGCTTCTGTTTCAGCATTTATACATGTGAAAGATTCATTAGATCACTGAATCTAGCATGTGAAAGCTTAAAAGGAAAGCCTTTTTTTTTTTTTTAACAGCACACAAGTGAAGCAGAAACATTGAGAAATAAAATATAATTAAAAGTTACATTCTCTGAAATGATTTAAATTTCTTTATAATTTTCTGCCTGAGAATTTCATAATGAAGGATAGCTCTAGTTCTGTGGAAACTGTTCAATGCCAACTAGAGGCATCACTCAATGCTGCACATTGTTTCTTTTCTTTGACAATTTGATAGGTAACTAGATGTGCACAGCCTATGGATGCATTTACCATAATGTACCCGTCAGAATATCACTCAGCTGCCCCTTCACCTTAACCAGACAATAATTCCTTGAGCAAATTTGATGCCTCATCCTAAGCACATCATTGCTTTTCTTGACTAATCCAGAATTGCTCTGAGAGATGGAACTGGGCCATGGAGTCCTCCATGCCACCTCATTTTGTTTGTAGCCCTTCTTCAAGAGAAGAATGAGTCAAGCAGGTTTAAAATTGACTTGGAACTCCCTGTCCCACTTTTGTTTCAAACAAGAGAGAAAAGAAAGAGAGAATATGGGATGCTTTTATTAATTCCTACTTCTTCAAGATGTAACATATTTCTTCTGTTGTTAGGCTTTTAGAATTGCTTCCAAACCACAGTATTCCTTTGGGTGCTGTAATGGCATTTATGAAGGCTGGGAGGAAGCTCCAATGTATAAAACTTTCAGCAAGGGTGTTTTAAAACACAGAGTGATTTTGTGCCATTTGAAAAGATCAAGACATTTTCCAAAAGAAGACTAAACTTGTAAATCAGAAAATGTCATCTTTATGTCTATATACTGCACAAACTTTGTCAGAACCAAAGTACCTGTAAACTGGCCTTTCCAATAATTTCAAGATAAGGTTAATATCTAGTATAGCAAATCCTGAGACAGAAAAAGGCTCAGCAGTGAGACACTTTGGAAATGACATCCCTTAAATGTTTTGTGTCATCAGTACTCATTCTATAAAAGAATCACACAGGCATGTTTGTGTGTTTGTACTCCAATAGGGCAGCTAAGTTGGTGTCCAGATGTTTTATTTTTCTTTTCTGCTGATCTGATAGGGTGCTGCTTAGGCAGCAAATTAAAACAAAACCATACCCAAACCAACCAAACAAAAATACAAGGAGAAAATAGGAAAATAGGGAGGGATTGGCTATGTGAGAGTGTGTAGCTGAAATAATTCCAGATTTTCACTGCAGTATTCCCCTGGTAGACAAACAGATAGAAAAATGCCCCAAACAGCATGTTAATCACAGCAGCACCATGACGGAGGTGTTCAAAAGGAGACTGGATGAGGCATTTAATGCCATGGTCTAGTTGATTGGACAGGGGCGGGTAATAGGATGGACTGGATGAGCTTGGAAGTCTCTTCTAACCTCACTGATTCTATGATTCTATGGCAAGTCATACAGCAAAAAAAGCCCTCCACTCATGTCAAAGGGAACAGGGTCTTAGTGAGCAAGAAGCAACCCTTTATTGAATCTTTCAATTTTAGTTAAATTTTGGACATACAAGACCAAAACTTTCTCTTAATCACAGGCAGGTGCCTCAGTGAAACACAAACATCCATAACATGTAAATATAAAAAGAAGAAAGCAGGTTTATGATCAATGTTTATTGTTATATCATAAAGACTAATCTTACCAGGACAGTCTGCCAAATGAAATCACCCAGTCCAGTAAGTGCCCACCAAGGGAATCCATGTGAGAGAGAGGCATTAATAATGGCACAGCTGCAGAAAATGTTTCTCAGAGCTGGCATCTTATTAGGTACTGCTAATGCTATCATGAAACAGGTAATGTTCATGAAACGACTTGGTTTGTGATGCTGAGGGGAAAAAAAGAAAGCATGAGTGGACTGTCTGGTGGATGCACAGCATGAGCGAGATAAAAATTCTGATTAAATATTTAGACTTGGGGAACACAAAGGTGGTTTGAGACATAAGCCGAGCTGTGTTCGTGATTAACAAGAAAGTGTTGATGCTTCCTTCAACGAGTAGATGGCAGCAGTACCATTCTCTGCATAAATGTAGTCCTGTAGACTATGCTTTTGCAATGGGTGGACAAAGATGAATGGAAGCCCTGCTCTGAAACAGGCAGCTGGAGGCAAAGGAAAAAAGGAAAGAAAATAAGTGTAGTTTCTCCCACAAATTCAGCTCAAGAAACTCATATTACTGCTATTCAGTAATGACTCTATGATTCTATGTTACTGCTATTCAGTATTTATTCAAACATCCATAAAAAGTCTATTTTTTTCTTCCAGATAGGACTTTGTTATTTTCTCTGCAGGAAAAGAATGAAGGACTGCCAATAATATTCTGGTCATTAAGAATCAAGAGCACATATTGAGTTTGCATACAATGTAGAAGCAATAATCAGGCTGCAGTGCTTTTCCATTACTGTGTGTCCACCTTCTAGACCAGGGAAAAGTACATAGCTGGTATGTTCATAGCAGTGAAACATTTCTACAGGTTTCTATGACAGAATATTTATTTATCTGTTATTCAACTAGATTTGATCATTTGCCCTGCCAGTCTGTTTCCAGAAGCTGGCCCTGCTATCTGTATGTGAATGCTTTTTCTGCTTTAACAGTCAGGAAATTAGTAGCCTTCAGGGGTTGGAAGCCTGGTTGCTTGTCTCTGGATTTGAGGAACTGAAGCCACGGCTCCTGTTTCCAGCTGTCAGCCCAGCAGAGAGGAACAGATGATGGCCAAGTACTCAGAACAGCCAAATAACAACTGGAAGGATCTGCCTGTATTAATCTGGCACAAAGCAGCAAGATTTTGGGTTGTTTAGCAAGTTTAGGTATATAACATGAGTATGGATGTAATAACACAGCGGCTAACTATCATTACTGTTGCCTGCTAAGTGGCAAAGGTTGGGAGCTGTATGCCAAAGAGAGACCTTCAATTGAAAGAACTACTTAGATGAATTGCCAGCACACAGCAGCTCAATTTGCCTTCTCTCACAGTGCATAAGAGTATTGCTGTGCAGGCATATGGAGATGTGACACAACTTTCAAAGCTCATACAGGAGGTTCCAGATCATTAAGTCCAAGACTGTGGCTTAGGTTTCTCTTGTACCACATCTAGGTAATCATGTTCTTCCTTCAATCTGTATCATGAGCAAGGGCCTAGAATGTAGACACATCATCTTCTAGGAAAGCTGTTCGGGAGAGACTGACTTTTGGACAAGCATCCTGGATTAATATAGCCTGCTCTCAGAAGCCACCCTCTGTACACACAGACAGAAGGGAAAGTAACACATACACACAATCTGGGTTGAGATAAAGAGAGTTTAATGAGGGGATACAATGCACAATCTGTCAATTTGCAGAAAAGCTCAGCAAAATGCAGAAGCAGAAGCCAGTGAGCTCCTCCCACCCCCTGACCTGAAGCCTGACCAGAGGAAAAGACCAGCACCCCAAAACCAGGAAACTGAAAGCAGCAAGCAGACCAGGAAGCTTAACATGTTACACTCTGAACTTGAAGCCTCATAATACTTTTCTCCAGCCAGCAATTTAATTTTGAAGCTGGCATGACAGCAGCATAGTATTGAACATCAGCAGCAGATTCAACTCAACCCATGATCTACTCCACCTCTTATTCTGTACCATCTACATCATGTCCAGCAGCAGTTAACACCAAACAACATACATCATTTACTGCCCATTCTCACTCAGAATGAGATAGCTTTGCACAGAAGTCTGCTCACTGCAGATGCTCTGGAGCTTCACCCTGTCCCAGAGTAGCCCAGATCAGTCCATGACTAGTCCAAATGGTGGGCAGTCAATTCCAGTGACTCCTTCCACCCCTCATAGTCTGATGGCATGAGACTCCACTGTGCACATGTATCTACTAAAGATGTATACTCCTGTAGATTCAACTTGCCAAACTATTGGCTCTGTACAGTCCAATAAACCCAACTGTCTGACTCTCTTCCATCTGGTTAGAAGCAGGGCCCTTCTAATTCTGACTGGATTCACTTGCACCTTGTGAAGATGTTTTGGGATTCCCTTCAGGATAATCAGAAGCAGTATCAGTTCTTCTGTTCTTTTTTGGTCACTTTCCACTGGAAACTGGGGCAGCATTCTTCTGGGGAGAATTTCCTTGCAATTCATGTGCTCACACAGATAACACTGAAGTGGATTTTTTGTCCCACTTCTTCATGTTCTCCCCATAGTCACTTAAGTAGAATCACAGGGTATACCATGGTGTGTACCTTCCAGATTCTCTCCCTTGAACAGGGAAGCATTTGCTCCTCATGGCTGAAACACAGGCCATACAGATAGGGAATACAGCATGTTCTTTTTGAGTTGTTGGACCTTCCAGGACAGTTCTTTCACAGATGAAACACAGGCCTATACAGAGGAAAACAGACTTCCTTTGCATTGCTGGAGCCTGCTAGTAGTTTCATCCACCATTTG
Source organism: Tricholaema leucomelas (assembly GCA_013400475.1). Taxonomy (NCBI): domain Eukaryota; kingdom Metazoa; phylum Chordata; class Aves; order Piciformes; family Lybiidae; genus Tricholaema lacrymosa; species Tricholaema leucomelas. Next base: position 639,467 of record WAAF01017359.1, on the reverse strand, counting down.
TCCAACCTTCATCCCCGCATCCATAATCACTAGACCATAGCCTCAAGTGCCACATCCGCTCTTTTTTTAAACACCTCCAGGGATGGTGACTCCACCACCTCCCTGGGCAGCCTGTTCCAGTGCCTGACCACCTGCTCAGGAAAGAACTTCCTCCAAACATGCAACCTAAACCTCCCCTGATGCAACTTGAGGCCATTTCCTCTTTTCCTAACATTAGTAATTCAGGAGAAGAGACCAGCTCCAGCCTCACTACAACCTCCTTTTAGGTAGTTGTAGAATGTAGTTACTCAGGGTGGTTCTGAGGTTTGCAAATAGCATTTTCCTACATTAACACTAACTCCAGGAATTTTTTTTTTTTTTTTTTTTTGAGAAATCTCATCAGGATGAAACTGAATTTACCAAAGATTTAGCATGTGGGCATTCCAGAAACGCCAAAGGAAAGAAGTGGATGGCTTCCCATCCTAGAAGTGTTCCCATCCTTTCTTCATTTTTTTGCTTAATTTTTCTTTCTATGTTTGTAAAGGATATGGGGAAATATCCACCACTGCTTGAATTAAATCTAACAAAAAAGTGCTGTAACAACTGATGTTGGACTGTTGTGCAAGACTACATGGATGGCTTTAGTAATATGATCACCTGAGGATTACTGTAGGGTTGACCTTGTCACACAGGAGGAGGTGAAGCTGACCACTATTTTTGAGGAAATCAGTGCTTTCAGTCATTCCTTATGACACATCGCTATAATCAGTTTTGTCACCCATATATACATATATATATATATATATATATATGCATAAACTGAGTAACACACTTGGCCCAGAACTAATACAGGCTACAATGCCCAGGCTGTGGGATAGCTGCCCAGTTTTCCACGTGACAAGAATGCATCTTAATTTAGTGTGCTTCAGGAGAAAGGCTAAAATGCTCACAAACAAGAGATATTTACATTATCTCTGGGAATGAAGATCTGCAAAGCTGGCCAGCAAAAGGCTGAAGGAAGGAGTTTTGTGAAGATTCAGCTAAGACTAATGAAACAAGGCTAAAACAAAAGAACATGCAGCTTTAAAACAGATTTTGAAGGCCATAGTGCCCAAGCAAAGACCTTTACCTAATTATCTGCAACTTTCATATTAAGTTGAAACTCTCGGTATGATAATGAGCCAAACTCAGTATGCACTAAACATATATGACATGTTACTCAACTCTGTGTCCAAAATGTGTTAAATGTCAACCAGAAGGCAGAGACAGACGGGAATAGAGCATTAAAAAAAACCCACAACACAAAATCCACAAGGGGAACATCTCCCTCTAGGGGAAAAAGACTGTGGATTTAGCAGAGACGAGGACAGTTGTGGGCTGTGCTCCTTTGCTTCAACTCAAGACAATAAGACTTTCCCGCATTTTGCCAGCAACATAATTTCTATTATATATTAGCACTATTGCAAAGATTTGCCTCTCTGACTTTGTTGGATGTTACCCAGGATGTACTGACTCGAGCTCAACCACTTCCAGTAAATGCATTTTTCAATGTCAATACCAAATCTGTTGTATCTGTTGCTTTAATAGCTTTATGAACCTGTATCAATGCAACGGAAAAAGACAAATGTTAATTTTGTCAGACAGTAATTTCCATGAGAAACTCTGGGGCTCTGAGGCCCAAAACACGGGATAAGCTGGCCAGAATTCTTTCCTAATACTAGAAGTTTCTAGTTTAGATTTGAAGAGACACAGCAGCAGCAACTGCAGTAACTGCAGCCATCTATGGCAGACCAATGCCTTCTGGTAATTATTCAGTCATTGACTTTTGGACTGCATGATGTTAGCTAAGTGATGGAGGTTTTAGTGAGTTAAGAAAGGTAATGACAGTCAGAAGGCTAAAAGACATACAGCTTCCCTTCAACTTACAACTCTGAAATCAGATCAGAAATCACAAAGACAGAACTTTTCCATTGTTACCTCCTTCCCAGAATATCAATTTCTGTGTAAATAACCTCACTGCACCATTTGATTTATTTCATCTCAATAGAAAGACAGCAGCAATGCATGACATGCTTACAAACAGGAGCTATGCATTTGGTAAGGCATGAAGAAGTGAAATGTATGTTAAGTTGAATTCATGCTGAAAGGATATTTACTGTGTGTGCAGAACAGCCTGGACATTGCAAGAATCACTATGACCTTTAAGAAAACAGTGAAATACAGAGAAAGATGTCCATTGTGTTTCACATGAGGGTCATTGAGAGCAAACAGGTGCAGTTAAAGAGGACTCTGTTAAAAAGAAGTAGAGAGTTTGTTTTCTGGAGGGACATAGCTTGGTGCTTTACTTGATACACAGAAATGCGAATTGTGGTAGATTTTGCTACAGTCCTTAAATTCATAACAACTCATTTAGCATCCACATAATAAAAACAGATCCTGTAGGTCTGTGTGAAACATTACCTCTCTTTGGTACTAGCCATCTGTAAATTATCACCTCCTGTTTAGGTGAGGAAGATCACAGGATCACAGGATATTAGGGGTTGGAAGGGACCCAAGGAGATCATCGAGTCCAACCCCCCTGCCAGAGCAGGACAATACTATCTAACACAGATCACAGAGGAACACATCCAGACAGGCCTTGAAAGTCTCCAGAGAGGAACACTCCACAACCTCTCTGGGGAGCCTGTGCCAGTGCTCTGTGACCCTTACAGTAAAGAAGTTCCCCCTTGTGTTGAGGCAGAACCAACTTACACCCATTGCTCCTTGTCCTATCACAGGGAGCAAGTGAGCAGAGCCTGTCCCCCCTCTCCTGGCCAGCCTTCAGATACTTATAAACATTTATCAAATCCCCTCTCAGTCTTCTTTTCTCCAGACTAAAAAGCCCCAGGTCCCTCAGCCTCTCCTCATAAGCCATGCCCTCCAGTCCCTTAGTCATCCTCGTAGCCCTCCACTGGACCCTCTCCAGCAGATCCCTGTCCCTCTCAAACTGGGGAGCCCAAAACTGAACACAGTATTCAAGATGAGACACAGTATTCAAGATGAGTATTCAAGATACTTGTGTTCCTTTTAAACCTCAGCCCCCAAAGCCCAGGTGTGATCATTCTTTCCTCCTGTCTTCCACACACTCCTTACCCATCCCCTCTGCATTGATCCATACTATAGAAGTACTATTCGCTGCACTCAGGGATTTGAAGCACAATGACGGTAAATTATTTAGCAAACAATTAGAGGAATGAGTGTAAACAAAACCACTCATTTCCAAAAGTATCTTTAATCACTTGATGTGACTCAGAACCCTAGGCAAATATTAAGATAATTAATTGCTGTCAACATGTCAGTCACATGAAAAGCACCTTCAGTCAATTATGCAGACGTGTTCCTCATACTTCAGAAGGTGTGAACACAGCTACCTGCTGTTTCTGTCAAGGTCACACTTTGAATTCACAACACTCTTCCCACAGTGTAGAAGTTCAAATCTATTCTGATGGTTCCTTTAGGATTTTCAAGCCTTTGTTCAGCAATCATTGTCAATGAATGAAATGCTCACTTTATATCTCAAATGACTGCTTCAAATATAACCTTTGAATAACCTCCAGTAATTGGTTGACAGATGCTGTACATGTGAGTTTGGATGTAAAAACTGTTCTAACAAAATCCAGACAGGCACAGAAATGTGGAAACCCATAATCAAAAAGGCAAATCAAGGCACAGTTCCAGAAGCCAGCTGTTCACATTTTGTTTTGCAGAAAAGATTTTAGTTTATAGCACTCCATCACATGATGGTAACATATTCATGCCTTCAAATATCTACTTTAAGTATTAAATATAACTGAAAATTGCTACTGTTAGAGGTCTTTGAGATTCCTAACTTCCATATGCATCTATGAAACATCTCCAGAAGGGATGTTGTTGGAGGTACACTGACACTCCCACCAAATGATCGCTCTCTGGGAGGAACACAACTCCAAAGCCTGTCTCATTTTGGTACATCCTCATTAGCCTCTCAGGAGGCAGTAAATACCTAAACTTTTATGCCCCTTTGATAGCTGTTTTGCTGTAACCTTACTTTAGTTCTTCCGTTCTTCAGCATTACATGCTTGTATTTATCCATTGTTGCTTTAAATATGTGTGCTTAAATGCACTGCTGTGGCATTTCATTATTCTGACTTCTTAATGAAGGAAAGCAGCATTAAGAAGGTAGAGCTGTACAGTTTGTTTTCTGGCACAGGTCTTTACACAAATGCTGGCATCGTTCTGTGCACATGGAGTGCTGTGCCTATAAATGCCAAGTAAAAAGACAGGCACAGAGTTCCTCACTACCTTGAATGTTCCTGTGACTGCTGTGTTAATCCTGTGACCCACAAAGGGAGAGTGCAAGGATTAGGTTTCCAAAGGCATTAGGCACCCAAATACTATTTCAGTGTCACTTTGATTGTATATATCACATGAAATCCTTAGCCTCCACTGCTCAGATATTGCCTAGCATTCCAATGTCAACTCTGCATATTCAAACTCTGTCTCTGAGCAACTCACTTCTACCTGTGACAGAAGGAATTTAAAATAACAAAAGCTTAAGGCACCTAAGTTTACGTAGCCCTCGGCTGCTTTAGTCTTTGCTAACCTTGGAGGAGGAGGCACTGAGGAGCATAGCACGGCCTTCCTTTGCTGCCTGCCCATCAGGCTGAGGAAGAGTCAGCAGCACATCCATGGGCTCCTGCAGCTCTGTTTCCCTTAGTCCTCTGGCAACACATTGGCTCAAGTTTCTGTTTGCTCAGGGCCCCTGCACTTCATGGAAGCCTAGACCTAGAAGTGCACTCTGGGGACTCACTCACAATGCATTTGCTCATTTTTCTGAGTCTCACTAGAATGCTTTGCAGTTGCACCCTCAGAGTCTGGAGGCTACCCAAAGGAAACAGCATTTAACCTAAACACATTTTGGACTCCGGAGCGGATGCTGCGTTTTGGGGCCTAGCTCATGCTATATGCAATGAATTACAATTTTATGCCCCAGAGCAAATGTACTGCAGGATCCTTTTCTTAGGGTGAAAAAACATCCATATCTTTAATCAATGTGACACAGCTTTTCAGCATCTGAGCACTTGTAACATCAAGAATGGTAAGGGCTCTCTAGAGACAGGTTTCACTGTACATTAACTTTCTCAGTGTGTCAGCTTTCCATTGTAGTTGGAGAAGTCCCTGTCAGAGCTCCGGTGTTAGGACAAAGCACACCAATAAGAAAATTGAATTCTCAGAACTAATATGTCTGCTAAAGTCATTCTGCTTCTTTACAGGTCACGACAACTTAAAAGGTATTGGTGACCACTCACACAGGCATGAAAAGGTGTGTTTGGATCAAAGACAAGTCAGAGCTCCCTGGAGAAGTTCACCACTGGCCAGCAGCTGTGACAGATGGGAAGTCATCCTGTAACATTAGCACTGATCTGTGAGAAATGGGTTTGTACAGACTGTGGCATAATCAAGCAGTTCTGAAACTTTGTGAGGGGCCAGAGAAGAGACAATAGGCTGGTCAAGTATGCCCAACAAACAGGCCTGCCTCACATCCCTATGTAACCACAGCATGCAATTTCAGAACAGTGATTTTTCACACTGAAACTGCATGCCTACCCTACAAACTCTACACAGCAAAGTAAATAGCTGGCAGGTAAGGCCTGACCTGGAGAAAGAAACACACTGAGCAAAGTCCTTCTACTCAGAGACCAAGTACCATGGGAAAGAAGATCAGCTGCCCAAAAACCTGAACTGGAAGTGGCATCTCTCCAGTAATCACCGAAAATAGGGGCAAAAAGGGATTTTAAATTTTCTGTGATAGGACAGTGAGAAACTGATATCTCTTTTAGATCCTTAGCCTCTTGAAGAAGCAAGAAGACTGGTCCCACTGTAGGACCAGTCCAAAGACTTGCAGCCCTCTGCCAGATAAAGTGAAGTATTATAGCCTAAACATTGTATAATCTGATTCTCTAGCAGAAAGATGAGCTCCAGTGAAAGGGATTTACTGACAGACTACTGTTCAATGAGATCTCATTTGAGATCTCATTCTTCATGTCTTAGATGTCTTCTCTATTCACTAAGAAAATTGCAGTAGTAGGGCAAGCACTCAAAAAAGTGGTTGTATTTGTGTCTTTCTGCAGTGTCCAGAAAAAGGGCAGTTTTAAAACAAATAGAAGTCAGAAGGTATTTAATATAGAGCATTATTCTCCAATACTGCACAAGCATCATCATGCAATATCAAGGTAACTATTTCCCACTCACGCCCACACTTCAACATTCATTTATGCTCAGGTTTTGCACTTTAAATTATACTTACACCTTCCTTCTGAAGAGAAAGGGTTTTGGAAGTGGACCAGAATTTCCTTGTACCCTCTGCTTACTTCCTTAATGCAGCCAGAACAGTGAAAGGAACATCAGTGAGCGCTGAGTGTAGTCTATGTCAGGATATCCATCTTTCTCAGAGGGAAAGATAGAGTACTCTAATATGCAAGGTTTTGTAATAACAAAATGTCTCACCTAAAATTTCAGCTTAGTTGGTAGATTGGGTAGAAAGAATTATTCCCATGTAGATTCTAACATTGTATTTTAATAAATGTTTTAAATAAAGGGAAGGCTACTTGCAAGGCAGTTTTGCTTTGTTCTAATGAAATATTTACCATGCTGTAATTGCAGTCCATCCTTCAGGCAGAAGGATACTGCCAGCCATGTAATAAATATTCTACTATCCCTCAGCTGGGCTTTTTGAAAAGGAAACTTCTCTTGGTTGCTAACAGATGTTTGATAATGGCCTGTTCTGAGAGGCTCACTATATGCAGCATGTTATCACATTTTACAATCATTTACACATTTGAAAAACTTTATTAACTCTGCCTCACAGAAGAGGAACAAGCCACGTGAGTCAAGTCATCCAGTTACTTCTTAACCACAGCAACACTTTCTAAAACCGCTTAAAAAAAAAAACTACTTCCAAAAAAAAAAAAATCCAAGAAACTCTTGGTGGGGAAAAAAAGCTAGAGAGATAGAATCATAGAATCAGTCAGGGTCAGAAGGGACCAGAAAGATCACCTGGTTCCAACCCCCCTGCCATGGTAAGGGACACCCTATCCTACCCTACCCTAGATCAGGGTACCCTGATGTCCTGGTTTCAGCTGGGACAGACTTAATTTTCTTCCTAGTACCTGGTACAGAGCTGTGTTTTGGCTTTAATGTGAGAATAATGTTGATAGCACACCGATAGAATAGAACAGAATCAACCAGGTTGGAAGAGACCTCCAAGATCATCCAGTCCAACCTATCACCCAGCCCTATCCAGTCAACTAGACTATAGCACTAAATGCCTCATCCAGTCTTTTCCTGAACACCCCCAGGGACGGCGACTCCACCACCTCCCCGGGCAGCCCATTCCAATGGCAAATCACTCTCTCTGTCAAGAACTTCCTCCTAACATCCAGCCTATACTTGCCCCAGCACAACTTGAGACTGTGTCCCCTTGTCCTGTTGCTGGTTGCCTGGGAGAAGAGACCAACCCCCACCTGGCTACATCCACCCTTCAGGTAATTGTAGACAGCAATGAGGTCTGTCCTGAGCCTCCTCTTCTCCAGGCTAAACCCCAGCTCCCTCAGCCTCTCCTCATAGGGTTTGTGTTCCAGGCCCCTCACCAGTTTTGTTGCCCTTCTCTGGACACGTTCCAGCAGAAGTACTACGATGCACTAGTTGTTGCTGAGTACTATTTCTCCTAAGTTAAGGACTTTTTAGTTTTCCATGCTCTGCCAGTGAGTGGGAGTGAGTATGTCAAGGGCAGCTGACCTGAATTAACCAAAGGGATATTGCATACCATAGAAGGTCATGCTCAGGCACACATCACCAGGCAGTAAGCAACTGCATTGTGCATCACTTGTCTTTTGTTGGGGTTTCTTTCTCTTTTTATTGTATTTCTTTTCATTACTATTATTATATGGCTGTTATATTGAATTTTGTTTTAGTTAATAAACCATTCTTATGTCAACCCACAAGTTTTACTTAGTTTTACTTTATTTTTTTAGTTTTCCTGAGTGGGAGGAACGGGGAGGGGGAAAGAGAGAGCAAGTGGCTGCGTGGTCTTTAGCTGGTGTCTGGGATTAAGCTCTAATAAGAGGGCAACGTGCAGAACTAAATCCTCCCGCTATTGCTGCATCTCTGCTACTAAAATTAACTGAGAGCCTAGATCTTCCTTCAGTTAATATCAGAATATTTTGGGGTTCTTTTCAAAGCTCTTTCAAAGGCACAAAATCTAATTTAATCATGACAAAGACATCAAAAAGGCCTGGATTTAGTTTCACATTTGAAAGTTTGTAGTCAAACTCCAGTGATGCTTACAGGATGCTTATTCTTCTATTGCTTCTGCCCTCTTCCACTAGAGCTGGTATAGGCTCAACATCTTCATGCTCATGTCAATTGTGAATCTGTTTACATAAAGCAGCTGCAAGTGTTCCTTTACAACCAAATTACTTAGAATAGTAGAAGTTCATGTGATGGTGTAGAGAGGACAGACAATCTCACAGGAGCTTCCACATTCATCCTTATCTGCATTACTGCAGATTACTCACAGCTTCTCTGTCATAGGAAAGAACATGGTGGCAACAAGCAGGGAGAGAACAAGCAGCAGCAGCAAAAGTGAAGCTATTTTCAGTTCCCTCTCAGTTTCTGCCTTTCCTTACTGGGCTTTGATCTAATACTTCAATCTGACAAATGGAAAAGAACAGAGGATAGCCAGAAGGTAGCAATAAATATGCAGTAGTACTTTTCCGTCTTTAGTTTCCACCTTCATACGTAGCAGCCAAATTGCTTCAACATATTCCTCCTCACAGAATGGGGAGGAGGACACTTTATGCCAAACAGAGATGTATTTGTTTCCTCTTAAAAGAAAAGATCATCCTCTCACTTCTGTATTCAGAACAGCATATTTACAGAGTTGTTACATTGCCTACAACCAGACTTTAAATATTTATTGCTCATGTGGTTGAAAAATAATGCAATCAGATGACAAGCAATTCTCCACAGATTCTCCCTCTGACAACATTTCAAGCCGTGGGGGAAAGCACGCTACAGCTGGCTGGCACCTTACCCTGCAAGCAGCTCTGCAGGGATGGATCCCGCTTGCATGCTGGGTTCCTCCACAACTGAGAGGGGAACACAAGCCTAAGGGGCCCAGTGTTTCACATCTCACAGAAAAGTCCCACAGGCTCCCAAACCAAAGCAGGAAGAAAGAAGCAACATAATAGTAATTTTCTGGTTTGTGTACTTCTGATAGGCCTCACAGAGCATTACTGTCTGGATCTGGTAAGGGGTTTGGATTGCAGTCTGTACTAGCCAGCTGATAGCCTCTATGTCTCCATGTATCTCTGTGAATCATAGAATCATAGGATCAACCAGGTTGGAAAAGGCCTCCAAGATCATCCAGTCCAACCTAGCACCCAGCCCTATCCAGCCAACTAGACCATGGCACTAAGTGCCTCAGCCAATCTCCTCTTGAACACCTCCAGGGATGGCAACTCCACCACCTTCCTGGGCAGCCCATTCCAATGGCAAATCACTCTCTCTGTGAAGAACTTCCTCCTAACATCCAGCCTATACCTCCCCCAGCACAACTTGAGATTGTATCCCCTTGTTCTGTTGCTGGTTGCCTGGCAGAAGAGACCAACGCCTACCGGGCTACAGCCTCCCTTCAGGTAGTTGTAGACAGCAAAGTGAAGGAGACATCCTGACCAGCAGTGAAGACTTAAGTCACAAAGAATGGAAACATTCAGCTGGTTTGACTCGTTCCACAGCCTGACAACTATTTTTCTGTCCAGGAGCAGCCACCAGCATCACTGGAACAGGAAGCAACATGCCATGTTTTTTAAAGAGAGCTGACAGAAATCAAGCTCTCAAATTGGAGAAAAACCACAGAATTATATTAGGAGAGATACAGGAAAGAAATTACAGAAGCAGATACAACAATCATGGTGAACCCCCGTTGAATTTTCCCTGTGATGGAGGGACCATAGGCCCAAAGAGGCTTATACATGCCTTGCCTTGCCTGGACTTGTTTTTGTGCCCAAACCAAAGGTAAACACATTGAACGGACAAGAGAGGCACAATAGGCCTGGTGCCATAAAGTCTGGCCTGCCCAGGGCCCAAGTTGTGTAACGCCGTTGTGTAAGTGGTTGTATAAGCCCTTGCGCTTAGCTTATGGCCCACAACGTGTAAGGCCCATGCTCTTCCCATATTTGGGGGTACTAGACCTGTGGACCCTTCCTAATTTGGTGTGTTTTGGCCGACTGCCAGAAGGCTACTGGACGATACCGTGGCCGAAGGACCATTAATGTCGGCCCACGTCTGATAAATAGGGCCATTCAGGTAAACAAGAGTCTCTTGCCGCTCTCTCCCTTCACGTCTCCCAGTCCACCTGCTGCCTGGGGCTACTACCTTTGTTGTCGCTGTAAGTGCTCCTTTGTTCCAGGACACTTCGTATCGATCCAGTGGAAGATCTAACCAGGCGTTCCTGGCCGGCCCGCCGCTCCAGCCCGCCGCGCCAGCCTGAGGGCCGCCTGTACGCGGCACTGAATCGGACTGCTCCAGCGCGCAGCCCCGGAGCCCTGCTTTGCCCGGGTGGCTGATCACCCAATTTGCTTCTGAGAAGCTACGGAGGACCTCCCTCGTGCCCGCGAAACCTCCTCCACGGCGCGCCCGTCTGAATTGAGCTCTCAGCTCCGCGTGAAATCAACCACCTGGCTTTCACGATATGTATTTTGGGAACACAGGTATTGAAACTTCCAACTAGTGAGTACTTGAACTCTCTTGATTCAAGTTGCTAAAGGAATCTCATTAACTTTACCAGCGGCAGTTTATGCCGCAAGACTCTGATCAGAAACGTGTCCAAAACCTTTACCAAGCTGCTTTACTTGGCTGTATGTAGACATTCTGCAAAATCGTTTTACCAACCGTATCAAAGAATTCGTGTGGCTTAGTTGTATATAAGCTTGGGGGAAAGTTCTCTTTGTATATATTAATAAATTATTCAATAACCTTTACATCGGCCTCATATCTCACCCTGAACTCAGACTCAAACCCCTCTATAACGTTCCCCCGGCCCAAAACTAAATCTGTAATCCCCAGGGCTCCAATCCTCCCCCCTGCCCCAATGCCTCTGCCATCCATAGGCCTAAACACAAGCCTCTGGAGGCCCCAAATCAGGCCTGCTGCTCACATGTCTGCCCGATAAAGGGGCTCCCACTCAACACAGGGCAGGAGGGGGAGGGAAAGGAGAACGAGCTGGCCTTGCTGTGAGTTTATAAAGAGACAGCAGAATTATGGGATTGAATAACAGTCCTCTGGTCCCCCAGGAGATTTTTTTAACCTTATAGTCTGTATAGTTCTCAAACTGGGACACAACATCACAGAAATCAGCTTCAGGTCTCAAAAGGGCCATATAACACTTTCAAATAGCTTGTGTGTCACCAGTGCTCAACACACAACCTCTGAGAAACCTTTGATGTAGTCACCTGAACTAAAAGAACCACTGCTAAAGGAGGCTAAGGCTTAAGCACTTATCAAACGTTTCCTCAACATACACTGGCTTAAATAGTTTGGGCTCTCTCGACAGTCAACTACATTCTGGAAACTCTGGAATACTTTCTGCAAGTTTAGCTCTGTGTGTCTTGTCTATATTGAATTGTCTACACTCCATGATAGCTGTACAAGCATCTTTCAGAAGTAGAAGCCCCAAACCAAAGCCTGTCAAACATGGGAAATTTATCTTTTTGCTAAAAAGATAAGAGGTAGCTGCAGAAAAGTGCAGCTGCATAAGTAACATCTTAATACATATGATAAGCCAGGAAGCTCTCTGGATACTGATTTGGTCATTTATCTTGTGGCTATTGGCAAGAGAATGTCGAGGGGGAGTTGTTTTGTTTTGTTTTTGGAGGTTTTTTGGTCTTTTTTTTTGGGTCTTGTATCTTGGCAAGTTCAACACTGTTTCTGAATTTTCTTGTCTGGATCCTGCAGTTATGAAACTCCCAATTTACTTTTATATAGGGTCTCTGAGAGTAAGGATCTTTTTGTGCAGAGCATGTTTGCCTCAGGCTTGTTGGCTTCTTCCAAGAAAGGTGAAGTAACTTACTTGTGATCTCAGGTAATCAGAGATTAACTGAAGGACCTGTGAAAGTGCTAAGATCCAAGTACATCTTTTCTTTCAAAATGGGTGGAAGTAGACCATCTGGAATCACTGTGAAAAGAGTATAAATAACTGTGTTAGCAGTGATGACACGCCCAGGACTGAAGTCCCCGGCCATAAGTTCAAGAATATGATAATAAATAACAGAATTGCTCCATGTCTCCTGCCCTATCGTAAGATAGGGAAAAATATTTTTTTCCAGTGCATTTTCACTTAGAAAATATACAAGAATGCAGAAGTGTTATTTATGGCTTGAAAAAAAAAACAACTAGAACAAGCAAAAATCTTTCCAAGAACTTTACACATAAAGGGTCAAACATGCATTAGCAGGTAGCTGCAGAGAATGAGACAAAAACATTGTGAGCACAATATCAAAACCTACTAACTTCTTAAATATTGCCAAAGAAGAAACCACACAATAAAAAGTTACATGCCAAAAAGCACATAAGCTAAATACACACCAAAAATCTGCAACATGGGCAAATTTTCACAACAACAAAGGAAACCTTGGAGCAATGGCCAATGGTGAGCATCCTGTGCGCAGAAAACATCACAGAATGTCAGAGGCTGGAAGGGACTTGGAAAGATCATCCAATCCAACCCCCCTGCCAGAGCAGGATCACCTATACCAGATCACACAGGAATGCATCCAGGTGGGTTTTGAATATCTCCAGAGAGGAAGACTCCGCAAACCCCTGCGCAGCCTGTTCCAGGGTTCTGTCACCCTCACAGAGAGAAAAATCCTCCTCATGTTTACATTAAACTCCCTATGGTTCAATTCCCGCCCGTTCCGCCTTGTCCTGTCATCAGGCATCACCAAGCAGGGCCTGGCTCCATTCTCCTGGCACTCGCCCTCTACATATTTATAAACATTTGTGAGGTCACCTCTCAGTCTCCTCTTCAAGCTAAAAAGCCCCAGCTCTCTCAGACTCTCCTCCTGAGAGATGTTCCATTCTCTTCATCATCTTTGTGGCTCTACGCCGGACTTTCTCAAGCCATTCTATGTCCCTCTTGAATTGGGGCAGGGGCAGAACTGGACACAGTACTCCAGATGCAGTCTCACCAGGGCAGAGTAGAGGGGGAGGAGAACTTCTCTCAACCTGCTCGTCACAGCCCTTTTAATACACCTCCTGGCAACAAGAGCTTATTGCTGGCTCATAGTCAACCTCCCATCAACTAAGACTCCCAGATCCTTTTCCTCTTCATTGCCATCCAATAGGTCAGTCCCCAACCTATACTGATTCCTGGGGTTGTTCTTTCCCAGGTGCAAGACTCTACACTTGCCCTTGTTGAATTTCATTAAATTTCTTCCTGCCCAGCCCTCCAGCTTGTCCAAGTCTTGCTCCAGCCTTCTAGTGTGGCAGCCACTCCACCCAGTTTGGTGTCATCAGCAAACCTACTGACAGTGCACTCTGTGCCCTCATCCAGGTCATTGATGAATACACTGAACAGAACCAGTCTTTGGACCAAAGACTTTTCTTCCTAACCCAAACCACTCAATAGTCCTTTGTCTTGAGTTTATTCTCATGGAGGTGTATGAACAGGGAGGAAGAGGTAATTTGCTTCATCTGTCTCCATAGATCTCCAGCTGCAAACACTCCCAATCCTCCTGCTCTGAGACCACTTCTGTGTTTATGGTTAGTAGAAGCTGGCTTTATATGCCTTGTTTTCCCCAGCACTCCTCGCTACCTCAGTGTACAGGCTTCAACAACATTTCAGCTCTGGTCCAAATGTAACTGCCCTTCCTCAGGATGTCCTTTCCAGGCAGGTTGTTTGTGGGGTAGGTTCCCATTTCTGCAGTCATCTCTCTGCAATGAGGAGATGGCCAGGGCCCCTACAGCACCTTCCAGGACTGGAGCATCTCTGGCTTTTCCCTGACCAGGACCTTTGGCCTCGAACATGGGTGCAAGAGTGAATTGTGCAATGGAATGTATAATTTTCATCACAGAACACCTTCAGACTGTTGTCTCCAACTTGGACCACTTTTCAGGGCAGCTGCATTCACTGCAGTATTCCTGAAAGGCTTTCCACTGCCAAAACAGCCATTGACACTATAGTGGCATGACGTTATACCCAGCAAGAACGACAAACAAATGCAGTCCCAGATGAAATACAAAGAATGATTAATTAAACATGTGTGTAAAAATAATTACATGCTGCATAAAGACACATGCAAGCTGACATTCTGCAGATGACTCATACTTCCCTGCTTTTTTCCCAGTGTTTCTTTGAAGTCTGCTCTTAGTCACATTGAGGACAGCATATTTGCTCACAGAGCTGGGCTGCCTTCATTAAAAATACTCACTGTGATCACAAATCCCCTTCACCACTATCGTGGCCACATTCACCACAATGGAGCAGTTATGATCTCAGGACCATCTTGCAAGATCTGGCTATGTCTTCCAGATCTTTTCCAACCCCCTGAAGTTAAAAAAGTTTAAAAAAAGAAGTCTGAAAAAGGATACAGAATGACAAATGGGCAGATCTATTGCACATCGGCTTCTTTATAGACTGCTGCAAGCATTCAATTAGACTAGCTGTGACCCTGCAAACATGAAATCAGCTTGATCATCATTACTAGTTCTGTAAGACTAAAACTGCAAGAAGTGGATTGTGTCAGATGGTAAACCAAAGTGATTTTATAGTTCTGATCATCTTCATTTAAAAAAAAGCCTCGTAAGCCTCATTATAAGACATACTGATGCTTGCTGCCCCTCAGCTCTGTCTCTATTGACCAAATCATGTAAGGAAGGAATTTCAGACAGTCTTTGCAGTCACTAATCAATGCATACTGCTCTGCCCTTGGGGCTCACAGCATTTCACCCAGAGGCTCTGATGGGTGCACTTTAGGCCAAGAAATCCTGGTAGCTTACACCACCCTGAAAAGAGCCCTCTCTGAAGCTGCCCTCTTTACTAGATCTCTTCCAGTAGCATTTTTTTTTTGTTCCAGACAGCAAGAATCTGTTGAAGCTGTACTAGCACTACATGGTGGAAATTTATTTCTGACAGGGAATAAAGGAAGGACTGGGGCTGGTAGAAAGGGCAGTGTTACAGGTATGCTGTAGGAAATGTCCCACAGCTGTTTTAGGGGGGTGGGAAAAGATGGTGTTCAACAGCTGGTGCCACTGAGGGCTGAAATGGGATCAGAAAGGAAAACAAGGCCCTGGACAACGAAGAGGTTTCAGTTTAAGTCTGAGATACATAAAACAGTGAGGGCTAGCAACATTAAACAAGACCATTTAACAGTGATGTTTTCTAAGGAATTGACAGGTTGATATTATGAGCCAGGAAACCAGAAGAAAGTTGCAGAAAGAAGGAATGAGACTGAGAGGGAAATTAATGAGCGCTCTGGGACATTTGTTCCCTTCTTCTATTTGAGAGAAATACTTCTTTCAAGAAGTAAAAAACCCTTTGCAAAGTAATTTGGACTGAATGTTTTAGTATGGCTCCAGGACGCTGCCTGCTCCAGTGAAGCACTTAAGCACATACTTACTTTCAAGCTTATAAGCAGCCCAGAAAGCCAACAGGAGCACACCCTTTCTGAGAGACAAATACGAATATAAATGCTCTGTTGGATTCAGACCTGGGAGCTAGATTCTGCCTTCAGCTCCAGTCATGCAGCTTCAGTAGAGGCAGGACTGACAGCTGGGAAACATCACCCTGCATATCTGTGAATGCAATGAAAAAAAAAAACAACCAACCCAAAACAAAAGCCACTGAACTGAACTAATATATTTAAGTTTTACATAATAAAGTTGTATTTTCCAAGGTAGTTTTCAAATTGCCCCTGGATATATACTATACATCATTCTGCTTCTGCCACTCCTTAGGAAATCACAATTTATGAAAAAACGCCTAATGCTTACAGAGATCTACACAGTTTGTCCTGTTTAGCTTGAACTGGTTGACAAACTGATGTATATTTTAATTCTGTAGTTGGACTATTTAATTTCTTTTCTTAAAACTTCTCATCAGAAACATAACAACAACAGAAAAAGGCACACAGAAGGAAGAAACCATCTGGTTGAAAAGAAGAACCTCCATCCTCTGTACAGGGAACAAAGACTATAAATAAAAACCTACTGATCTGAAAGAATATTGGAAAGTACCAGTCAGCCTCTGTCTTACTGTTAGCCACACTTCAGTACATCCTTCTGCAAACCAGCTTGGGCTGATGGAGAAATACTCTGCATGCTTATTGATTTCTGTATTTGGTTTCCAGGCAGTAGAAATGCAGCACAATGATCGTTGTTTTCAGACCTTTTGCTATATTCTGCCAAGTGACAAAAAGGTATATGACATTTTTTGAGCTCATTTGGTAATTGCAGAGACGTCTCAGAATGGATCTGCTTTTTCTAAAAGTAAGCAAAATTATGGTATTTTAATAATGTGAGGTTTTGATCCTCTTCAGGTTTTGTGGCATCAAAGCAACCCTACTTATGCCATTGGCAAACCTGTTGCCTTCGGTATCAGCAATAATGTTTGAATCAGCTTAAATGACCAAATTCCTCTATTCTGTTTATTCTTTTCACAAACCATTATGTGCCTGAGATGATGGCATTACTCCAGCAACCGCATGAAGAATTTGTGAGCACTCTAGGCACTGCAGAGGAAACATTCTGCTACCATAATTCTTTCAATATTGCTTTACACAAGTGCTCACAAGTCAAATAAGACTCACGTAAATGACTCTTAAAAGCTGAACTGGACTTAAAAAAAATAACCCTAAATGTTCTGAGAACATTCCCCTGCAATGNAAAACTAAACAGAAACACATTTTAGAGAGGGATGGTCTCAGCTGGATTTCCAGACCTTTATCCCATGGTTCCCATGTGGGAGAATTTTCTTGCTAGCAGGACACGAGCTGATAAACATGAGAACCTGTGCTGCAAAGTGTCCTTGAGTCCATCTTGGATTCAGAATACCAGGCGCTGGGTGCCTTCCCCACGCGCAGCTGCAGGAGGCTGAGCCCGCCAGATGCAGGGGAGGGCACCACAGCTTGTTTTGATACAGAATGACCTATCTGTACCTTACACATAACTTTGAGCCAATCTGTACTTTCCACTTGTACCAATCTCAAAGTTAGTTGTGCACACCTCTTCCAATTACCATATAAGCCGCGGTGTTGCCTCGATAAAGCGTGCTGCTTGCAGCTAACTCAGGCTGCGAGGACTCGTCAGTACCCCCATCCCGCCTCTGCTGTCTTCCTGCGACTGCATTCCATCACCCACGTTGTCACATGGAGGTGGTAGGAGACTGTGGAACACAAGGATGCAGAAACCTGGTCCTTTAAAAAAGTCTAACAAGGAGGGAGACAGCTTCTATAAGGAGCAGCTGAGGATTTGGGGTTGTCTAGATTAAAGAAAATGAGGCGGAGGGACAACTTCATTGCTTTCTATAGCTTCCTGAGGGAAGGCAGAGAGGGAGATGTTAGCTCTTCTGCCTGGGATCCAGTGATAGGATGAATCATGGCTCAAAGCCACACCAGGGGAGGTTCAAGCTCAGCATTATGAAGGATTTGTTTATCAAGAGGGTGGTCAAACACTAGAACAGGCTTTGTGGAGAGGTGGTCAGTGCCCCAAGGCTGTCAGCATCTAAGAGACAATAGGACAATATCCTTGATAACATTCTCTAACTTTGGAATAGCCTTGAAGTGGTCAGGCACTTGGACTAGATTACTGTCGTAGGTCCCTTCCACCTGAAATATTCAATTTTCATTTAATCTAGTCTATGTATAGGAAAATACATAGGGAGAAATATGGAGAGTAGGGTATTACAGCATCACACACAGTCCTCACAGGAGATGGCATGATCCCATTCAGGAAGACATCTTTTCATTCTACTTGAGTCGAACAGTGGAGACTGCTTGGAATGAGAGTGACAGCAGATGCTGCCAAGGGCCCTTCAAAGCTCCTGAAAGCCACTACCCCAAAAAGATGTGTTTTGAGAGTAATCATTCAGGGGGACCTTAAGAAATCACTGGCTCCTTTTCTGGTTTATGTTAGGCATTTCTTTATTTTTACTTCTTCAGTATAGCATTATAAAAAACAACCACTGACAAACAAAGATGTGACAAGTTTTCCCTCTGAAATCACAACCTAGGTAGCATGAAATGGGGAGCTCTGGTACCAGTGGGTGACAGATAAGCTCCATGGAAGCATGAGGTGGTGACCAATCCTAACCTGCCTTTGATGCTGAACAGAAGCATTTCAAATTCCAGCCGTGTTCCCCTGAAGTCCTGGTTGCCAGAGGTGCTCTCTGCACAGCGAAGTCAGCTGAGCATGTCACTCAGATTGGCAAGAATGCGCACGCTCCCCTCACTGCCTGCTGAGTGCACACTGGAGAGCATGGCCAACAGCCAGGCACAGGGAAGGGGCTGCTGTGTGCTCCCATGCTGAATTTTGTACCTCTGAAGCTTTGCTACACTGCTGTCAACGCCAACCAGACAACTTAGCCTCTGTCTTTCTACCTCACTTTAGTGCTCCCAAAACTCATGGGAGAAGTAGTCTGACGCACAAGAGTTATGCAGTAAGGGGTGGTCTCAGATTATGAAAAATGTATGAGTGACTGATAAAACCAAAAAGCAAAATTAAGAAAAGGAAAGCATTCAGTGGTGAACACTCTTCTGATTTACACAGTGAGTTGTATGAGCCAGTCTCAGCCTGCTGAAGCTGGCACTCCCAGCCAGTGGGAATGCCAGGGTGATTCTCCCCCTTTACTCTGCTCTCGTCAGACCCCACCTGGAGTACTGTGTGCAGTTCTGGAGCCCCCAACATAAGAAGGATATGGAACTGCTGGAGCGGGTCCAGAGGAGAGCCACGAAGATGATCAGAGGGCTGCAGCAGCTCTGCTATGAGGACAGGCTGAGAGAGTTGGGGCTCTGCAGCCTGGAGAAGAGAAGGCTTTGAGGAGACCTTATAGTGGCTTTCCAGTGTCTGAAGGGAACCTACAGGAAGGCTGGGGAGGGACTATTTACAAGGTCTAGTAATGTCAGGATGAGGGGGAATGGGTTTAAACTGGAAGAGGGGAGATTTAGACTGGATATTAGGAGGAAGTTCTTTACAGTGAGGGTGGTGAGACACTGGAACAGGTTGCCCAGGGAGGTGGTGGATGCTTCCTCCCTGGAGGCGTTTAAGGCCAGGCTGGATGAGGCCTTGAGCAGCCTGCTCTAGTGGGAGGTGTCCCTGCCTATGGCAGGGGGTTGGAGCTGGATGATCCTTGAGGTCCCTTCCAACCTAAACCATTCTATGATTTTATGATTCTATGATTCTTGTTGAGCAGCTTTGTGTGTCTGTGGGATGGCACCCCCAGGGTGGATCAGTGTCGAAAGGAAGACAGGGATGAGGGCTCCTGCTGCCTGGACGCAGCCTCTGGTTTGGATCCCATACGTAGGTGACAGACACTTCAGGAGGGAAACCATGAAGTTGAGGTTGAAGCAGAAGAGTTGTGTGGTTTGTTGCCGGTCCTGAGAAGTACCTTCTATCTTTGTGAAAGTGGATTAATATGAACATGTAGCTGAAAAGCTATCATGAATCTTTATTTGATAGCTATTGCTACATACACAAGGACTGCTGATGACTGAGAGACTTGGTCTGAACATGGTAATTCATGTAGTTTTTGGAGAGAAGGTAACAATTCAGCAAAAAACATTGTGGTTTTGTTTTTTATTTTTGTTTTTTCTCCCCAGAATTTCAGGGAAAATGTCAGGCAAATATTACAGGGTTTTGGCATTCAAGGTTGTTTGTTTGTTTGTTTGTTTGTTTTAATCTGAAACTTCTCAATATGGAATTAATTTTCTATTAAGGAAAGGAAAACAGCCAAAGCAAAACATGTTTAAAACATATAAAATCAATTTGCAACAAGCAATTATTTCTGAAAGCTATGCTGTGACAGTCTCTGAAATGGTGAAGGGTTTTCATCAGTTCAGGTCCAACACCATTTCAAGAAATGACAAATAGTGGGTAGAGAAAGCATTTTTTCAGCATCTCTGATGATGGGAAGTCACAGCAGTGGTAGGAAAGCCTGGAGTTTGGGTGTTTCAGCACCCAAACATGATAGCAAGGGTTCCTCTCCATGAGAGTGGTGAGAGCCTCGAATGGGTTTAAGGCCAGGTTGGATGAGGCTGTGGCCAGCCTGAGCTAGGGTAGGGTGTCCCTGCCCATGGCAGGGGGGTTGGAAGTAGATGATCCTTGTGGTCCCTTCCAACCCTGACTGATTCTATGATTCTTTGTTGCGTTGTTAGTATTTGACTGCTGCCATGCTAATAGCTCTGGTGTTATTTTATGTCTTTGCACCAATGGAACCAGGCACAGTAGTAACAGAGAATTCAGTTTGGAAAATTAATTGCCTGAGTATTATTGCCTTTCATCAAGCATAAAGGGCACTGGGCACTTGGTCTGTCAGGGTGTACTGAAAGCTGCTACCCCACAGTGGAAGGTCAGCCAGGAGCTGAGCACTGTCTGTGGTCATCAGATTATTTTTTTTGCTCTGTAAAGGTGGTGCAATGCTTCAGTGATTTTTTTTTTTTCCTAAAATCAAGAGATCCTAATCTTGTAGGACTCAGCATGGTATTGGTGTCAGCTTGGGCTGGCCATATGAACAGGCTTGAGACATAAGGCCCCCTATTTCATACAGATAGACATTTACTTTCTACCCAAATTTGTAGTGAGGTTTGCATAACGGTGTGTTGCTATGTTGAAGGATGTGGCTATATTTCTATTCTTGATCTTTAAAACAGAAGATTAATACGTACTAAAAAGAGGCTTATAGAATTAGAAATGCCAGAGGATGCAAAACCCGTTTGATAGTGTTTGCGCAGCTCAGTGAAACTCTACATTAACATTATCATACAATCAGACATACGCTGAAGTCACTAATGAGTTGGTGTGTTGGCTGATGGTGAACCATATAAAGGGAAATGTGAAACATTCATCACTAAGATTTTTCTGAAGCAGTTTAGGGAAATGCCTGGTATCTGATGCAAGATATAGACTGAATATTTCTCCATTGTCTTGATGCTTTCATTGATTATTTCGGGCAGGCTTTAGCATCATTCTCATCAATCATACGGTCTCAAACAGATCAGCTGAAAATAAGGGCAGTAAGACAAAAAGAAATAGCTCATTGTACAGGAAATTTCATATTTTTCCCTGTCTGAATAGTTGCATCGTTGCTATAGCTGAATTGTCAGCTAACTGTCAGCCAGTGCCCCAGGCCTGCAAATACATATTCATATGGCATTAACTGTAAAGAAACTTAGCCCCTTAGTTTGAGTTATGTGCATGCAGAGTAAGCATCTAAGTTATGACCCAGCATGCATTATGGAACGTCAGCAGGGGTGTAAGGATGATAGTTTTGTAGCCTAGCTTTTGAGTTTGAATCCTCTAAAAATGTCTGACATTGTTTTCATTTAGCTAAGGCAAACATTTTGCAAGTCTCTCTGCTTGCTGACATTTGGTTGAAAATGCATAGCTGTAAATGATGACTCTTTGTTCTATGGAATTCCTTTAGGCTCCAGAAATAATGGTATCATATCATCATAAAAATACTAACAATACACATTGCATGCAAAGAGAACCACTGATTATCTTTTTCTATCCACAACAACAAAAAATAATAAAACATTGACAGTTATCTTCATTCTTATGCATCTGACACTGACATTTTTACATTAGTCACCATTAGTACAGAAATAAGAACATTCTCTGCAAAGCTAAAATTGAATTGATTCTTAAAGGAAAAAAGCAGCACATTGAAATTTGAAAACACATCTGGTAAACTTTAATCCATAGCTTAAATTGACAAAGCCAGAATTATTCATAAAGCCTTTCCCATTGAGTTGCAGGAACCAAAGGTGAGAAATCACGACATTGCTACACAATTTACCCACCACCAATATCAATGCACCATGATACCATTGCTCCTCAAGTGCATACTGTGGAAAGCAGCCAGCTCCCTCTGCACCAACACTGACACACCATAGCTCAAAGCTGGTGTCACTTGCTAAGGCTAGTCCATTAAGAACTTGCTGACAGAGACTGGTGATGTGTAATACTTGTTATGGTGTGACCCTATTCTTGAAGACCTGGTTCCAGGAGGCATTTGAGTATAGCAAAGTCTCAGCATCATAAAACAAGTCTGTCTGAGTCTAACTGGTGACAACCTGTGGAGAACCCAGAGACCAGGCAATAAACTTGCATTTCCCAATGGGAAGGGAGGGAAGGGTTGCCATCAGCATTCCAGGCAAGTGACCTGTTGTGAAGAAATGGATGGTCTTGCTGCTATCTCTGCTTTGTAGGAGGGACTTTCCTCCCTGGTTTAGGTTAGGGAAGCCCAAAGCTGATTTGTTCACCCAAAAGGAAGGAAGCTTTGCAGCTGTCAAGAAGAGTCAGGAGTGATACCTAGATCATCCTCAGATGAATTTTGTCGGTTGCAGAAGAAGGGATCTCAGTGCTGTGAACATAGCTGGGTACCTTCCACAAAAAAGACAGCAGGTACAACTCTACAAAACTTGTCCTGGGATCCAAGCTTTGGCAGGAAACCCTGCTGTATGGGCCAGTTACAGCCCAGACCCACTCCCTCCACAGTCATAGATTCTCTTTCAGTGAGAGACTAGACATGGAGAACTGCACATGGCACAGCACAGGTATATTTCAGGATGAACTGGCACCTTCCTGCCCAACAGCTACGTTATGTAAACTTGTACTGTTGGAAACAGTTGGATGCTTTCAACCCTATAAATTTCCTCTCACCATCTGAGTTCTCAGGTGAAATGCAAACAAGCAAACTTAATGCTCAAGACAAGGAGAGTCTTACTGGATACCAGATGGTTCACATGTAGATGAATGCATATGGATTGATGTGAGATTTCAGCCTGGTGTGGAAGTTTCCATGCTGAAGAGATTTTGTTTCTCTTGGATCAGTAGTGATGAAGGAAAGCTAAACTGAGTTTGTAGGACTCTGTGGGAAGAGCCTCCAAATTGCACAGCCAGGCATGGAAGCAGTGCAGGTTCTGCAGGGTATCTGCAGGTTACCTGCTGGAAATAAAGATGAACAGATACATTTTTTTAACTGCACAATGTACTATTTCTTACTTTTGTACATTTGTGCAATCTGTTCTAAAGAAGACAACGCCTCTTGGTAAACATATACGTGCACTCTGTTCCTGGGCTGGAAAAAATACTCTTTGGGAAGCAAGCCAGAGTCTCTCGGAGGGCCGGTCAGTGTTTCCTTTGGAAGACTTCCGCTGGGAATTGCTGCTGAAACATGTTCAGTGTGGTTCTTTCGTCCAGAAACTTTCTGAGGACTTTTTTTTTCCCCAAAAATACTGGCTAGCCAGAAACAAAGTACTCCAGCTAAACCTCAAACTACTTAATTAGTAGATTCTGCAGTGCTGCCTCCTTGGAATTTTCATTTGGTTACTTTTTATCCTTGCTTCCCCTCTCTGAGCCAAGTTCCCAGCTTATGAGACAATACATTCTGAAATAACAGTCTTTACTTGGAAATGCTGAGACCTCCTGACATGGATAAGGACTTGGGGTATTTGATGCGAGCTCCAGGATATAGATTAAATGGAAATATAAGACACTTGGACATAAGCAATGCTTCATACTTCAGTTTTATCACAACGCAACTGAAGCTTCTAGTTGTATTTCAGTGTCTACTGAATCCAATTTGACCTATGGGCCAGAGGAAGGAAGAGTCTGGGAATTCAAGCAGCCAAGTATCTTCTGGATTAACAGGCAATAAAATGAAGATGATTACTGACTTTTCTTAAAATAATAAAACTGTGCCCCATAGTAGACCTTTACACTACCATAAACCAAATGAGCAGCTTTGAGAGGCTGTCAGGCTGGGTACTTCTGAGAACTGTCCTTAAGTGCAATGAGCTGCATACTGCTGCAGAGATGAAAGCAAAAGGAGCAAACAGTAGACGACTGAGAAGGCTGCCCTTTTAGCCAGCACACAAGAAGATATATTCCTATATGAAGACATGATTCCTGAGATGATGAATTTTCAGTGGCAGTTAGAGGAATCAAAGATGAGAATGATAACCTCTCTTTCTTCTTTCTCCTCACTTCTTGGTGTGCACAGTGTGATTTAAATAGATTTATCTTCTTTCTTGAAAGTCTTCTTTACCCATCAGACAACACACCAGGCACTAGCAGGGAGAATGTCACCTTCCTGTCACTTCAGGAAAATACTTTTTGTTCCTATAACAAACCATCATCCTACATAGATTTGTTCTTACTTGACAGAAATGAAAGGTCATATTTCATATCTTATTAAGATATTGGATATAGGTTTCCTTCTACTCAAATGCAAACATGAAAGTTTCTGTCACTATTGGGATATTTCTTTTTTTTTTTTTAATTTACTTTGTAAACTATTTGCATTACCTACAAGTCACAGCAAAAATGAGACTATCGACTTTTTCCTTGCCAAAGCAGACCTACCATTCAGCACCTGTAATGAGAAGTTTTATTCAACTGTTTATACTGCTATTACTGACGCTAAGGTTTCCATGATATATATGCTACCTAGCTGAACATTTCTATTAGCTGCATGCTGAAAACTGCTCACATAAAAAAAGCATGAAGGTAATTTGGCTCCAGCTGGCACTCAGCTGAAAGCAGGCCTGTGTGTGGCTGTCTAGGTAGGCACACCTTCAGATCTTTGTATAAAACATTTCTCTTCCACAGTCATTCTTGAAAGCATACTTTTTTGTATCAGTGTTCACGAATACTAAATAAAAGGTAAAGAAATTGCTCCCCAGGGAAATGTTTCGATTTTACTTAAATGAATCCTTAATGAATCTATTCAAGAAGTATGTTCCCGGGGATATTTCTAGAACTATCTGTGAAAAGAAACCTGTGAAACTGAAGTATTAAGTGTTAAACATTTTATGGAATGTGATAAACCTTTTTTCCTATTTCAGGCTGCAATAAAAGCCCTGTGGCAAAGCACACAGCACATGGCTGCTGACAGCGTAGGGCTATGGGCACCTGGACACACTGCCTACGATTAGACCAGCAGGCAAAGTACAGCACACTCACTGCTCGAAACTCTTCCCATAATGGGTCTTCTGTTGGGAAAGGCAGAGTAAACATAGAGTCCTTGGACTTTTTGATCTACAATTTGGACTATTTGCAGTGTCTGTCTTGCTGAAGATACTGGCCCATGTCTAAAGGCCTGCAACTGCAATGGGCAGCAGAATTTGCTACTTTAGGGGATAGGGACATTACAGATTGTTTTACAATGCAGAGCTTTGATTTGTAATGTTAATAGAAGTACTCAATGAATTTTCATTCATTAAATGTTTTCACATCCACAAGAAGATGACAAATATCATTTGATACAGAGAGAGGCAAAGAAGTATCAGGCATCAGAGCTCATCTCTTGACTCAGATGCCACTTTTTCCCAGGCTTCCCCTCTAGAATGTGAGTACGAGCCTCAGGCTGAGCATATCTGTATTTGCTGGATACTGAGAGGTTCAAGAGAAACATCTGAAGAGAGATCCTAGCAGTGCAAGAGGCAGGTTGGAGCTACACAGATGCCTCGAGTATAGACAGGTGCTCTTTAGGACATGAGTGCCACTGCCACATGCCATTACCAGCAGGAGTTTAACCAGGGACAAAAAATACTCAACCAAAACCACCAAACCACACCACCACTGCCCCCCAGTTTCCTAATTCCTTAGAATTACCAATAAATAACTGTAAATTAAAAATCATTACCAGCCTTGTCCAGCTCCACTAAACTGCACTGTTAATCTTTGATAGCCTCTCCAAAACCTGTAGCTCTACCAGCACCATCCAAACACAAACGTTTCCTCCACCATGCTGGTGTGTTTGCCCCCCTCTTTCTGTGCCATTCTTTGTTCAAATCTCTGCTAGTTTTCTCACCTTGCTCACCCTGTCATGTTTTCATTAATGTGAGATTATTTTTGCTCTTTTTTCCTTCTTTCCTTTTATTGGATTTCATTTTAATTTATTTACTGACCTTTTCCTTTCTCCTAATGGCTTTGTTATTGAATATGTGATACCACAAGAGACTGAACACTTCTATTTATGAGAGGTTCCCCTCAAGGTTTTCCAGGCTTGCTTTAATGCAATGCAATGAAATTTTGGTATTGTTGAGACCAGTCCTAGCCTCTGGAAAACAGTGAAAAGCTCATTACTGATTCCAGAGAGCCAGGACTGATTATAAAAATCAATGAGACTGTAGGATGAAACTTTTTACATTTCCAGCTCACTTCAATAGCAATCCCTCTTGTGCATCTGAGGATGCAATCCAAACCACAAGTCAGTAAACAATTAATTGACCTATTTTTAAGGAGGATATGTCAGAGTTAATGGGCAATGTACTTAGGCAGCTTGAGGCAGAATTGAGGTCTCATATTTTTAATGCTTCATATATTTATAGGTACTGAACTCTGGAGAAAAACGGTGATCATCATCATTGTACATTCCTGTCAAAAACACAAGTCAGAGAATTTCATTACACCAACCTCAGTTAAAGCACATCAGAGAAGCTCAAAGGGTTAATCATCCTCACATGTAAAATATATTCCATATTTACAGTCTGGATTTCACTTAAGCCTCTCACTACACACTCTCTAAATTTCTCAGCCACATAAACCTCTACTCAGTTCTCTAAATATAGGTACTCAGAGTGTAACATAGTGTGAGATGCCTCAATATTCCTTTCATTTGCCTTTAAAAAAAAAGGAAGAAACAAACACCAAACCACCAACTATAAATAGAGCCTTCTTTCTGCAACCAGTCTCCAAAGGTCACCTTACAATCTTTTGCGATTTCCCATATTAAGCAGCAATGCTTTTCAGCTGACATTCCAACTTCAAGTCATGCATATGAGCATGATGTAAGCTTGCTTCAGACCACAGTGAGAGGGCTGCAGACAAGACTGCTGTATAATTGCTAAGAAAAAATAACATCCATTGTCAAAAAGGGCACTTCATCAAACAAAATTTAGCTGCATGAATACAAGTGTCTCCAAATATTTGGTTCATGCTAAAAATATAGCACATTTATTAAAAATATATATTTATAAACATTGGTATGAACAGACACAGACGTTAAGCGAATGAGAAAGGAAATACAACCACGTAATGTATTTCTCCCAACATTTTATCAGGTTTAGGCAGATCTTGTTCAATGGAATAATATTTTTTTTCAAGATTGCACCATATGTTCATTCTAAATAAAAAGCTTGTCACATTCAGTGTAAGTAAAAGCAAAAACCAGGGGGGGGAAAATCATTTGATCTAACAGACACGTGATCTGTGCTATGAAGCTATCTTCAAGTTCAGTCTTTGCAAGCATACAGAATACATTTTTAATTGTATGGAGTGTAGAGTTTCTTTTTTTTCTTCCCCCTCCCCTCCCCCCTTTTTTTTCTTTTCTCTTCTTTGCCTTTTTGTGTGTGTTAAAACAACATGTCCCTAGTGGATTTCTTCAAAGATACAGCTTACGTAACTGCAGTCATTTTCTCCCAAACTGAAAACCAAACCAAAAGGAAGAGGGCAAGACAGAAGAGTTAAGCTTGTTACTGTGTGAAAAAGTCTCGTTCAATTAATTGTGCTTCAGCCTTCACTGCCTGCGGGCAGTGCTTTTATGATGTGTTAATATAATACAGAGTCAATTCCGATTAAACAACTTGTCAATAGTCAGCAACGTTTGTCATCACTCTTTATGGCCATTTTATCTGGTCTGTTTGCCTTCTAGTTTACAGCGTTGTGTAAATATACACAAAAATTATCACAATGAGGTTCAGAATTGTCCCAATAATTCCAAGCATTGCCAAGATGGTTTCTTCTTTACTTTCCTTTTCTTGATTGCCTTTATCTTCTTCATTTCCACTAGTGATTACCATCTTGCTGGCCAGTTTCTTTATCCTCCCCTTCAGGATAACCTAGATTTAGAAAGAAAAACATCATCATAATTGCTAGTTTGAGCTTCCAAACTCATACTAATAGTGAAGCTAATTGCATAATCTTTGCCCCATAGAGTGTTATATTAAGAATTCCATTTAAAAAGATTACTATTTTTACTATTTAGTAAATGCTTAATTAAAATGATACTTCATATAGCCTTTAGATTACTTATAACACTCCATAACACTTTGCTTATGTGCCAGTGATCGTTCACAACACATGTAACTCAGCCGCAGCATTGTTATAAAACTGCTTAGAAATGCACCAACAAAGTGTGATTCCACCAGCATCAGGGGGAACATTAGGACCACAGGAGACCATCTCATCACTTTGCAAAGATCCTAGATTTACACTTCAGTACCAAGAAGTAAGTAGGTGAGGGAAATTAAATTCGGAAGACTTTTCTAATAGGAAAAAAATCACCAAAGACAAAGGCATTTTGTCTCCTGACAAAAAGGAAGACAGCAGTGACTTCCTAATAAATAATTCAGAATAAAAGCAAGACCAAAATAACATCCATCTTGGCTTTTATTTTCCTCATTCTTAATGTACGATGAAAAGTTACTTGCAGTGCAGTGAGCTGAAATGTATTGATCTGCCTGCAGGGAGAATACAGCAATCTCCCAGGCAGCAGCCCCAGCCTTGGAACTCCTCAAAAAAAGAAGATTCCTCTTTCAGAAGAATCTTTTAGGTTAGGACTAAGCCTTACTCCCGGCACTGCTGAAGCCACAAAGAAGCTCCAGCTCTTTCAGACAGACACTGAGACCTGGGTAAGCATTTGCTTGTTCAAATTAGAAATGAATAAATTGTCTTTATCTGTGTAACCAATCTCCCAGGCAAACCAGAGTCCCCCAGATAAACTGAAAAAGGTTGGCTGGTTTCCCAAAGGAAACTGATCTGCTAACAGCTAGGTTCAGGCAATGCACTACTGTTGTCTCCTAAGCTACAACCCAAATACTACGATGTTTCTGCTGCAGGAATAAGCAGCAGGATGTAACCCAGGGGAAAAAAAAGCTCCTCAACAGCTCCTGTCTATAGGAGAGATCTGGTTGAAGAAAAAGAGGGCACATGCACTCCCTTCGTTCCTCCTTCTGCTAACCCAAGGAGCAAAACCACTAGATCCCATTCAGTGTGGTGTGTTCAGGTGGTGAGGGGTCCCAGAGAACAAGCCACCACTTGCACAGGAACAGTTACTACCAGAGCAAAACCCTGAACATAGTACTGAAAGGACGGATGGGAGTGGGAGAAGTGAGGAAATTCTCCAGTGGATAGACTGAAATGAAAAACAGAGAATTCAGACAAAACAACCTGTATTTTGTCACATCTCTAAACCATTCTTATATAGGACAGTGAATAACTTCTGGCAACTTCCTAGAACAGGTGCTGTGGTTGAATTCCAGCAGGTCCAAGTGATGAGCAGTGAAGCAAAAGCACAGGCCTGCAGAGGTGCCACTAGCCTTTATACTTACACTTTCATTAGCATTTTTGTGCTTCACCTTAGCATCGCCAAGTGATTCAGAGGAAAAAACATATGAGTGAGTCAGTAACCTGCAGGTATCCGTGCAAATTAGCAGGAGCAGGGGGCACCAGGCAGCCCCCTGAGAATACTGCATCAGACATCACAGCATGCTCATCCAGCAGGTCTTTGAGTAACCTGTCCCAGGACAGCAAAGCTTCAGAGACACCAGGTACCTTCTAGGGATGCCCCTCTCCAGATTCCCTTCCAACCTTCAGAAACTCCCCGGTCCCCGCAGATCGTCCAGCCACATCCGCCTCTAACTCCTGCAGGACCTACTTCTTCTGACAGCAGAAGGGCTGGTGTCCAGAGGAGGGCTTGGTTGCATCTGGCAGGTGCTCTCCCTATCTTATTCATTGCCACCATGCAATCAGTGATATCTTATAAGGCAAGCAAATTTTGGTTTAGGACGTCACAGGAGAATTCTTATCAGAACCATTTATGTTAATCTCACAGCACAAGCACATCCACTCTGTGTGGCATCATACCACAAAGCCACATCCCAAACTATGGCACATAGCCATTACTTCACCCACAAAGCCATGAGTCATTTGGATATCATGTTCTTTTCCTCTTCAGTAACTAGGAGGTTTTCCCTCTGGCCAGAAGTTTGCATTTCACTGTTTATTTGCAAAATCAAGTGGAAACGCAAATACAATCCCAGTCTTACACACAAAGATTTGAGGGGAGGGTGAAGTTCTTTCTGGCTGCTTCCCACAAGAGCTGAGTACTCTTTATTCAGCACTCTGACTCCCACAGAAATATGGTCATATCCAAGTATCAAGCCCTTCTGGTGCTGAAAAAGCTAGAGAAAGTACCACAGATCTCTTTTTATCCCATGATTTGGGCTGAGTTTTCCATTCATATCTAGTTAAAACCTGCACAGAGTCCCAGCAGGGGTTTGCACAGGCACTGCACTCACTGACACTCTTAACTTTGGCATGGTGATTCTGCACCACATGCACTAGACAATACTCTTTCTAGAATTAATGTGAGCAGAGAAAGCCTGGGGGCATCTGAACCCCTCTTATTAGTATCCCCAGTCTTAATATATCCAAACTGTGCAGCATAAAAGTAGTGTTGAACACTTTCCTGCAGGATGCTAGATACCAAAATTAACATAAATCTGAAGAGCAGCTAAATAATTCATAAAAGAAAAGCATTTAAACGGATGCTAGATATAAAGACCAAGTGTCTGTCTTAGGAAATCCTTGCGCCATGAATTTTCTGGAAGTTAAGAAAGTATTTTGGGCAAGTGCTACAACATCCTTGCCTTGTTACTAAGGTCTTCCCAGGCATCTGTTACTGGTTACTGAGAGAAGGGAGGTCCCTGAGCTACACAATCTCTGATCTGAGGTTGTGCAGTCGTTTTTCTCCTGTTTTGCAAGGTCTAATTATTTGAAAAGAGATACTGAGGTTTTTTCAATTTGAAACACCATCAATGTAACTCAGACTGACAAATTATTTCTGTCCCACTAAAGAGCCTTAACTGAAGGAAGAGGTCCTTAGTGTGATGCGTTGAAATACACATGAATAAGCTGGTGACCAGGACATGACGAACATGGAAGAACAAGGAGGCAACAGCAGTCATTAGTTTATACATGGGCTGATGCACAGTGTGATTTGTTGAAGATTATCTCTTTTGCTTCAGTCACGCCTATGGGCTAAATTTGGCTACTGTTATGATGCAGCCTAGGACTGCATGAACTGCATCCTTTGTGATAAAGCTACACCCAAAGATGGACTGCAGGTGTTTCTTCAATGTGATACAAAAAACACTAAAAGAAATCTCAGTAGGGTTCTAGAGGAAAGCTGCTCTGAAGTATAAGCCCCAAAACATGTGCAGAGTGGACACTGGCACCATTAGTTTCCCTGGAGGGGATGATCCAGTGGGTCCTCATTGCTTGTTATTTTGTCGGTCACCTAAACTGCAAGAGACAGTGCACAATGGTCTCGGTATGTATTAAGAGACATTTAACATTCAAACAGGACAAGACTAGGACCAAATACAATTATATTAGTACTTTGCCAAATATAGCACTGTTGATATCAAGGTAAGCATTGACTTTGAACTGTGAGGAGACTGGAGTCAAAATTACCTCTCCAAATTTAAGGACTGACCTTGGGAGAAGGGGAGCACTCTCCGTAAGTCAGATTCAAAGCCTTTAACCTTCACTGATCTCATGCTCATGCTGGCTGGGGGTTTTTGTTGTTTTGTTTTGTTGCTCGTTTTTTTTGTTGTTTTGCTAGTGGGAAAGCATTTGCTGTCAGTTTTAGTATAATTACCCCAATTAAGAAAATAGAAAAGTCTTCTGGCTTTCTGGGTACCTTTTTTCAGCCTTTATTATCCTCTTCTGGAAACTGGTTTCATTTATTTGACATTATTTCATATTTTTTAAGATTCTTAAGACACTCTATGCCTTTTAGATTTTTTTTTTTGTTGGGATTTCATGCTTGTCAAAACCTCTCCTTTTCCTTACACGGGAATGCTGAGATAAGATAGACAGAGGGCACTAGGTTTACTACTTCTTTAATAACTGTCCTTCTTATTTAATTACTACTTCATTAGGAAAGCAGTTTTCTACCACATCAAAATTAATGCTTCCTACTGCATTTGGTAAGATTCATCATTAACTTAACATCAGCCTGTTGAAAATACATGTATTTCAATAAGCTATTCATTAAAATATATGTATTCCACATATTCTCCATTGCACAGGGGAGAAAAGGCCAGTTTAGTGGGTAGGACGCTCCTGCACTACTGCTGCTTTCTTATATATCTACAGGAAATCCACTTAGTCTCTGTCTACCTCAGTTTCTCATCTGTGGGATTCTTTGCAGAGCTGCCTAGCCAATGTTAGAAGATAATTCATAACAGAAGTGAGGCCCCACAAATAACTCCAAAAGGCAGAGACGCTAACACGAACAATTTCAAATCCAACAGTGCTAGAAAACACATGCACCTCCAGCTCCACAAATCTGTGGGAAGTATTACACATCACTGTTGTTGCAGACAGGCCAGTGAACCAGGCAGAGCATTTGTAGCAAAAGGAGATAATCCTTACTTGTCTCTTCACTCCCACTGTCAACAGTGGCTGAGCTAAAGGTGATGGCTTGGTGGCAGGGCTTTGGAACAGGCAGCAGAAAGCACACTTTTGTGAATCTACTGCACTATGTTTGTCACATAAAAGAGACAAAGCACATCCCCCACGAAGTACCTGCCCTGACATATGCCAGCTTTTGAAAATGTTGGCACCTTGACTTGCTCTTGAAAAAGTTTTCTAATCCTAAATCCCTTCTCTTCTAAGTTGTTATTGATGAGCTCCCCAAAGAGGCTGCGAGTGGAGGGGGCAGCCACGAGAAGCAATGCTCCTGGAAAGTCAGAGGGGAGGCCAGTATAGGTTCTTAAATGGCCCTCAGACCTCTCCTGATCAATCCCATGCTGTCAGGTGTTACCTGACACTTTGGAAAACAAGAATGAAAATTTCTCTAAAGCTTCCAGGTCAGATACACAGGTGGTCCAAAGCAGTCTCCCTCTGCCGAGTTCAGCTGAACTGCTTCTGTTTACACCAGTTTAGGATCTGGCTCCTTGCAGTCAGCCCAGCTTGAATATCAGCAAGCACAAATTTTGTATTCTTAATCCATAATCAGAGACAATCATCAGCCAAATTGTTCTGATATTTAAACTTGTTTACAGTCCCCAGGCTATTAGCTGTGATGACACGTTAAGCGATAAGAAAGCTTTAATTTTCTGTGGATAGTTCCACCCTCCGGGAATAAGAAATACACAGCGGAAACTTGTTTTGATTAGTGAACTGAGGAGGGCACAGAAATCACACAGAGCAGAGTGTGAGTTCAGGTGCTGCTGGAGCTGACACCTTCCCTTATCTCACAAAGTGCTTGAATTACAAGGAAGGGAGGAAGAGCTCCTCTAGGACTTAACCTCACATGAATATCAGTCATGTGGAATTTTGTTCCTTTCCTCCTAACAAGTTCTTTTGACCTTATTTCCCTCTGAGAGCACACTGGGAAAGTTGGGTGCTCAGATGAAGCCCCAGATAGCCCCCAGACAAGGTGCTGAGCAGTGTCATTAGGTGGGCACTGCACTGCTGCTAGTCATCCCTGGGAAGAAGGCTAACATGGCACACTTTTGGGCTCTTCAACAGCCCTCTTCCTAAGCATTCTATTACCATGTTCTCACTTCCATGATGATATTGTGTCAATTTCTGATCCTAGTGCCGTTTGGACTGGGTAGGTTCTCTCAAACTCTGTT
Source organism: Tricholaema leucomelas (assembly GCA_013400475.1). Taxonomy (NCBI): domain Eukaryota; kingdom Metazoa; phylum Chordata; class Aves; order Piciformes; family Lybiidae; genus Tricholaema lacrymosa; species Tricholaema leucomelas. The sequence continues at coordinate 605,541 of WAAF01017359.1, read as the reverse complement.
AACAAAATATGTTGTCAGCTATCAGTCAAGATGCTACTCAGAAAAGCACTGAAGGGACACACATTCGCATTTGTTTTTAGAGCTTAATTTCAGGGAAGTGAAAGGTACCATAAAAATGCAAGATAAGGGCAAGAGAAGCTCTGGGGCCGTAAGTTTCACTAGAAGTTCATTCAGACACAGCAGCTTTCACAAGCTGTGTCTAGTATGTATGGATAGTACATGAATTGAAATGGAATGTCTGAAAATTAATCCACGGTAGAAATCAGAATACCTGAGAAAAGCAAATAAAGGATTTGGATAATGGATAAATGCCATAAAGGAAGGGACAGGGAAGACAAGGAAAGGTGCCCAAGAAGAAAGCCTTTCATTACAGAAAAAAGAAAAAGATCAGAAAGAGCTGGAATGTGAGCCAGGTTCAATAACACTCCCCAGCAGTGAGCAAAGAGACCAGAGCCTAAAGCAAAGAGATGTCTCAGCGGAGAGAGGACACTAGCACTTATGTAGTCCTCAAGCAGGAAAATAAACCCACGTCAGGCTGCTGCTATGCTGGCAGGTTTTAGTCAGTGGGAACTACAGGCTATTTATAGCACCACAGTCAGGATATTTCTAAAGGTCTCAGCAATGTGAGACCTCCTCTAGAATAAAGAGAAGCACTCAGCAGCAAAGAAATTATTCTGAGAGGGCAGAATTCAAGTATTGCATTGCAGAGTTCATCCTTTCCCTTGCCATGGGTCTGATCCAGTTTGTTCTGGCTAGTGTTCTTGACCCCTCTGGGCACCTTAGAACTCAGAGGAGGCAAAGAACTTGCAGCCAGTTTTACACTTTTACCTTTCTTCTCCTCATTTATGACCCTGAGATAATACACAATCTGGATAATATACAACCTTGAAACAGACTTTGGGACCATATATACCTTCAAAACACTCAGGACACCTAAGCTCCGTTATAAAGACACCAATCAATATTTTCAATATTTTGAATACAGTTATCTTAGAGACAAATCTATGCTCTCTAGCAGAACAATGATCTTTAAATACCAAGCTATTACTACAGATTCTCCTTTATCATCAGGGAACGGACAGAAAGAACAAGCCACAATGGAGATTTCCCAGAATTGTCTTATAAGATATTCTGTAAAGGCCAAACTCGCTGTGGTGTTAGCAGTCCTAAAAGTAGCCAAATAGGGTCAGACCACAATCCAGCTGACCAGGTGTCCCCTTGCTGTTACATGATGCCAAGTATGCACAGTGTGACTGCAGTAATGCTTACCTCACCATACCTAGAGTCAGAAATCTGCAGCTCAAGTGCTTCCACCACCAGAAGAATCAGCTTTTAGTTTGATGCCCTTTCATAGGTTTTCTCTCCCATAACCCAGACAGAAAAAAAAGAAAAAAAAAATTTGAAATTGGATTTCTTTCTCAATCCTTTACCCGTTATTCCTGACCTTAAAAAACAACACCACCAAAAAACTGATGGTGAGCCCATCTGGATGCTTACATATTCAGATGACAAAAAACAAAACCAACCAAACAAAACCCCACCAAAATGCAAACAAACAAACCCCAAAAAGCCAAAACTGTTAAATGCCTTAACATTTGCATATTTTCCCAGATAAAAGTATCATTATCAAAAGTAGCAGTGTGAAAGAATGAAATGTTAAAGCATCTCTCTTCATCATCTAAGACCTCGGCATCTTGTTTTCTATTTCAAGTGTATCTCCAGGGTTCTCTTTTAAGGGAGAAAAATATGATGAAGCCCTGTAAAGGGAAATAATACAATAGCCAAGTCTCAGAGAAAGACAGGTCTCCATTATTTGCCAGAAGACATGTAACCTCTGTCACAAGCAATTTGAAGATCTGCCCTCACCACTCTCTTGGAACGGAAACTGAGCTGCTTCAGAAGGTATTTAAGAAATATTAAGAGTAGAAAAGTGACACAAATGTGTATATATATATATATATATATACACACTCTTTTTTTTTTATTCCACCAGCTGAGGAGATAATTTGGCTTGTAATGGATCAAACTAACTTTTCCTAAGACGTGACTTTTCCTTACAAAACAAACTTGTACTGGAAGAGCACAGAATCATAGAATCAACCAGGTTGGAAGAGACCTCCAAGATCATCCAGTCCAACCTAGCACCCAGCCCTATCCAGTCAACTAGACCATGGCACTAAGTGCCTCATCCAGTCTTCTCTTGAACACCTCCAGGGATGGTGACTCCACCACATCCCTGGGCAGCCCATTACAGAATCACAGAATTAACCAGGTTGGAAAAGACCTTTGAGATCACCGAGTCCAACCTATCACCTAACCCTTCTAATTAACTAGCCCATGGCACTAAGTGCTTCATCCAGCCTCCTCTTAAACATCTCCATTCCAATAGCAAATCACTCTCTCTGTAAAGAACTTCCTCCTAACATCCAGTTGTCCTGGAGGTCCCGTGTACCCAAGAAATTTCCTCTCCCTCTGTGGTTTGAATGGGACAGGAAAAAGGCGCCAACAGAGCTGTTTCTCCCCCCCTGCCCTGCAGGCGTGGAGCGGGGGGAGCAGGGGGGACCTTTCCGGCAGGAGGAGTGCCCCGTGCCGGGCCCGCGCTGCACTCGGCTGAGGATTGGCTGTGAGCTTTTCGCGCCCAGGCAGTGCTAACTCTGCCCTTTGTCTGAGAAAGGGATAAATATTGGGGGGTTCCCGCCTTGGGGGGTTCCCGCCTTGGGGTGCTCCTGCCGTGGAGTTCGTCCCCGCTTTGGATCGTGTTACCGCCTTGGTGTGCCTGCTTGGAGTTCTCCCTTTTCCTGGGTAGCTTCTATGCAGTGAGCCTTTGATGCTCCGAAGGTCTTCACCTTAAGCGTCCTATTGTGCTGCTTATCGCTTCCTAACGACCCTGAAGCTTTCTGAAAAGACCACGGGACAGACCTTTGAATCGTCCTTTCAAGCCAGCTGTCGTGAGTAGCCTACGGCTCAGCCTATTTTTGATAGTGGGAAACGCTATATATTTAATAGCTAAGCCGTTTCCAACTCCTGACTTAAAATTAGTCAAGTTTACCTGTGGCATCCTATTGTGTAGATATTCTCAAACAACCAAGAAAGAACCTGCTAATTAAATCTAAATTATCTTCTGCATATAGTTTTGGGGGCAGGTTTTCGGGAAAATAAAATAACTCTATTTTTATAAATTCCTGACTCGGCCTAATTAATTCCTGCCTCCATAACACCAGCCTATACCTCCCCCCAGAATCCAGAAGCATAAGAGATGTAACACCAGAGCTTCTCTATAAAAGAGCTGTTAGTTTGTGGGTACAACAGCAAGATAGAAAGTCTAAATTATCCACTTTTACTTCCACTTGTATCTTTATTGAAAAAATTAATTACAGCTACACTAAAGAGCACTGTAAATAATTCCAGACAGTTGACACATTCTGATTTTAAAAAGTTGTACTCAGATTTTTTTTTTTTAACTTTCAAAAATGACAGTTATTTGCTCTGAAGTGCTACATGCCAGCTATTTGTCACAGGGAAAATATTTTCTGGGGTGAAAAAAAAATCACACAATTTTGCAGTTTGAAGGGAATGATGCTTGCAAACCACTGTGTGCTTTATCCATACAAAAATTTGGCAGTCTTTCTGTGAAATACTCAAGTATCTTCACTTTTGAAGCAAGGAATGCATTCTTAATGTTACTGTAGCTGGGATGTCTTGATCTAAGTGCTGAAGAAGTTCCTGTGCATCTGAAAAGATATTTATTTGTAAGTAACAAGTTTTGCAATTTTTTTCCTGTTTTCTTTCTCTCTCAGCTCAGAGCATCTTTGCAGCACTTCAGTAGATTGAAATGACATTGACAGCTGTCAACAGAAAAAAACTGAATAGCAGAAGATTTTCAGCTTGCTACTTGGCTCTTTGTGTAATTAATTTGCAAAGACCGGTAAAGAATGCCACAATTAAAGGTGGATGAAGTCACCCTCCTTCTGTTCACGTGTTATCAGTCAGACTTTAGCTTAGCATTAATCTGTTCATCACATTCTGGCTTCAGTCAGAGCATGGTGTGTTTGCTGTAGAAGAGGAGATAAAAAACCTTTTGCTTGTAAGATGTTTCAAATTTCTTTGCAGAATTTAAAAGGTGGCAGGAGAGGAGCAGCAGTCTTTTGTCTGCAGGCACAAGACGTTGCCCTGAGGAACAGGACAATGTATTCACACCAGGCTTTTCAGAGCTGCTACCCTGTTCTATATTTCTGGGAGCCTGAAGGTTTGAATATCTTAAAGTGAGTATTGTCCATCATGGTGGAAGCCAAAGAGAGCTGCAGCATGTGCTGCCAGATACTTTAAATAAATTACACTGGATACCCACAGTTATGGTTATTTGCAGTCTTACTCTTTTTTGCCTTAGGTTACCAGCTGTACTATGGAGTAATGATATCCAGAATTGCTATTAAGGGGCTGTAAATGGAAATAAAGTCAGTGTTTGCACGTGGTAAGGACTTGCACCACGGAACACCCTGGAATGCCCCATTGGGAAATATTTTTGCCTTCACAGTGGAGTCTGAGCTATGCATTGAACAGTGAAAAGAAAATCCGATATTGAACTCACAAACTGTGTCATCTATTATGTGCACCAAGTGAGACTCAGATCGTGGGCAAAAATAGTCTGTGACTGATGCACCTGTGCAAGGTGGCAAATTAATGGAGTAGAGACAATTTTGCTTGCAGCATTTCTTAGCTTCAAGTGCTGAGCTGTGCAACCTTGATAATGTTCTTTTCACATACTGTTTTCTGTGTAATTATTACCTGTATCAGCCCAAATTTAAAAATAGAGCCCTTCGTTACCAAATGCCTCCTCTAGGACACGGATGCAGCTGACTCTTAAAGGTGCCAATAACCTGCAACTCATGCTGAAGGCTACTGGCACTGTCACAGTAACACCATCTAAAATCTGAACATTTCAAAGCCTCTTTCACAGCCCTGGGATGTGCAGTTCAAAATGGAGGCAGACGAAAATCCCTTGCTGCTTTTCAAATGCTAGAGCTAATAAGATAAAATAACAGATAATTTGAGGAAGAAGGTAGTTTCTAAAACAAAGTTATCAAAGTAGGATAACACTCCAGGCAACCAACTCCCACACCTTTTATCATCATCATTAGTCATTTATATTGCAGCAGCATGCAGCAACCCCTGCTGACGTCTGGGCTAGAAACCAGACACAGATAGCAAGAATGATACCTAGCCCAAGCAGCTTACAAAATTACAACAGTGAAAAGTATGGGAAGGGGAGGGAGGGAGAACAGAAGGTTAAAGTGAGTTGCTGAAGGTCGATTTGCACAAAGCTGGCACAGCCAGGAGAGCAAAGCCCTCAATCCATGGAAGCAGCTGCCCCTCTGGCTTGCACTCAGAGTAAGCCCAGCATGAGGGACAGGCAGCAGCAGGACTTGTGCAGGTCCTGTGCTGCTGTGGAAACAAGCTGATTGTGTGGGGAGTAGCACATTTGGGAAAACGTGAGTGAGTGGATACATCTTCTCTTCAGGAGTCTGAGCAGAGCTCTTCAACACAGCAGAGAAGTGGGATTTGGGAGTAACCACCTCATGATTAACTCATTAAATGTCTACCAAGGTCATCAAGATGAGTGGTAAAGAAATGAGTAAGGGAAGAGCTGGATTTCCCAACTCTTGCCCACTGCTAACAAGTGCTCACTCTTAGGAGTTGTAGGTATCAAAGAATGACTGAGGTTCGAAGGAATGTCTGGAGGTCACCTGGTCCAACCACCCTGCTCAACGAGGCCACCTACAGCCAGTGTCCTAGGACCACATCCAGACGGCCCTAGTATCTCCAGGCATGGAGACTCCACACCTTGTCTGTGCAACCTGTTCCAGTGCTTGCTCACCCTCACAGTTATGTGCTTCCTGACATTTAGAGGTTTCCATCGTTAGGCAAAGGATGTCACCTTGCATATGGAGAAAAGCCATTTGGATTCATGCTTTGTCTGATAGCTTATTTCTTCTCTCTCAAAAAAGATACAGGTGATGTGGCTATAGATCTGGAGAGAGTATTTTCATATGTCTCCCAAGTCCATACAGTATGCCTTACAGTCCATGCTCTTCCTCTCTCTGCAGTGGGTAATGTACTATATAAGGAACATATTTTGAGAGCTAATGTAATGCAACATACACATCATGTTGCCTCAAGGTCATGGTAAATTGTATCTGTTTATATGATGCATCTTGACATACTCTAATTTAGTGCCAGTAATTTAAAACAATGCTGATAGAAGATGTGAATAAAACCAAGAACATAGCCACAAAGCTGTAAATATTCCACTGCTTTCATATATTAAGAGTATTAATTAGCATATTGATAACACCTCTTAGGGATTTAGGGAGAGGAATGTATATTCTGCTATATTTTTCATCAAGCCAAACCCCGTTCACAAAACATGCCTGTTAAAAGGAAAACTAATCTGGATTTATGTCTCCAGAATAAACACCTAAATTTAACCATGATTTAAAAACAAACAAACAAAACCTCAAACCCACATAATGGATACTTCTTGCAATAAAGTGGTTGATAAGAATAATAAATCCTAGTACCTGACTTATGCAAAACTAGTCATTGGAAATGATTGTGTGTAGGTCCCATGGTCCTTACAACACACAGGGAGAGCTCCAAGTTCCACCAAACTGATGTGAAAAATAAACAGCAACATGCTAATAATGTTCCTTTCAACTTATTTTTCAAAAATTCAGTTTTCAAAATCTGTTATGAGTTGTTGCCCAAGATATCCTGCATATTAGCATAGACCTGGTTTTGATTCTAGCAGCTGTCACACCATCCCTACAGGGTGCACCATTAAGGTCCTTTACTCACATTTGTAAAGTATCCATTTATCTCTAACTTGTATTTTTAAAGCCAAATGGTCCTCTAAGGAGATGTTTACCCTTTTATTCACCTTTTATTTTGTAAGGCAGCATCAATGAGTGCTGGGGTGAGGTAACTGGGAGAAACGAGTATGTCAGTGAAAACAACAACACTTGCGGTCATGAGCTATCTAAACCCCACAGAAGATGGCAGCCCTGCAGTGGAACAATTTTCTTCAGACTCTAGTGAGAGAAAGGACATAAGCACTAATCATAGAAGAGATATTCAGGTATTAACAGTTCACAACACTGAAAGAAATTCTAATAGATAGGAAGAATAAAACTGAAGATAAAAAGATAAACCGAAGATCCTTCACGAGTCACATATATAGGATTAAACAAAACAAGACACTTGGGCCAAACTTCCCTAAAGGCCTTTTGAGGGCCAATTTTAAAGACCAGATTAAGTATTAGTTCAGGTTAGCCTGAAAATTCTTACCAGAATAATTTATGCTCTAATAGAAATTCTTGATTTGCTTTATTATGTAGGAAAGAAATGGAAGGCAGCTTGATAGGCAAATGCTGCTGCCAATTTAATTCTGGACTGAAAGATTACACCTCCTAATGAATACTCACAGACACTAGTAAACATAATTAACCTATTCAATGATAGCATTGCATTCCTACATATTACGATTTCAGAATTCATCTGTAATGTAAATTAAACAGGCAATTGTACTGATTAGTGTTAGATGTGAGAGGAATGAGACTATGTGATTGAAAAGTTGATTGTGAAAAGTGCTTTTGAATCCAGAAAACCTGAGGCAGAACAAGATGAAACACTTCATCTAAATTTATGAAGTTGCCCATTGAAGCTCCAAAGAACCAAACTCTTTTTCTTAGTTTCCAGATCAGTACCTTATTCTTTGGATCACATTGTCTCTCTGGACTGCCTGGTTTAAACTGAGGCAGCTCGGCTTCAGTTTATACTGGTTGAAGTCTTGCAGCATAAGTTTTTCAACAAGTCCCTTTGCAGCACCAACAGTTTAATTCATCTTAACAGAAACATAGAAATAGAAACAGTAAAATGCTTTTTGACCTTTGCTGTTGGCTATGATCAAAACCATGGAACAAAAAGAGCAGAGAGGAAATGTAGGACATACGCTCCAGATGAAGAAAAAATGGTTGAGTCTGCACCACAGTACAGTGGAAAAAACATTCAAGAACAATTCATTCTGCTGAAATATTATTCCCATAAGGCTGCAAGGGTCAGTGTCATCTTAAATTATGCACTGTACAAGTGCCAGCCATAGAAGAAGACCCACCCACAGGCCCTACTCTCTTGGGCAGCAGGTCACTAAACACTAGCAATTGATCTATGGCTCTAGAGACTCCAAGGAGAAGCACAAAAAAAACCCAAATAAAATATGCACAATTTCTTTTTTTTTCCTATTGCATGTATTATTTTATCTAAAGAAGATGAATAAAGCATTGATAGACACCCTCCTGTCAATTCAGCATTAATTGATGCCAGCAATGAATGAAAATAAATTGACACAACTCAGAAAAAAATGCTTAAACTAAATTCCTCTCCATTTCCTCCTGATACAGAAGCAACCTCCCAAAGATATCTCTTCATATAAAGTATTTTTTCTCAAAAGCTTCCCATCTGATTAATTCCATGCACACACACCCAACTTAAGAGCTCAAGCTAAATCCCAGTTTTCTTATTCTATTGTTCCTTAGCTTCTCCCAAATGTCACTGACACAGCTAACATATCTGACCCTTGTTCTCACAGGATTTGGCCTTTGTGTCACCTGCTAAACCTCCCTTTTTTGCACCAAAGCTGGAAGCCATGCTACACACACCATGGATCTGATAAAGGCCATCCTTTTGTCACCGAGATTTTTTTTCTGTTGAGTTTGGCATGGATTTTGTCTCACACAGACCTGGCTCTGGCATCTCCGGAAGCCTTTCAAGTTCACACTGACGGTTGAACCATACTTTTCAATTCCTTAGCCCTTCAGATGCCAAGCACACTCCAATAATTCACATAGAAACTCTTCACGGTGACTGGTGACTGAAATGCAGCCAGCTCTTGAAGGAAGCACGGGCAGTTACAAAGTGAAGAGCCATGCCAAACTGTACAGAGGAGAGGAAGAGATGAAGATCTTTTTCTGAAGAGAAAGCATATGGAAAATTTATATAGGGAAATGTCTCCTGCTATGAATCAAAAGATGTAACCTTCTATGCCAAAAACTCTAGGGTCTAAAAGCTCATAACTTTACATTAGTATGGCAATTCTATTAGCTTTCCTGTATTTAAAAACCCAAGACAAAAGTTTAATGTGCCTGACTTTGCTTTTTAAATAAAAAGTGAGGGTTACTGTAGAAAAACTTCAATTGAAAATCTCAGTGACTTGACAGGTGTGTTGAAGAAAGCAGTTTTCATGGTACAACTTTATGGATTGATTTTAATAGCAGACCTTTTTTTCTTTACCTTTTTTTTTTACATAGATCAAATATTTATATTATTTTTGTTATTTGAAAACCTGTCTGGGGACACACAAATCGGCCTGCATCATAATTACACTTGCCTACATTTCATGCCTGTGTTCAGACTAGGAACTATGGCAGATGCTGTAGCAAAATTAGAAAATCTATTCTGCACTGGTCAGTAAGAGGCATTTCAGTTATTCTTCCAAAAGGATAATCTATTTTATGAAGAAGAAATTAATTATGTCAAATTTTCAGGAAGCTACGGTTTGGCCAGGAGCAATTATTTGCTTATTTCTGAAAGCAAACATTTCAAGGACTTCTGAGCCTGTCTTCCCAAGCTGATGAATTTCTTTTTGTTCTCATTCCTCCCAATTCCTAGTCTTTTCTCTAGTCTTTTTTTTTTTTTCACTCAAGCTTGCTTGAAGGGTGCAAGCCAAAGCAGGAGATGTTCAGTGGCAGGGAGCGGTCGCAGGTACCTTGGAGAGCAAAGCAGCATTGCTGCAGCTCACTGTCCTTGAGGCTAAAGAAAAGATGGATGTAGGCTGGTGGAGTCTTTCAAAGGGAAAGTTTAGGGTTGTACAACTCATAGCTACATTCAAACCCCACAAATAATTTAAGAATCAGGCTTTTTATGGAAACCTACTGGCAGTGATTTACTTTGAATACTGCTGCTTCTTGGACTACAAATGTCAAAAGCATATCTGTAGTGATGCGCTGCTCCAGGCTGGCCTTGGGAAACCCTTCATAAAAATCTGTCAGTGATACTGGGTAACTTCCCTCCTCTGACAAAATCATCCATTCTGGTCACAACTATGCTCTTTGCACTCTCCCTGGGGCTAATGTAAACATTACTGAGGAGAAAATGTGCATGACTTACAAATGCACAGCACTTCACCACATGCAGGTATTTGAAAATAATTAAGGCAAAGACAGCTTTCTCTTAGATACCTGCATGTACACCATGCTCTACCAGCGTGGTGACTGTGCCACCCTCCACACACTTCACAGCCAGTTAATCACAAACTCTCCCACATCACATTTGCTATAAGAAACTTCCTGTATGCTGCTGCCTGTCATGGAGCAGATGGTCAAGTGGCCAAAGCAACAGGTTGGAACTGGAGAGTTCAGGCTTCTGGTCGCAGGGACCAGGTCCATGAGTACAGGGACATCCTTTGGAAGTTGGTCAGCATGAACAATCCAGGCTCTGAGGGAACCACCTCAGTCCTTCCCTCTCATTATCACTCTCTCCCCAGGTACGTGCTGCTGGGAGGATGCTGTGCAGAGCTACTATACATTTCTTTAAAGCACATGATTTCTACCTTGTCAAATGCTGTATGGGATGCCTTTCCCTCGCTGTTGCCAGGTGGTAATTGCTAACCAGAAAAACAGGGATTTACAAAAATGACTGCTCTTCATAGACGGCATATTGCCCTCTCTCAAGAGCCATAATCCCTCTATTAGCACAAGCCTCTTTCGCTTTCCTTCTGTTTTCTGATTTCTAACTTCTTGTAAATGCTAATTTTGAGGTAATTTGTGTGTCTTTTTTCTGCCAAAACTGTAAACACTGGAGTATTACTAAGCAACTCACCAAAAAATAATTACAGATGTATGGTCTTCATTATTTTGTTATAATTTTGCACTTTTTTTTCCACAATGCAGTAAACAAGGCATTTAAAACCTCCCAAACCTGCATTGCTTGTATTATAACTTGCAGTCACTTATAACTGATATCAGCTACATTTCTGCTGCCATTACAGGACTGCTGCACCCATAACCATGCCCAAGGTAGTTCAAACACAGCCAGAGGGGAGAAGAAGTTTCCTAGAATGTATAAAAGCTTGCACCTTTCATTAGGGGCATCTATCTGAAACCACAGTTACATGCATTAGACACACCCTGAAGCCCATGCCCTGCCATCTCTCCTGCCTCTTACTTAATCCAGCTGGATTGGTGCCAGCTGGGCACATTTATGCAGGTTGTTTGGTACAATTATAAATACATATCCTACGTGGAGATAACACAATTGTTTTATGAGGAGAAAGAAGAAATCAGTCCTTTTCATTGTCAATCATTTTCACAGAGTTTTGTGGCTGACAAATAGGTTGGTTGAGCAAAACTAAACAAGACGTGTGCTACATCTCAGAGATACCCAGCTATGGAACAGCTCTGCTAATACCAGTGGAGATCTGTGTGTAAAAGCGTCATGCAGAGATAGAGAGATATGCTCTGAACATTGGCCAAAGCCCTTAAGCGTGTGACAGATAAACATTTGAAGCAGAAAAAGAATGTAAAGAAAGTTTCAGGTAATGAAACAAAGTGCTAAGCCACAGCCTCTTCGTATTTTCTGCTACAGCAGCTGGTATCAGTAGAAATGATGAAACCAGCCAATGGTTTGATCCAGGTGTGGAAGAAACCAGTGGCACAACTCTCACCACCACCACCTCATACTGGATTAGGCTTTGAAAACAAAAGTTATCCAGACAAACAATAGTGGCAGAAATTAAAAATGCTTTTTCATAACGTAGCCATCCCCAAAATGACCCACATATTAAGTTACCAGCTCCAGTAGAAGAGAACCATATGACAGTGAAGATTCACAGATAGCCCCTTTCTTAAGGCTGTCCTATTCTCATTTAGTAAGCCCTTGTGCCAAGAATGGCCCCAGCCTCATGCTACAGCATTGCTTGCTAGCACAGGTATTGAAGGAGAAGTATAGGTACGCCCACAGAGACATCAGCAAAGATCAGTGGCAAATGAACTTCACCACAAAAAAGCATTGAAGATAATTATAGTATTAATCATTCACAGCAAAACTCAAGACAGAAATCCATATGTAATGCCAGTAACGAGGATCAGGCACGTGGTAGAGCAGCTGGTGAAACTAGTTACTCACCTTTTGGTCGTCCTTTGTTGTTCTCTGTGCTTGCAGAGTTAGTTACTGAAGTTGAATTAATCTAGAATTTAACTCTAGTGAAGGCTGTTTCTCTTACTGTTTGTATAGGACCCATTGCTGTCAGGCCTTGGTCTCAACAACTGACACTATCTGAAATCTAAGTGATAAGAACAGGATAAAAAGGCTCCCAAATTTTTCAGCACAACCTGCTTTTGAGTAGGAATAACTTCATCGGAGGGGCTCATCATGAGCCTCACAGCTGTTCTGAGCACCTGCAGGTCCTGCAGGTGCATCAGGGCCAAATCCTGCCAACAGCTCACGGAAGCAGCTTCTGCAGCTGCCTCTTGCCCACAGCCATGCAGAGCACTTAAACTGTCAGGAGGAGCAGCCAGCAAGCAATGCAGTACCTGACCTGTCAGCACGACACAGATCATTTACATAGCTTTTTACAAACATTAACAGATTAATCCTCACCTTGGGACACACAAGCAAGGTTCAGTAGCCCTGACGAACAGATCTGAAAGCTGACTCACAGAGTGGTTGTAACCTGATTTCCAGGAGAATCCAGCATCTTTAAAGCAGAGAAGGGGGTGGGACCTCATACCTCCGGAATAGGAGAAAAAGAAGTGTGAAGCAGAGAGCAGCTTTGGTCCCATCCAGCGTCTGTGGGGAACTGGGGCTATAAGGGCTTTCTCAAGTGCCGATTTCCTGACTCCAATTCACACCAGCAATGCACAGCCTCAAGTAAGATGGCAGCTCTCAGGCTGGCACAGAGGGCTCAGGCACATTCATGTGTAAAGCGCTCACATCACTCCCAAAGTGCGAAAAAAACGCCCCAAGCAGTTGGAGCAGAAAGGTCCTACTTGACTGCAGTTTCCTTATGCAAACATCTATCCGAAGCACCTCTGCTCATTACAGTGGGGTCTGCTTCTAAAATCAGCAGCAGGCATCACATACTAACACACAGGTGAAAGCTGAGTCCTGTGCGTAAGGCTCGGGCCTCACAGTGGGGAACGGGAAGGATCTGTCATGGATACAGCCCACAAGACAGTACTAACAGAGCTCATTGAGCAAGAGAGAAAGTGAAACGTGGCTGTGACTTGTGAGGCCATACTGTCCATTTAATTGAATTACCTGGGAAACATCATTTATGCACATAGAATTTATGCAGTTGAGAGGTCTGTTCTTCACAGTATCATCTAGGGCAGAGGAGTGGTCCTCACAGAGGTCTGGGAGATTAGATCCCCGAAAAAGGCTGTGAAAATGATCCCACAGCTGTATCTCTGTTGAGAAGGGGCATGCATGTATGCATCAAAGAGGTGAGAGGCTCAGTTTATACATACATGCAATGAACTGATGTGTACACAGATACAGCATATTGGGGGTTAGCAATGTATGTTCCCAGGGACTAGGATAGACACACGAAGAATCAAGGGAAGATGTATCTGTATAGGCAAGCAAGACATGCCACTGTATTCTCAAGCTACATTGCAATTCAGGTGATGTAACTTGGTAAAAATGTTTGGGATTTATTCCTAAAGAACTGATGTCAGGAATGTCTCCTCTGTTTTATGAAGGAAATTGCTTATTGATTCTGTTTGCGTCATTTTCTCACAGTACTCCTCCCATGCTTAAACTGCAGGGATTCCAAAAGGTTGTTTCTCTCTTCACTCACAACTTGACTACTGCAGGAGATGCTGCACCTCCATGTAAGTTTCCAGAGAAATACCATGAGCAGGAACAGTCCGTGAGGTAGAGAGCACTAGCCTTCCTGATGTTAAAATCCCTATGACTCTCATTTGGTGTGCCTTCCTCAGTTACTCATAAAGCTACTGAAAGCCAAGATGAGAGATCACAGATGAACATGGGAGGCAGATTCAGCAAAACTAATGTAGGATTCTCTTTGTAGATTCTGTAGATTTAGTTATGGTCTACTTACATTATCTTTTTACTTTTTTTTTTTTTTTTTCCCCAAAGAAACATAAGGCTTTAGTGGTGTTTTTGATCTATCTGTTCTTGTGAAACATTACAGATATGACATAGAATCATAGAATCAACCAGGTTGGAAGAGACCTCCAAGATCATCCAGTTCAACCTAGCACCCAGCCCTATCCAATGAACTAGACCATGGCACTAAGTGCCTCATCCAGTCTTTTCTTGAACACCTCCAAGGACAGTGATTCCACTTTTACTAACTTATTGCAGTTCAGTGAGGAGGACTCGAATTATTTTGTGGTGACCATGTCTGAATGAAGCAAATGATCTGTGAGCCCTTCTTTAAACATCCATTGATAGTTTTCAGAGTGAGGACAACAACTAGACTCAAAGATATCAGTGATCCTGGACAATTTCATTAGAAAGCACGTGAACAGATGCAATAAGGATAACAAAAAAAGAGCGGAACATATAATGATATAGGATCATAATAAAATGCATGCATTTAATATATATACTTATATGTAAACCAATATATAACAATAAGGAGCAACCCTTCCTCAATCTGCTTTGATATGCTAGTAATATGGAAACTGTATTTTGAGGTACATCACAATCCACAGGCAGGATATTTCCAGTGATGCAGAATCACAGAATGAATTGGATTGGAATGGATCTTCAAAATTCATCTAGTCCAATCCCCCTGCAGTAAGCAGGGGAAGGTCCAATTAGATCAGGTTGCTCAGAGCCCATTAAGCTGGACCTTAAATATCTCCAAGGCTGGGGCCTCCCTGGGCTACCTGTTCCAGCATTCCACCATTCCACCATCCTCACAGTAAATTTCTCCTCATATCCAATGAAAATCTACTTCTGCTCTAGTGTAAAACCATTACCCCATGTTCTAGTGATACAGGCTTTTGAAAATAGTCCCTCCCCAGCTTTCTTGTAGGCCCACCTCAGGTACTGAAAGCTGCTATAAGGTCTCCTTGGAGCCTTATCTTCTCCAGGTTGAACAACCCTAGCTACCACATCCTGTCTTTTAAGGAGAGATGCTCTAGCCCTCTGATTATCTTCATGTCCCTCCTCTGGACTCACTCTAGCAGGTTTATATCCTTCTCGCTTTGACTACTCCAGAACTGGACATAGAACTCCAGGTGAGGTCTCACCAGAGCAAAGTGGCACAATCACCCTCTCTCTCGACATGCTGGCTACACTTTGATTGCAGCCTTCTGGGCTGCAAGTGCACATTGCTGCCTCATGTCCAGCTTCTCATCAGCCAGTACCCTCAAGTCCTGTTCTGCATGGCTGCTCTCTATCACATCTTTCCCCTGCCTGTACTGATAACAAGGACCATCCCAACACAGGTGCAGCACTTGGCCTTGTTGAACCTCAGGAGGTTCACCTAGAATGACTTCTCCAGCATGTCCAGGTCCCCTGGATGATACCCTGTCCCTCTGGCATATCAACCACACCATTCAGCTTGGTGTCAGCAGCAATCTTGCTGATGGTGCACTTGATCCCCCTATCTATATCATTGATGAAGATATTAAACAGTACTGTTCCCAGTATGGACCCTTGAGGGTCGCTACTTGTTACTCATCTCCAACTGGACAGTGAGCCATTGGCCGCTACCCTCTGGATGTAACCATCCAGCCAATCCCTTATCCACTGAACAGTCCACCCATAGAATCCATATCTCTCCAACTCAGAGAGAAGGATGTTGGGGGGACTGTGTCAAAGGTCTTTCAGAAGTCCAGGTAGAAGACACATGATATGACACATAATATGACACACTGAAACATCCTGAGCACTATATAAAGTCATATATCCCTTTATGCTTATGAGTTAACAGTATCTTAGAGTGGTTCCACGGGAGCCGGTACAGTGTAGATTATCACACATTTCCATAGCAGTGTTTTGCCAACACATCCAGCTGTGCCAAAAGCTCCAGAGCACTCTGGTGCAAGGCAAAGCACTTGCTATGGAACAAAAACACATGAACCCAAAACAAATAGACAGTGAAAGGGATGATTTTCCTAAGGAAAGCTTTGTACAAGTACTATGATAAGCAGCACAGAAACAATGTCACCCTAAGGGCCATTGTAGTCATTCATTAAGAGATACTTTCAAGAATGCTTTAAAAACCCTTTCAGAGTCCTGCCATCTCCTCATAAGTATTTTGTACTGCTCCTATGTTCAGGGGAAAGTTACCTTTGCTGTGAATACCTGAACAAAAAGCTTTACACCTGTTTTTGGTCTAGGCACAAAGCAAAAAAAGCATTTCCAACAACACACAGGTGACAGGCCTTAATAAAGAGTCCTGCCATCTGTTTTCTCATCAAAAAATGTTCCATGGTTTTGTCTTCAAGCATCAGGCTTACCTTCCTTAAAGGAAAGTTTCTGGTACGCAACATAGCTTAGGAACATCTCTACTTTAAAGACAGTATTGCTCTTCAGTAACATCACACTTCAGAGACAATATTGCCAGGTTTTGGGATGCGTCAAAGTAAAGCCCCGATTTTTCTCATTATATCTACCACATTTTCACGTGGAGGAGAAAGTGATGCTTTTCCATATCTAACAACATGCATAAAATGCTAAGTCTCCAGTTTTCAGAAGTCAGAAGCTAAGAATGTGCACTGTATCAATATTCTCATTAAAGGGGCAACAAAACATTAAGTCACCAGGTTGTTTTCTACCCACACCACTCTTTTCTGTCTATATTGACTGCAAACTGGAATAGGCATGCCTCCACTCTGCTTTGTCATATAGAAATGTACTAGATATCTATGAATTAAATTCTTTATTTATGTTCGTGGACACTAGTGGTTCTCCAGTGTTTCCCACACAGCTAAAAACCACATTACCTGTCAAAATTCAATAATCACCCTAATAATTAGATTTATTTTCCTGATCTATTAATGTTGTAGAAAATATAGAAACACTATAAACCCCCATGCTTACATCCTCAGAGGTATTTAGATTCCTTAGCCCCTCTGATTTAGAAAGAAACAAGGGACCATAAAATGTGTTAAATTCTAAACATCAGCAAATGTTTGACTTAAACAATTTTATGTATTCTAATGTCCAAGGTTCCATTTAAAACGTTTTTACCTTAACTGGCAAAGCCTTTTAGAATGCCTTTTATGATATTTACAGATAACATTGGGTCCAGTTTAGGACAGAGGAATAAGGCAGGCTGGGGACATCCCTCTGCAAAATCCCTGATGATGAAAATAGGATGCAGGTGATTTCCTGGTTGCCCTGAGCATTGTTCATCAGAGAACAGTATTTTGAAGCATGTTATGTATTTGCTTAACATAATAGGAGTATGCATTGACAAAGGTTTTTATTTCCAATCCATTTCCATTGTAAGCCAGTAAAAAGTTCCTATCAGAAAAAATAATCTACTTGACGTAGTAAGGTGCATTTTAAATTCTCTTCTTAACATTTCTTGGGAATAAAACACAAGTGAGATGAGGTTTACAGTACAAGGACTGTTTTTAATCAGACTTTCATACTCTCCTACTGTCATTCAGTAACTGGGTAAATACAGTACCTGTCAGCATTCAGAAATGTCTAAGTAGACTAGAGTAAGATGTACCACTGAAGCTTCTGAGATATTCTGCTGCAGAAGTAATTTCAGAACTCTGGCACATTTACAAAAGATGTTTTTCCTTCTCAACATCTACAAAATTTTCCTTGGTTTGTATTAAGATGCCAAGACACATTTTCTTTCCCCCCCCTCTAAATTTCAGATGCAATTTTAGCAGCTAAGTACTTTTTGTACAAACTATCTTCTCCTTTTTCATAAAGAGGATAAAAAGCTTGAAAGATTACCTTGGACAGAAGAGGCATCCTGAGGTTAATAGAATCACTGTTAGGTACCATAATCTCCGTGTCATCTTTCTGCCTACAAGTGCTGGATTCATAATGACTTCTGTGAATTCTATAGCAAGTTATCAGAGGTTTTATGTTTTAACTGATTTTTTTTTCTGTGTTGAAATTTGATTCATTTACCAAGAAACCTCAAAACCATTTCAAACCCCCAGAGCTATCCCGAAATACACATTTACAGTCCCCAGAACCTGTATGGCATGTTTAAGATATTTCTGTTTAAGAATTTTCTGTTTGATCTAGGATATAATTCCTCTGTGTGGTACAGCAATTACATAATTAATGGTTACATTCAAACAGAATGGCTCAGAAGAGAAAAAAGAATTTTTAGGACAACTATGTCAGACTGGAAAGGAAGTGCACATCAATAATTTCCTTTCACATTTGATACTTCAACTAGTATTAACTTAGAAGTCCAAATGCAAGTCATTAAGAAAAAACAAAAAGAGAGAACAAAATGAAGAGCTGTAGAGCAACCTTGCAGGGACAGTGATGAACTGAGAGCAAGGACATTTGGGTTCAATTCTGAACTCTTCCCTTGTCAGTATAGCTTTGGGCAATTTCTTTGTTCCTCAGTTCCTTATCTATTTAATAAGGATATTAATACTTGATTAATTCTACTCCTTGCCTGCATGCCTTTTGAAGGTAGTTTTTTGTAGTAGAATCTACTGCTATCTGTAAAACTCTCAGCAAAATGGAGGTCTGATTTTTGTTGAAGACACAAGAAGAATTAAAGGAGAGAATCACAATCAGATCTTACATCTAGCATAAACCTAGTAAGAACTGCTGTTCAGTATCAGTAACATGAGTCTACAGAGTATGTAGTGGTAAAGACAGCCTTTCAGAGAGCTTCTAATTAGAGAACTAACTTGTGACATCCAACAAATATTAGAACAGCTATCGTAGATCTAGTTAAAACATCTACAACAGAACTTTTCCCCATCAAAAAAAAAGAGTATTTTAAAAGAGTCGCAAATTTTCACCAGGAAACAGATATCCAGATATCAGTACAATTTATTGCAACAAATAGAATTCTGATAGAGAACTGTTAAAAGGAAATGTGACATTTTAAATTCAGATTTCCATACATAGGGAGTTTTAGAGCTTTTAATGTTTAACAACTTTATGCCTTTTCTATTTTATATCCTGGTTTATGAAAAACACAGACGCTGATCTACCGAATTTTCTTGCCAAATAAATATTCTTTCTGTGGCTGTGTTTGAACAACAATACTTTAAGGCTCATTTGATTTTGGTTTGGGATTTTTTTTAGGGTCTTTCAAAGATCAGTTTTTTGCTGGGTCTTGAATCAAGACAGTTCAAGGCACTCCAAGTACAGGAACTGCTTATGTATTGTGTTAGTCAAGTACATTTTCCTTGACTAGAAATGGTAGTGTGGAAAGTATTTCTACACTTCAGTATAACTTCCCTGATAATGTAGACGGTTCAACAGTTCAATGGCCTGAAATTAAATGCATGTGTTAACAGCACCAGACCTTTATTTCCTACTGTCTTGAAAGAAAAAGAAATTCAAACCCTTCTCTCTCAAAATCACACACTCTTTAGAAAATAAGCCACTTTATCTTGCAACATCTATGCTGCTATTACCGGGAGAAAAGAAACAAAAATACCCTACTGCTGCGTTGCTGTATTGGATACATTTTAAAGAACGATATGCTTGCCTTTTTTCTAGTATTTTTCTTCCTTTCTACATAACCTTGCATAAGCAAAAATTCCTATGCACTGAATTCTGAAAAGGAACTCTTCTTCACAAATTATAAGGCAGGAAATATTATTTGTTATGTAATAGATATCCTAATAATAATAAAAAAATATATAAGCACACAAAATTGCACAGGGAAAAAAAAATCCAGATGATTTTGTGCTTTTTATATATATATCCTGTAGGAAATTTACTATGACTTGATATTTTGTTCCAATACCCTAGAGATTGCCATGCTCCTGAATCAAGTGAAAATCTAAACATAATGTCTTAAATATATTAAAAATAACAATAAGAAGAACATATTTACTGTAATATCCTTAGTATCATAAGAATCCTTGAACTAGTAACAATGAGTACTTTTATAAGATCAGTGTTATTTTAAAGGAATTATTTTTTCCTTTGTTTGTTTTTTTTTTTTAATGAGCTTTCAGAGTAATTGAAAATACCTAGTAGCAATGTTAATATTGTCACAAAAATAAATAAGACAGTGGATGATTCCAATACAAATAAACTTATCTCATATTTAGAGGCCACTAATAAAAGTAAACTTTCTCATACTCTGTTAATTCTTCACTAACAATGTATCTGTACAGTTGCATGATCTTATGGAATGTAATTAACCTATTTTTCTTGTCCTAATTACAAGTCAAAAGGATTCACTTGGATAAAAGGAAAAATGGTTTTGTTTAGAAGGGAAATACCAACTATGCCCAAAGCCTAATAAATCTGTTGCCATGGCAATCAAAGAGCTGAGTCTTATAAAACCTTTCATAATTTATTCACATGAGTAGTTCTTACTCATACGAGTTGTCCCATTGATTGAAAGAGAACTGTTGATGTGGGGAGAGATTTGCAACAGGAAACTTGAATTTGGGATGCAGTACTTTTTCACATTAAAAGCTGAGGAGAATACTTCCACAACCGAAGGCTTCTATCAACAGTGAATACTGGTAGATGGCATTCATGGATTGTATTATCCTTTCTCAGTTCTTATTGTTTTTATACTAATCCCACATTTTAGATGGTAGAATACACAAAATATCTACTTCAGTGCACACATATACATATTCTGGACATATGCATACATCTGTTCAAACATACTTGCTCCTACTGTGTGACCTGCCCTAGTGATCCCACTTTGGCAGGGCAGTCAGATTCAAGGACCTGCCATTCTATGATTCCACAAAAATGAAGGCTGGCTGCTCTGAACCCCAACAAAAAATCATTACAATAGAGGAATGTGTTTGTATCAGCTCTTTTTCCTCCTACTGCAGTGATTTGGAAAAGCTGAATTATCCTTCTCTCTAAAAACTATCTTCTGGAGTCTTTCATCACACAAGGAGAAGATGTATTTGAAAGCACCACAAACTTTCTTCTTTTTAAATAGGATTTAAGCTCTGATTCTTGTTCATGTGTCCTGATGTGGCCTGGCCTGGCCTTTTTGGTTTGACTTTTTGCATCCCTCTCACTCTCAAAATCTGCTGCTAGGAACTTGTCACCTCTACACCCAGATAGACGGGCTGTGACAGGCACCACAGCGAGCTGCTCTTGTTCCATTTCTAACCTCACCAGAGGCAGTGGGATTTGTGACAAATTACCCTCAGAGTAGGGGCAAGCCCTTACCACAGTTTGCTCCTCAAGAAGCACTTAGCTTTCTCTCTTCCAAACTCAGTGGTCAACCAGAATGCACTAAAAAATACATATATTTCTGATCACCACTCTTACCATTTTACTTCTACCTTATCTGCTGAAATAAAAACCCAAGTAAACCAGGCTTTCTTGAAAACTAGCTTGTTCTTCCACCTCGGTACACTCACTATGTAATTTCTTATCTGGTTGGCAATTTCCTGATAATTACCCTAAATTTTGGTAAGTCAACTAGTTAGCTAATAAATTCACCTTGCAGCCTCTAGCACTTTTCATCCAGGCAGTTGAAAGCACATTACGGCTGTTAATAAAAAAATACTTCACAGCATCCACTGAAGCCACTTATAATTCTCAACAACTCACTAATACATGACAAAAACTACTGGGTATAAGAACATGTGGTGCTGAGTTCACTTATTGTGTCATCTGGATCATCAAGAGTAATATCATAATTCATGCTGGTCAGTTTTTGGCTTTCTAACTTGTGCAAAATTACCTTCTAAACCACAGCATCCAAATCTACATTTGACATTTGTTTCCCATGGGAATCAAAATAAAGTAAATCTTTTGTACCTATAGATCCCGAAGACATTCAAAGCCCTTCTGTAGCTTTTATTTACTAAGATAGTACTTATTCAGAACTATTCTTATATTGATATAGATTTTCTTTTGCCTTCCATTTTTGCCTTCTAGTGGTCAGTGCATGACTGACTTGGAGGGAAGATATAGCACCATGACCCCAGAGAGGCAGAGTGAAAGAGGAGGCAGGGGGAGGGGAATGAAGGGAGGGGAGAAGAGAGAGAAATGTCAAAGCAAATTCTTAAACATCATCTTTAAAGTGGAAATAAGAACAATAAAGCTACCGATGTTCCAGTCCAAATGCAAATGAACAGCACAGGTGTGCAAAAACACACACATGCACATACACGCTCTCGTAAAGCAAGGGAGAAAGACAGAAATGATCTCACAAAGCTGCTGCAGTAATCAGGACTCTTGCTCCTGGAAACAACCACGCAAACGTTCTTTTGTTATCTTTCTATTTTTTCAATTTTTCATTTGATTGTTGTTTTTATTGCTACCTCTTACCATAACAGAAATACGGTTGTTATTATTAAAAGGAAGGAAAAAGGCCTTACCATGCAGTGCATCAGGAAGAGATGAGAAGCACAGAGCATGCTGCAGAGATTAAGCTCAGCATGGCATTCAGATATCCTTTGGAATTGAAGAAAATTGTCCAACCCATTCTTCCTAACAAAGTGGACAAGTTTTCTCTAGGCTTGAATTTTTCACCAGAAGTCAGATCCTTATAGTGCATTATATTTTCTTCTTCAGGAGATATATTTCATCCAGCTAAGTTTTAGCTTCGCGATGCCATTTCCAATCAGCTCTAAAAGGTTCTTCATTCCCAGATTCGTGGTGTCATCAGAAGGACTTCAAAGAAAATCAAAAGAAAACAAGAAAGAAAGAAAACAATACCTTATTGAAGCCCTGAAATTACTATGCAATAAAAAAAAAGAAGAAAAGAAAAGCCACAAAACAACCACCCCTCATTTTTCTATTACCTCTGTGCTTCACAACAATCAGTGTTACCTCTTTGGTCACATATATGCTGTGCTGATTACTTGTGAAAAAGGAAGAAGCAAAAACTTTCCCAGTTCACACATGATGCATTTTCATTAGTGCTGCTCAATTGTGCACTGCCAAGCAGCCCTTCTCATCCTGAGAAATCTTTAAAACCATCTGACAAAAACACCAGTTCTCCCTTTCCCTTCCCAAAGAACATGAACATTAGAATTTCTAGAAAAGTGTTGGAGAAAGCTTGGCAAGTACCCCCAAAATACCAATTATACCTAAAAGCAAACCCCTCAAAACAGGAGAGCTCTTGAGCAAGGAGATACCTTGCCTGAAGAATCTGGGGGCACGCATACTAAGTCGTCACATGGAAAGAGAGAGGAATAGAGAATTGTGGCTAATGGGGGATTTGGAGAGGGTGGGGTGGGATCGCATGGGTGTCAGGCAGGAGTGGGATCCTGAGTCACCCTCAGCCTCCTGCTTTCTCGCTGACAGCAGCTCGGGCTTCCCCTGCACTTTCTGCAAAGCATATTAATTGATTCTGGTTGCTGAGCAACTAACTCTGGGGAGCCACATCGACGGCTCCGGCTCAGCTTCAGCAACAGCAGCAGGGAGAAAGGATGGTCTCCCCCGCCTCCCTCTTCTTCCCGGGGCTCGCTCACCTCCCCAGGATGCCATCAGATGCTCTGCAGGGAAGTCTTGCATGGAAAAGGAAAAAGCCCCCATTAGTGCAGCAGGGAGAAGAGGTGGGTTGCTCCCCCCACACCGTGCGTAGGCGAGCAGCCCTACCTCATGCTGGCAGCACCGTTGCAGCCTCAAAGGGCAGCCCCCACCCCGACACTGCCTGGGATACCCGGGCCGGGGGAGTGGTGCAGCCCACCCGGGAAACCCACCCAGTCATGTCGAAAGGCAGGTGAACCAGCGTGGTGCGGCTTTCTTCTAAGAAGAGAAACTGGGTTAACCCTCTGCTTCTTCAGGCACTCTGCAAAGGTGTTGCTAAAATGACAAGCAACCCCCATGGTTATGTCCCAATTCATGGGCTCAAAAATGAGTTTCCAGTTGAAGCTACTGCCACTTAAGCTGTCCCTGCAATAATGGGGTAAATGTATTACTTTTTTTCTGATCTTTTTACCATGTTTCACTTTAGACAGAGCAGATGTGTTTCTGGCTGACAGGGCACAGAGTAACCCAGAGCCACCATCGAGAGGAATTGTCTGGATGTCTTTGTCAGACACTGCAAAATTGAGTGCTCTGATATAACTTTGCCATCTCTTTAGCAATTGTTGTGTTTAAGTTCCTTACAGGAGAGAAGCAACAATAGAGCCATTTGCTTTTGGCCCAAAGTAGAGATGGGATAGATAAGTGGATCTGGCTCAAAAGGCTCCTCCTAGAGTGCCTTGACTGATGTCCCCATAGGAATGATACAGAGGATTTCAGCAAGCATGATGCCAAGTAGATAGCCCCCAAATAGGGCTTGACCTCTGCAATTTGCAGCAATGACTTCTGTGTCTCTAGGGGCTGAATATAACTTCCAAAACATCACAGAAATTTTCTCTTGTGCAAGATGTTTCTCTTGTGCTCTTATTTTGGACAAATCCTTAGTCAGATCATGGCATTTGCTCAGCACTGACTAAGCTGTCTTTCCATTGCATAGGTAAGACGTAAGAAATGAAAAGCCCTCAAGATTTCTCTCCATATGACCTGGCAGTAAGTGCAGTATCAGATCTTGGCCAAACTGTTCACGCATGATTACTGTCAAAGACCTGAGCTAGATCAGCTCTTTATTCTGTTATAGTGATAGGACAAGTTAAAGGTCAAGGCCCTGAGAACTGCCTTAGCTTGCAGTTACATAGACAGAATTATCTAATCCTCCCCTTGGAAACCTCCAACCTATAGCTTACATGCACTCTCTAAATGGTAAGTATCAGGACTCTGTGAAAAGGGGACAGGTTATCTTAAGCAAAAGTGTAACTTTCCTGACAGTAGCTTAGCCTTACCACACTCTACTTTCATTCTTTTTAAAGAGGGATCGAGTTCAGCCTCATTTTCTTAGAAAAGCTGGGTGTTTCACATATATTCAAAACTCAGGAAGGACCATTACATTAGGTTAGCAGAGCTGCTATATGAAACAGACTGCAGAACATATTGAGCTGATCCAACATGTCTATTCATATGAGCATATAGTTGGTATTCCTAAGCCCCCAAATACAGCATTCAAAGCAATATGGGAACTTCCAGTTTGCTCTGGTAAGTAAAAGTCAGTTAGCCTCCTATCAACAATGGAATACAGCAGGATATTTCTAAGGAAGAGAGTCTGTAGTTCACTTACTCCATGAAAATATGTCTCATGAGGTCTTTTAACATACTAAACATAGGTTAAGCACATTAAAATACACTAAACCCACACATAATAAACATAGAGTGCTCTTGATTTATATGGTCACCAATTTATGTAATTAATTACATATCACTGATTCTCCCTTTATCTCTTCTTCTGACTCTTTGGACATTTTTTGGTATCTCTCACAGTACCTCATCTTTGTTCCTGGACAGGAATAAATCAAACAAGATTTCCTTTAGCAGTGGTTGATGCAAATATTGTATTTTGTTGTGTGCCACTGCTCATATATGACCTTGCTTCCTTTAGCCCATAAGCTTACTCACTTGCAACAAAGTGCTAAAGTATGACAGAAAGCAGGGTTGAAAGGGAGCTACCCCACCTCTGTCTCATATACGCTAGTACTGAGAGACAGCTATCTACCAGTGCTTACCAGTCTCCTTTCTGCAGGCTCCATGGTTAAAAAGGCAATTATTCCCAGTACCTCACTACTGTAACTACAAAAAGTGTATTTCTAAGTTCCAATGCTGCAAAATTAGACACACTGTTTCCTGTCCTATTCACAACAATCAAGGAAAAGAGCTCCTCCATTCCTTATTGCAACTACCTTTTATCCCTTTTAACTCTTCTCATTCTCTTCCCTTTCTAGACTAAAATCTTATCTGAGACTTTACTCCTATGTCACATCTTTAGGGAATGGTTAGTCACACACTGACCTCTGGATCACAAGAGCACAGAAAAACTAAGTGTACATGCACATTAATGCATGCAAAAGTACCAAAGAGTCTGTGTGGCTTAGGAAGTGAGTCACTTAACACAGGAACAAGAAGGTACTGCTACATCTAGTGGTGATAATAGGGTTAAATACTGTTTCAGTATTCCTTTTTTCTTTTCTGAATGAAATGGGGTGACAGCAAGGAGGAGGTTAAACATAGCTAGGTTCTATGTGTCTGTCAATAGATGGAAGATGGCTGTTCAATTTAAGGACTTAAGGGGGGAAAAAAGGGCTAGTTTCTTCTTTGCGTTTGTCTAAGGATTTATGAAAGGTTAAATAGAAGAGGGGAGATCTGAGCAAGATAGTACATGAAAAAATATAGAAGTAGAAAAAAAATGTGGGGTAAGTGCTTGGGTGAAAGATTGGAAAATATATGAACGTTTAGACTAAGGGAACAGAAAGATGTAGAGAGATTTCCCAAATTCTTACACTGAAATTATGTAGTCTACATGAATATAGTTCACCATGCACATAGTAAAGAAAGATTTGTATCGAAATGATAAGCTGTAGTTGTTTTATCTTCTCCACTTTTACTCCCTTATATTCATTCTGACTTTTGGTTTTATCCTTGACAAAAGCAATCTTTAAAAGTGTGACAACAAATTATTAATCTTTTCATGTGCCTTGTTTAGTGCTCTTTTCCCTTTTTTTGACAAGGAGGAATACGAAAGAGTGTTGAAACTGTTTGTATTGGAGCAAATATCATAAAAGTGCCAGGAAAGGGCAGTTTAAGGGCAAAGCAATAAAACAAAACAACCATAGAAAAGAAAGCAAGTCAACAACTGGTGATTTAAAAATGAAAGCAAACTGATGATGTGTGAGAGAGAGCCATCAGATTATTAAAAGAAATTGTAGGAGAGGCAGGTTTGGAGATGTGAACAGTTGTGCAATTTTTTATATATATATATTTAGGAAATGCAAAGCTGCTTAGATTAAATTCAGTCTCTCACAGAATACAAGTACAGTATCTCCCTTTCACTTACACAAGGCTTGAATTTAATCTCATATAAATGCTTTTTATTATGCATTGAAAAGGCTGACTAATGGACGTGTTCTGTTCCTATTCTCTTTCCTATTTATCTTTCCTCTTCACACCTTTCTATCCTTTCAATAGGAGCATTATCCTCTTTGAGAAAATGACTGTCCTGTAAGCCTAAGTACTAGAGCAAGCTAGGACCCAGTCAGCTGTTATGCCCTAGGGAAATGGCACAAGTGGTATCCCACCAAAACCATGTCGATTTCTGAGCTTTAATCAGAGCAGCAGCATTCCTTTGTGTTTAAACCCTGTTGCCTGACAGGGCTCATACAACAAGACCTTGAGCATCAAAATAGCAAGGAGGCGTAACAAGTTGTGGCAACTGGTTGGGCAAAAGCCCTTTTCAGATTTTAAACTGACTCCTATGTGTTATTGAGACCTGGTAATGTGATAAAGTCCCCAAGGAGACAAACAGGAAGAAAAAAAAGACACTTTTGTCAATGTATTCTGTTCCAGGCTGAAGAAAGGACCAAGTAGAAAGATGGCATTTGAAGAAGGCAAGTTAGGACTGCAGCAAATGCAAAGTGGTGGCCCAAGCTAGGGAAAAGCTGCCTTTCATTGGCTGTTTGTGGATGCCTATGCTGCTGGGAGGGAGAGCAGTGAGGGTGGACAATCTCCTTACTGTGCTGGCCTGAAGAGCAGAGACCCCTAAAGACTTGGAAGATGTGGGCACAGGCTTACAGGCTTTAAGAAGATGAACCAAAACAAATTTATCAGGAATGTCCCTGCAAGTGTCAGGAGTAGGGATCTGGAAGAAGGATGTGCCAGCATTGCTCCTTGGGTACCCAGATTGTTTCAGCAGTCACTGTCATCAAGAGATGCCTTCCCACAGGACAGTGCAGAGGGCCACCCAGGTGGCCTCTGAACTGAGTGACAGGGGAAGTATCTTCCTTAGTTAACCTAGCTGCCTGCCACAGTACCACCTGGTCACTAGAAGCAAATGAAATAGCTTGTCTACCAAAACATTGGTAAATACACTACAGTTGTAATCTAATACTCAATAGAGACCATTGCCTTATTCCTTCCAAGCTGCATCTTTTCTGGTAGCTGCCAGTTGAGGACTGAATTAGATTTTTCAAAATCAATATTGTATGTAAGGGATACAGTAATTTTATCATAAATACAAAGATATGCACAGATCAGGGAAACTGCTTGAAGTGTGGAATAAAGTGTATTATACAATTATGAATCAAATTTTAATTATAAACCCATGAAAATAATTTGAGAATAAGTTATCAGGATATGTTTTTATTTTGGCCTTTCGATATCCTGTATCTCAATTATTATTCAGTCAATTGCAGCACAAACAACTGAATAGATTTTTTTGCTTTCTTAGTTTATATGGATGAGAGTCTGAGTTTCAGTGAGTGCATTTCAAGATCATATTCAGTAACTAATTGGAAAATCTAATCATATGAAATCGACCTTTATAGGAAAAAAAATATCCATAGCACGACAGATGTACACAGTTGCATCTATCTGCAGTATAGCTACCATCCTTAAAAGCTATTTCCAACATACTTTAAATATAACATTACTGTAATAATCACTTTCAATATTCTATATGGCAATTGGTATAATTTTCTAGTTTCCATCAGTGCAAATCAAATTAGGATATCACAGTTGTCAAAAACTGGAAATGGTAAGAAAATAGTGCAACTAATGGTAAATAAATCCAATAAAATGCAACCCAGTTCAGATTTGTTGTTCCTTTTCTTTTTGAATAAATATTGCTTTACTACAACTTAACCATTGACTAAGGAACTGTAAAAGAATAGAATAGAATAGAATCAACTAGGTTGGAAGAGACCTCCAAGATCATCCAGTCCAACCTATCACCCAGCCCTATCCAGTCAACTAGACCATGGCACTAAGTGCCTCAGCCAGTCTTTTCCTGAACACCTCCAGGGACGGTGACTCCACCACCTCCCTGGGCAGCCCATTCCAATGGCAAATCACTCTCTGTGAAGAACTTCCTCCTAATTGTTGAACTTGCTCATTGTTGGACTTTTTCAACATGAGCTGAAGCAGATTTTAATGTATTCTATTCTAATTTCTTTTATGGAAAGGTGAACTTCCTACATTCACTTGTTTCAATGAAATCATCCTTAATTTACATCACTGTAGCTAGTAATAACATACAGTCCTAACTGTCCATTGTAGAATTCGCTTCAGTTTGAATTCTCTGTGTACCTGTAATGCAGCACTGTTTCACTTAGATCACTCTAATACTAAATATAGTATTTCAATATAGCTGTATCAAAAAGGTATGCACAAAAATGTGATTACCTGGCTAGCAGCATAGTCATATTCACTGCAGAAAATACATATGCCATCTTTTTTTGTCTTTTAGACAAAGAAAACCTATTTTGAGATGAGCTTGGCACAGAAATAGAACATAAATGAATAATCTCAACTTATTTTAGCTTATTGTGAACCAGGGTATCTTGACTTAAAATGTCATTTGGTATAAGCAAGATGCAGTGGCTTTTTTATTTTTTTGTGGGGATCATCAATACTGAACACAAGTTGCACACCAAAAAGAGTGGCCCAATTCTTCTTCTCCGATCTAGGTAACAAAACACTCCCCAGTTTCCATGGAAGATGAATGTGCTCTATTCTAAGTAGACCACTAAAGTCTCAGAAAACACTTTTTAGCCTGTTGCACCAAATCAGGATAGACTTGCCCCTCTCATGCTGCTGAAATAGACTAGTTCCATGAGTACATTCAACCACTCCAGAAGACAAGTACTGTTTTCCAAGAGGTTATGATGTGTTTGCAGTGTCTCTGTTCAAGCTGGAATCTCATTAGAAAAACAGTAATCTTGCTGTACAGCCGTGTATTGAGATAGGACATGCAATGCATGAATTCATTGAATCCCGAGGGTGATCATCTGCCTGAAATCCTTTTCTAGATAAGCATGTTCACACGTGGTAAAAAAAAAGCTCTCAAGCAGCAACAGTTATTACTGCTGAATAAATATTCACATTATTTCTCAACAGGCAATATACCCACTGGGCAAAAAAATAATAGTATGCTAATGAAGGACTAAATAGGCACTGGCTAAATCAGTCCTACTACAGTTTTGTTAAGCCCTCGGGTGTATATTACATGACATTACTATTTAATATCATAGAACAAAAAAAATATTCCTGTCTCACTCTCTTCTCTCCTTTTATCTTCATTTTATTCCTTGTTTTTTTCTTTAAAAGAGGAGAATTAATTGAGGTGAGTTAACTTCGAAGCACTCAGAAAAGTAACACAAATGGCATATTCGCAATTCACACCTAGAGCTCCTAATTGCTGAACTAACATAAACGACTCTTAGAGCAGTGGGAAAGCTTTCAAAAACATGCCTCTTTCTACTTTGCTTCACAAAATACTCATTAGCCAATTTGGCCTGGGTTTCTGCTTGCCACTAGCAGAGGAATCCTCCCAAGCAGCTTTCTGGTGACAGTCACTGGGAAAAGCTTAACAAGTCCGTGAAGTTCATCAGTGAATACCCTGTAGCTGGGGCCGGAGGGGAAGCAAACTCCTCCAGCCATCCTCCGTTAGGCACTTTTAAATCCTTCCTAAATAATTACTCACTCCATCGATTATTATTTTGTAAACTTTACAGATGAATAAACCACAAGAACTCCTCAGAACCAAAATATAAAAGCAAAATGTACTCCAAGGTATTCATTAAAAAAACCACCACCAACAAAAATACAACCAACCAAAGGAAGCCACAAGCACACTAGAATTGGCCTGAACATGTTAACATGTAATTATATATCTATTTCTTAAATACTAAATTTGGTTGTAGGCTTTTCTTTGATGCTGGCCTCTCTTTAATTAATTAATAACAGTGTTTGCACATCCTGACTGCTTTGGTTTAATATCTCACTCCCTTTTGTGGATTGATCTGCTGTGAGATTTTAATGAGAGTCCTTTCTCATGTTTTTATGCAGAATTATTATGCAGAGGAGAAAATGATAATAACTTAGTCTTCTGTTAATTGCACATCTAATTATTCTTCAAAGATTATTTATAATTGTGCCTGCCAGCAGGTTTTGTTTCAATTATCACAGCCACATTGCAAATTGAGCTTAAATTAATAGCTTTCTGTAAACAACCATATTTTAAAACAATAACTATTAATGTTTGTTTGGTTTTGTTTTTTTTTTAAGCTAAAAATGCTCCCTTCTCTGATAGTCTTTCTTGCAAACAAAAATCCTAAGAGAACCATGTAGAGTCTTTGTCCTTCAGTAATAATAATTTATAAGCTAGGACAACAACAAAAAAAAACCCAAATAATTAAGACAAAAACTTTTTATGGGTCTTTTTTTTTTCTAAATGCTAATCAGGGCTTTTATGTTAAAACTCTTCACATAGAAATCCTCACCTCTAGAGGCATAGCAGTGCCATTTTTCAAAGGGAAGTGTTCTTTCAAGGGTGAAAGGAAAAGAAATATCTATTTTTGATGCTGTTATATTCCCACTTGAGAACTAGGAAACCCCTTGTTTACCATGGTAGTTCTGCTGTGATGCAGAACTCATCCGAAACTTGGCTGTTCAAAGATCTCAGGTCAGGAAATTGTGTTTTCAGGGAAAAATTGCCTAATAAAAATCACCTTTAGAAAGTACAATCCTATGCATATTATTACATTTATTGCATCGAATAACATTGTTCCATCCAGAGTGATACATGTAGAAGTAATTATATGATGACAGAAAGAGATTTAGACACGGATATTTCCCTGTGCACAGGCGACTGACATACACATCCTCTTCCAAGAGCATACAAATATATACAATAGTTCAATATGTCAGGGATTAACTTGGAGTGAGATTCAGATCTTGGCTATGGAAAGCAACAATATTTCTTACAGGCAGAGGATTTGCAACCTGACAGAAAATGACATTGTGCAGCACTGCGTATTTCAAATTTAAGAAAGACAGTTTGCCTTCATAGCAAACACATTTTCCTTTGACACCGCTCCCCTGCGAGCCTCTGCCCCTTTACCAACATGATCACTGGAAAGAGAAGCCTGTGAGACTTACCTGCAGGAGACGAAGTTTAAAGCATCAAAGTTCTTGTGACAGGGTGCCACTAGCATTTAGCTTGCATGGAAATAATTACATTCTTCCATCTTTTAGCTTTCTCAGTAAGTGAAAGCTGGTGACGGATGCTAGCAGCCTTGTTAAAATATCACTGTAATCCGTTCAAGCTCTAGAGATTGCTTAGAAAGCCAAGTCATAAACATGCAGTGTCTACAGCTTCACAAGCAGCTCAGCATTTTCCAAGCATGTACGCATCTTCCTTTCCAGTACAATACTTGACAGAGCTCTCTACCTATCTTCGTATGAGTAGAAAGAATACAGTTGTTGAAAGCAAATTCTGCATGAGCAAAAGTGTTTTACACACTTAAGCTTCCTCACATCACATAACTATGATTTCAGAAAAGAAGACAGCCTTTAGTTTTTTTTGGTTGTTGCTTCTTCCTCTTAAAAAATAAAATAAGCTTCAAATAGAGAACAAGGAGAAAAGAGGGTATAACAGTTCAAGAGGCAGCAGGCAAGGATGGGTGTCTTGTGATTGCTTTGAGTTAATACTCCTCAGGGGGAGATGAAAAAAGCACAAATACAGCAAAATCTGTCTTGCAGAGTAAAAATCTGTTGTATAAGCCAGTCTCTGGCAAAGTAAAACAGCATGTGCTTTTTACTCCATTAATTTCTAACATGTCAGAGTGGAAAAGAAATTAGAAGCTTTGTGTTTATTAGATGCAAACAGAAAGAAAGAGGAAAAGAAAATTCAGTATATGTAACTACTGAATTGTTTCTGCCCCCCTGAGAAATGCATCAGATAGCTCCAAAATCTATGTGAGATGTGTATGTGAAAGCAGCATTTGTCAGCACTACTGAACGTTTTATCATTACCAATAGAGCATAAGTGGAGAATGAACACTCAATAATACTGCATCTTCTAGATACAAATAAACACATTTGTGACTGCTCTTTCTCTAGCCTAAACAAGCCAGGCTTTTGGACTTTGTGGAAAATATGATGATGAAGGCTGTTACAAGAATTGTAAGTGCTGAACACTTTGGAATAACTGACACACTTACTGGTACCAACCAATGAGAACTTTAGATTAAAAACTCTAATTCAAATCCTGCTGAAACCCATGACAGTAGCCTTTGAGAGGCTGTAGATGAGGACTTCTCTTGCCAGCTGGCTCCAGTGTCCCTAGGCATCACTACACAGCTAGAGCAAAAAGTCACCAGAAACATCTTGGAAGGAGCTGGTTGAAACCTTACTCTGACTTGAAACTCTCCTGGTTATGACAGTGCGATGCTGAACCTGAATTGGCTCACAATATGCACAAATATGAATATGCAGCACAAACACACACCTGTTCCCTTCAGGGCCAAAAAGAAAACATTCAGTTGAATTTGTATGATGAGTCCAGTCACAAACCAAAACACCACTGAACCAAGTGCTATTCAAGCATATGAGAAAGAAACTCCTCAGATGCATGAATTTACAGTCCAGCTGTCACCTTTCATATTTCCCCCACACACTGCCCACCTGTAACGCCAGCAAATCTTGCAGAACAAAGGATTCTTGAATTTAAAGCTTTCTAACTAGTAACATGTCATACTTCGAGCTTTTTTTTTCCCATAGCAGAGCTTGATCTAACCCTTTAAAAATCAGCACATTCTGAAAAAAAGAGTAAGACCAAAATCAATCCCAATTTCCATTACCCCAGTTGTCCAAGACACTGGAGCAGAACATCTCCAGTGCCATCATATGGCACATGCAGGACAATCACACGACCAGGCCCGGTCAGAGGGAAAGGTTGTAGATGTCATCTGCCTGACACTGTTACAAACTGTGAAACTGGCTAATCATGGTCTGACAGGCATAAACTTCACTAGATAAATAATTGGCTGAATGGTTGGGCCCAAAGAGTTATGGTGAAAGGAGTAAAATCCAGTTAGTGGTCAGTCACAAGTGGTGTTCCCTGAGGCTCAGTGTTAGAACCACTTCTCTTTCATATCTTTATTGATGATCTGGACAAGAGGAGCAAATGCACGCTCCGTAAGTCTGATTGTGAGTTCTACAGAAGGATCTCAACAGGATGGATCAATAGGCTGAAGCCAGTCATATAAGGTTCAACAAAGCCATGTGCTGAGTCCTAAACCTGGGTCACAACACCCCCATACAGGACAACAGGAGGGGAGAGTGGCTGGAAAAGTACCTGGGGGTACTTGTCAACAGCTGGCTGAACATGATGGGGCCAAGAAGGCCAACAGCATCCCTGCTTCTGTCAGAAAAAGCATGGCTATCAAGACTTGGGAAATGATTGCCGCTCTGTACTCTGCACTCCAATACTGTGTTCAGTTTTGGGCCTCTCACTACAGCAAGGGTGAGGTTTAGATTGGATATTAGAAGCAATTTCTTCACCAAAAGAGTTGTGAGGCACTGGGACAGGCTTTGCAGGGAATCGGTGCAGTCTCAATCCCTGAAAGTATTGAAATAGTGTTAGATGTGGCACTTAGGGACATGGTTCATTGCGGACCTGGTAGTGATTGGTTAATGGTTGAACTTAATCTTAAAAGCTCTCTTCCAACCCAAACAATTCTATGATTCTGTGTACATCTCTGGGATACACTGAAAATATTAAAAAAAAAACGGGGGGAGAGGGGAAGGGTGGTGGAATGGCCACGTTTTTCATTCCAGCTCTGCAGGACTGCACACAGCAGATGCAGGAAATTCCACATCCTTAGCTCAAAAGAAATCACTGGTTGCTTAGGGATTTACCTGCAAGTGCTATAGCACTAAGTTTGCCTATCCTTTTCTTTGCCATATTCACAATTCTGTATTTCATTGCAATCCAAGTACTCTAAGCTCATACGTGCATGGGAAAATGCCTGCCCTTTGATATTGCCTTAGCTGCTGATCATCTTGTAGAGAAAGCACTTGCTTATATCTCCCTAAGCCATTAGATATGCTGGAAATTCTTTCTCAATATCTGATGCCCAGGTGGGATGCTTAACAAATCCACTACCCCTGGAAAAGTCACAGTTAGGAAGGTAGGAAGACATTTCTTTGAGCACTACAGGGGAAATCACAGTCTAACACTTCTTCACAGTTTCATAGATTGCATTAGGTTGGAAGGGACCCTCAAGGGTCATTTCGTTCAACCCTTTTGGGTTCCTAGTCAGGGAAATCTTTGAAGAAGTCTGAATGGACTTTTGAAAAGTTGGACCATTTGAACATTGAGCAGATGAGGAAAAAAATTAGAAAGAGAGATGCAAAGCAGCAGTAGCTCTTTCCTTTATTATTTATTTGCCAGAAAGAGGCCAGTGGCCATGAAATTTATCACTATCTTGTTCAGTATCAAGAACTTCAACATTCTGACACTGCAAAGGCCACCTGCCTCTAGAAATCATCTCAGATGTCTGAATTACTCCTCTTCCATCAGGTCCAATAAGCCTTGTGCAAAAATATTTACCTTCTAGTTTGTACAAAATACTTCCAGCACTCAAAGATAAGTTTTAGGGACAGAGGTCAATGTTTCTATGTCCCAGAGCTAGGATATTAATAACACTAGAGGATCTATAGTTTTCATGAGACATGGCATTTCAGCTACTGACTGTAAAAAACTGAATCTGTTCCAAGGGTTGTTTTTGCATAGGAAGGTGACACTATCCTTGGAGAGAGGGCTTGTGGGTACCCCCCCGTCCCCAATCCTGGGAGAGTCTGAGTGTCCCAGGAAGGACTCTAAGCATTTTCAGCTCCTTCTGAAAGTCAGCAGCAAATGAGTGAGGGGATACAGCCCCTCAAGCAACCAGCATCCTAGCAAGTATGATATAGTGTTGTTCTGTGTCATTTGGATTTTCCCATGTGCTCTTCTAGCATGAAAAAAATCCTTTGACAGACTGGGATCAATTCATTCTAGATAATACATGCATCACCCTGAGCACCAAAGACCTCCAAAAGCACTTCTTTGTACCCTCCTCAGAGAATCCTCGCCACAGCAATTCTGTCTATGTGCTGTGGCAGGTTATTTTCACTGAATAATATATCCTGTATAGTTTTCTTGGTGAAATGTAATCAAATGGCAAAACAGTCCCAAGACCTACAGGAAAATGCTAAAAAAATGTAACTACTAAAAAATTAGCACTGTCCAGGGGGCAGAGTCTTGTAAGAGGAAATGATAGAAAAGGAATGCAGAGATAAAGAGAGGTGGAACTCTGTGTCTTTAACAATTATGTTACTTCTATTTCTCACTAGAAACATAAATCCTGATGCATTCTGTGCATATCTGCATCCAGATCCAGTATAAATTTACTTGTGGTTAAAGAACAAGTCTCTATACACAAGAATGAGTAAGTTGAGTCAGCACACGTAAGATTCAGTTTTGGCTTAAGTTCAGCCATGTTTTCAAATAATATTTTGTGATCACTTCTTGTAACAACAGCATAAAAAACTTCCGGAGCTGTTTTCAGTTTTGCTCAAGCTAAAACATTTCTTTTAAATCAGATACAAAAGCGGTTGCAACCCTGCAGAGATGAACAGGTTGCCATTGGGCTATCCTGACATAGTGCCCCAGAAATCAAAGTATATTGTGTTCCCTATGTAAGAGTAGAACACATATGTAAACATATCTTGAGTATGCCAATGCATGCATCAAGATGAATCTAAACTGACCAAAACCTCTTTATTTATTGTCCTATACCCAGTGCCAGAACACCTAAGCCAAGCTTGAGAGGCAGCATTTTTCTCATGGTCCAGAAATGAGACAGAAACTCCTTCATCAAAGGAAAATTCTTCTGATCTTTTGACTGCTCTAAGACAATATTACAGCACATTTGTGCATGTGATGAATGGAAGGATACCATAAACAGCTACCAGGATACATGGATATAATACTTTTTTTATTCTCCCTCAGACATTGATGAACTATATACAGTCCAGGAGTGCACCACACTTTGAAGTGAGATAGGTCCATCAGTTTCTGAAAAAGCACTCTGCAGCGCTCAATCACCCTTTAGGCCTCTAAAGATAAAGGTAAATTTCAAGACAAAGGTGAAACAAACAGGAGAAATATGATTGAGGCCAGTTCAAAGATAAAAGTAGTGGTGGAAAGGCTTAGGGCAAAGAAGAAATAGTAATGTCGAGGAGAAAAAAAAGCTTTAAGAAGAGGGATAGAGAGAACAGAGACATAGGTTGAGGAGGGAAATGTGTGGACAACATTGAAACACATACAAAGGACAAAAGTGCAAAGCAAACAGCCTGAAATCCTGGCAGAAACTACCTACAATCATAGAATCAGAATCAGTCAGGGTTGGAAGGGATCACAAGGATCGTCTAGTTCCAACCCCCCTGCCATGGGCAGGGACACCCTACCCTAGATCAGGCTGGCCAGAGCCTCATCCAGCCTGGCCTTAAACACCTCCAGGCATGGGGCCTCAACCACCACCCTGGGCAACCCATTCCAGGCTCTCACCACTCTCATGCTGAACAACTTCCAAATCATGTCCAGTCTGAATCTCCCCACCTTCAGCTTTGCTCCATTCCCTCTAGTCCTGTCACACCCTGATAGCCTAAAATGTCCCTCCCCAGCTATTTTGTAGGCCCCCTTCAGATACTGGAAGGCTATAAGGTCACCTGGGAGCCTCCTCTTCTGTAGACTGAACAGTCCCAACTCTTTCAGTCTGTCCTCATAGGAGAGCTGCTCCATCCCTCTGATCATCCTCGTGGCCCCCCCCGGACATGCTCCAGCGTCTCCACATCCCTCTTGTAATAGTGTCTCCAGAATTGGATGCAGTACTCCAGGTGGGGTCTCACCAGAGCAGAGGGGGAGAATCACCTCCCTCGACTTGCTGGCCACACTTCTCCTGATGCAGCTCAGGATCTGGTTGTCTTTCTGGGCTGCAAGTGCACACTGCTGGCTCATGTTGAGCTTCTCGTCCACCAGCACTCCCAAGTCCCTCTCCTCAGGGCTGCTCTCCAGCCACTCACTGCCCAGCCTGTATTTGTGCTTGGGATTGCCTCAACCCATATGCAGGACCTTGCACTTGGTCTTGTTGAACCTCATGAGCTTGGCTTGTGCCCACCTCTCCAGCCTGTCCAGGTCCCTCTGGATAGATCCCTTCCCTCCAGTGTGTCTGCTGCACCACACAGCTTGGTGTCGTCAGCAAATTCACTGAGGGTGCACTCAATGCCTCTGTCCATGGCACCGACAAAGATGCTGAACAAGACTGGTGCCTGAGGGACTCCGCTT
Source organism: Tricholaema leucomelas (assembly GCA_013400475.1). NCBI lineage: Eukaryota > Metazoa > Chordata > Aves > Piciformes > Lybiidae > Tricholaema lacrymosa > Tricholaema leucomelas. The sequence goes on along the minus strand of WAAF01017359.1, from coordinate 567,101 downwards.
GTCACTGGCCTCCACTTGGACATGGAGCTATCGATAGCCACTCTTTGGGTGCAGCCATCAAGCCAGTTCTTTATCCATCTAGTTGTCCACCCATAAAATCCATGTTTCACCAGCCTGGAGACCAGGATGTGGTGCGGGACAGCGTCAAAGGCTTTGCTCAGGTCCAGGTAAGTGACATCAGTTGCTCGCCCCTCATCTATTAACGCTGTGACCTGTTCATGGAAAGCCACCAAGTTTCTCACGTAAGAAGGAAGAAGATTCACCAAACTGCAGTTTGATCATGACGTGGAATTAATTACCTGGATCAAATTCTCTCCTGATTTTCTCTCCGGGAACTAATCAGTGGCAATAATTGAAAAAGAGAAGGTCAGCATTATCCTAATTTGGTCTTTCATCTTGTTAACTACATCCATGCAGATCTATTCAGATATGTTTCAGAACTAAGATTTTACTGAAGTTGATCTGAAAGCTTTCCTCTCAGTTGTATAGTGTTTGCTCTATGACAAATAGATGATCTGGATACTTAAAAGTAAATTACTTTCTCACTGAGGATGCAGGCATGTTCTTACAGAGATGATGCAATTTCCAAAATACTGCCCCACCTTTTCAATACCAGTTATAAATTAAAAGGCATCACCAACAAACTGTTTAAGGTATGCACTGTATTGAAATGGATTAGATATGCTCTTATGGGTGGCTACTGTGCCTTAGCTGGCCAGAATGGCTATTTTCAGCTCACAGTTGAGTGTAGTAGTTTCATAACTTCATCTGACCCATTAAAAAATCCACATCATGTTTTTCCTTGCTTCAATTTTAATATCATATATTGTTTTCCATCGAGTGCTGTTCATTCAAGGCCTAACGAGTATCAAGTGCTGTACAGCTAGAATCCCAAACAGATCACAAACCTGGATGTAAGGGCAACTAGTACGGGATGAAAAGAGTGTTTTCAAAAACAGCCTTATAGGATAACTCAGGATGGAAGGGATTTCAGGAGGTCATCTAGACAACCTTTGACTGATTCAGTTTTGCCTGCTTGCCAGAATGACCTACCTTTCTCTCAAGCATAGCCGTAGGAACCTGTAAGAACAGGCTTTTATTAATGTATGTGTCTTGAACAAATGTGACTCTTTTCAATTTTTGTCTAATTTCATGCCTTCAAGAAAAGGCAGTGCTTAAATATTAAGAATGTATTATAAACATTCTCACCATATGCTACTCTGCAAGCTTGATAAACCACAGATAAATAAACTGCAGATATTTTATATCAGCTGTTGTTTTGATACAGCATTTGGGTTTGTGAAGAAAAGATCATACATGAAAGATTCAGCACAATCATCTATTTGTGACAGTATTTACATTACAGAGAGCCTGTGACCTTTCCTGAGCACTTTGAACAGTAGGTGCAGTAATATTTTTTAAACTCTCTTTAAAATAAACCCAGTATTTGCATCTCACAGGACTCATTACTTCAACAAAACCATCACATATTAGCCAAGCTCCATAAAAGAGGAATATAGTATCACAATGTGTCTGTAGCCCTATTTCTAATTAGTGTGGCCTAACCAGACACAATGAGCAATCTTACCACTTAAGAAGTCACTCCTGTGACTGTCACATCAAAAATATCTGGAAAGGTTAAAAGGTTTTCAGTCCAAAAAACCTTGTTATTTTTTTCATCATTACAGGTCAATTTAATTTCTACTTTCAGCTTTCGAAGAATGCAGTTGATAGCAGAATTTGAAGACCAAAAGCTGCTGTCAGCATTACTCATATGCAAAACAGACATAATATTTACTCCCCACAAAAAGACATTGTGATGCCTGCATTACTATTAGTAAAATGCTTTGTAATTCACATGGGGAAAACGCTGTCTAAAGTAAAACAATCATAAGAAGGCTTTTGCTTTTCAGAGCACTTCTAAACTGCCATTCATGTGTTTTGCTCTCACTTATTCCTACAGAAACTTCTGTTGGCTAGCCTTTAGTTTATACATCCTTGGAAACATTGCACTGGGTTCTAGTATAATGCTTTCCATATTTACCCTACTGAATGTCAAAGAGCTCCATCATTTTATAAAGTCATTAGAAAACAACACTTTGGTTTTGTAAATGCTAGTATAATTCACATTACAAACCAGCTTTTTGCAATCTTGACTCAGGGAGTTGGACTTGATCTCCAGAGGTCCCTTCCAATCCCTAACATCCTGTGGATTCTACTACTTAACAACAATTACCAATAATTCTGCTACTTAACTAACAATTGCCATTGAAAAGTAATACTTTACCAGAGTTCTTGTATAATTATTTTGTTTTTCAAAGACTATCTCTTTTGTTTATCTAGGAACAACAAACTTCAGAAACTTAAGTCAGGCATAGAATAAATTAAGAGTATCGTTACTCATACCTGTACTGTACCAGCATTATGTCAATAGAGACTCTATCCTGAATCTTCTGTCCTGAAGCATTGCAGCAAAAGTCACAAAAACTTGTGCTCGTGAAAGTTCTCGTGGCTTTTCCCATAAGCTTCAGGTAAGAACTGCAGAACTTCGGACAAAATCCAACTCAGGAAATTGCCTTCTAACTACATCAAATAATTTCTATGGCTTTAACTGAATTACGTATTTTTCTCCATTCTTCATCTTAAGCTCCGATTGTGGGCAACCTTCAGTAACATGAACATTTTACTTGAGTCATTTTGAATTCCAAACATTCCTCAATCACTGAATTTTCCAAACTATTTTAGGAACTGGGTTCAAAGGAACCGTTACAGCTCAAGGTTCTCTATCTGCCATCTTACGCTAAAGAAACGATTTTGTGTGCTAACACAGTGCTTGCTAAACTCTGCATCTAACTTAACAATTGGTAATTTCTTATTTCTTTTTCTCCTACAAATGATGAAAACTTATTTCTTCATTAAACTATCTTGTTAGAGTCCGATTGTGAAATCTCAGCATGAGGAAAGAAAAGACTTATGTCTTTCTTTGTTACTGTAAATCTGAATTACTTAGAGAAGGACAAAGGCTGTACACCTTCTGCTGCTCAAAAATGCAAGCAGAGCCCCTAAATTATCTTGTAACACCATTATGAGACTGAAATTTATGGGGAACATTAGGATTAAGAATGTCATGATTATTATTAATATTATGGCTTAATGTTTTGGAAAAGCTGAAATCAAGCTTAGCAGAGTTCACCATGTAAGTCTGCTGTCTCACAGCAGTTTTAGAGTTGAACATTATCTGCCTCCCTCCATCATCAATTCTCAGGCAGTGACCCCTTGTGAGGAGTCCCCTTGTCTCAGCCAGCTCTGTTCCACTAGCTTAAGGTTTGTGGCCAATGAAGGGAGGTTTGGCCATCTTGGTACATCTTGATGCACAAGGACTATCACACTAAATCACTTTATAAATAGATTTGATTTTGCAGACATACACCCAGAACTGCTGGAAATCTTAAACAGTTCCATAAATACTGAATGACTTTGTACTAGAAGATATATGTTTAAAGGCTACACTTTTAAAAAACAAGCAAGCAAGCCAAAAGAAAAAAACCCTATGCCATAATTTCCACACTTCACTTCTGAGTTTCCCTCTGTCTTACATAATGCCAAGTGGAAAGAATATTTATTTTCTGTGAATAATATATTATCTCCTGTGAAGACAAAGACATTAAGGTCCTTTTGGCCTGCATAGACTTATTTTCTTCTGACTGTGCACACTTTTGTCCACAGTTTTAGATAATAATATTATTCTCTGGTAGTGTGTTTCAGATTACATATTGAGTATTTACTCTATCAAACGACTTCCATGAAACAGTCTTAAGATGGTAGATTAAGATCCCAAAAGTCAGTCAGTGACTACATTATAATTGAATATGCAATCAGAATTCATCCATAGGTACAGGTGGTTCGAAATATACTATTTCCTCAATATTCATATACTATTTCCTCAATGTTCATATACTGTTTCCTCAATATAGCATCTCCTTATAATCTAAAAAATGTGTGTGGAACTCAGCAGAAAATAAAGACCAGGTAACATTTTCACAGACAAACTTCAGGAAAGACAGCAAAAGGCCAGTGGATGCAAGCTAGAGCATAGAAGGTTCCACGTAAACATAAGGAAAAACTTTTTCACACTGATGGTTACAGAGCCCTGGAACAGGTTGCCCAGAGAAGTTGAAGAGTCTCCTTTACTAGAGACATTAAAACCACACCTGGATGCATTCCTGTGTGACCTACTCTAGGTGATCCTGCCCTGGCGGGGCACGAGGGGAGGTTGCATGATGATCTTTTGTGGTCCCTGCCAACCCCAAATATTCTGTGATTCTATGAAGGTTTGTTCATGCATCTTGGAATTTCCAGTATTTCATAAGTTACAGCTTCTAATATGTGCAGGTGAGTTTTGAAAGGGAGGGAGAACTGGATGAGTACTGTGTAATGGGATTTTTAGAGGAGTGGTAATCTATAAGGAAGGCCCCATTTACTACAAAGCATTAGCCCCTGAATGCAAGCCTAATATGATACACAGTAAATTGCACACTGAGCAAACCTCAAAAGGGACATCACAAACTGTAGTATGCTAATTGATAATACATCCTCTTTCATTCATTTTCAATACTGAAGTTTGGGCAGTTTTTTCTTTGAAACTTTAATGCTCTTTTAACACTTTGGTTTGGGTTTTTTTAATGCCATATTCATAAAATCACAGAATCATAGAATCAGCCAGCTTGGAAGAGATCTCCAAGATCATCCAGTCCAACCTAGCACCCAGCCCTATCCAGTCAACTAGACCATGGCACTAAATGCCTCATCCAGCCTTTAACACTTCCAGGGACGGTGACTCCACCTATTTTACAGACACAAAGATGAAGAGAACCAACTAGCAATATTTTCACCAAAATATATTTTGTTTCATAGACTGTGGAATAACTTAGCTACATACCTGGAACAATTACCTATTTCTGCAATATATTTCATCTATTACATTGTATTTCTCTTTGTAAACACCTACTGTACGGTTGTTTCTCCAGCTGATTCTCATAAAATACATCATCCAATGGGTGAACATTATGAAGAGTTATATTTCTGATTTAAATTATTTCAAGATGAATAAAGTAAAGCAAATTCTGCCCTCATTTAAACTCTAATGCAACATTTGCTTAGTCAGTTATTATTTAGTGGACTTCCACAAAGCTTTGGTAGTAAAATCCAGAACAAGGAGAGAGCCCTCAAGTTATATTCAATTTACAGGAAGGCTTTCCTCTAATGTGTGTATTTCTTAGAATGATCTTCATCTCACAGTCTTTACACTTTCAAGTACATATATATCATAAATAAAAGTGGTATTCACAACTAAATCCAAGAAAACAAGATTTCTTTTTTTCCCTTTTCTTTTTGTTACCCTTTTTTTACTGCTTTGTCCTTCAGCAAGTTATTTAAAACTTCAACTCTTTCTGCTCTCAGAACTTATTTATTCTTGTCTCTCCTCAGAGAAGTTATAGGGCTAATTTATATGCAACCAACATAAAAAATTCCACAGGAATCTGCATAAATATTTCTCTAACCTTTTATACAGTATCTCATTGTTACAGTACTTGATTTCTCTACAGTTTCAACAAAATACACGTTCTATAACTTTTAATAAATCATGAGAGAATACCTAATAGATATTAAGCAAGAAAAGGCGTGAAAAGTTTAAAATGCTGATATGCCTTTCCTGAGCAAAAAACAAAGAACAACTCTTCAAAAAAGGCTCTCTCCTATCAACTGCACAATCTTAAAGCCCATATTGTACATAGTACAACTCAGTACACAAAAGAGGTGTTTTGCTCATCAAAAACTTCAGTGTATGGTTTTCCACCAGAAAGGCAGAATAAGGCAACATGCAAACTTCATTTGAGCAGTTTTGTTGGCCTATGTTACAAGCAATAACTTGGGTTTTTTCAAGTCTGATATTTCCCATACGCTCAAAAACTATTATATCTGTGGTTTTGCATAAAAAGAAAACAAAAAAGGTCAATTCCTTCACTTAAGGAAACAGAAAAGCTTCTGAATTATTGTCAAGTAGGGTAGGTACACCAAGAGTACTTTTGGGATATTGATTTTTAGTTTTTCAGTTTCAGTGTTAAACTCTAGAAATGAAATTCTGTTCTATTTCTCTCTAGTGACCACTTTCATCGAAACAAGAATTCATTCAGATTTATTGTGAAGTAGAAGAACAGGAGATGACCCCTTAAGGCAGCCACTCATTCCTCTTGCAGCCAGTTATGTAATTCCTGAATCTGATTTCCAGTGCACATGAAGCACAAGATGCGCTTTAGGTAAAAAGAACAGTGACAAAGATTAAGCACCGAAGAGGGCTGTATTTAAATGTTCTACAATGAAATTTCCAAAGATGTTTTCAGGTTTGGTATCTGCTGCTGTGTGAACATGCTTTTTTGAGATCAACATCTGTGAAAACAGGAGAGGTAATTTGCATCCTGTCAGAACTAAAGTATCAGTTAATCAGTTGGTTTTGTTTTTTTTTTTTAGTTCTGTACTAACCAGGAAACAGTAACTCCAGGTCAGACAGAGGATTTTCTGTCCTTCCAACCCTCACTGCATTCAGTTTGCCTACAGTCTGAATACATCTTCAGCTGATAGCCAACAAAAAAGTAACCCCATGCATCTTCTGTTTGTTGTTAGGAGCTCTACCGAATACAGAATTATAGTAAATGCTCTACAGAAGGTCTTTGTGCAGTGAACTCACTATCTTCTGAAACATTTATTTCAGTGCACTATCTCTATTTCTTGTCACAGCCTAGTCTAAGGAATTTCTCCATCTCACAAATCTATCATATAACATAGGTTTAAGGAAGCCAATAGGATTGCATTATTTTCTCCATTCATCTTTAAAAAGAATGTACTCTTTGAACATCTCCATTAGTGATTAAAAACTCCTGTAGTTCTGCATAACTTTATTATTAAAATCTGAATGAATCATACAAAAAGCAAATCCTCATTGCCTTTTAACATAATATCCACTGGATCTGTTATCTTTTCTTTTTTGTGAGTGTTGCCTTTGCTTTCATAATCTTGGTTGTTTGTGTGATTTCTTTTTTCCTCTGAAATACTATTTATGATCTGTGAATTATTCTGCATATAACATCTAAAATAATAAATACATGGGTCAGAAAAGATGCCAGAAATGCTTTCTTAAACTCAAAATTTTACCCAGGTTTTAAGAAGAATAGCATTTACAAGGGGAAAATGTAGGTCATTCTTCGTGGGAAAATGCATATTGAGTTCATTTGCCATATAATTTGACTCAGAAGGTATCAGCGTTTGAATGCTGTACTATGGCTCAGTTTAATTATTTAGCAGACATATGTCTAGATACCTTGTTCAACTCTCACTGAGAAGTAGAACAAAGGACATGTTTCTCTGTGTATTATGAGGATACTGATATTCTTCTGAATCCCACGAGACAGAGGAAAAAAATCTGATAAAATGGTGAAGGTAAAAGGATGCTGTCATGTTTTGGGTCTGGTCACAAAAATCAGGTGGATGAGGCATTTTCTGGGCAACCAGAAGAAAAAAAAACCAACAAAACAAACCAAGGCAGGTTTTTGGTGGAACTCTTTCATCATCCAGATAACCAGTGGGAAAGGAAAGTAGTCAAAAAATGTTGTCAGCAAAGACTTGAAAAGTTCTGGTGACATTTTTGTTTCTATCAAAGGTGAAGAAATTGAATAAAGGAAAAGGTCTTCTGGCTGTCTTTCTGGTCAGCCTGGGAGAACTGGCTGAGAATATGTAGATGAAAAGTAACTTGCTGAGAGTAACCATGAAATAGGTGACAGGATTAACCATCCCCAGATGATTAGAAAGAACACAAGCTCATAAATCACAGAGCTTAGGACAGTAAAGCTGGGAGAGGGAGAGCTAGTAGTGCTGCTAGAAATCAATCTACAGAACAAACAAACAAACAGGACAACTCACAGGCACAAACTATCCTGAACTAGACCATCAACAGTTTGTGTTGGCCTCCTCCTCAACAGGAATCTTGAGAAGGTCATAGTTTTAATGACATCTTTGCTTCTGCTTTCACTAAAAACGTCAACTACAATCTTAGAGCTAACAAAATAAGCAGTAGAGATAGAGATGAGTAATAAAACAAGAACAGTAAAAAGTAGATTGGCAATGAGAGGTTTCAAGATAAGATAGCTTCACTGAAAATTCTCTGTAGGTATTTTCCCTCAGCCAGCTCTTTATCCCGCACATGATAAAATTATTATCTCAAGAATTTGTCAAAAGCAACTAAGCTCCACAAAACTTGGGAAAGGCAAATAGAAGAAGGAGGGGGAGGGGGGGAAAGGAAGGAAAAAAAAGAAATGAAGGGAAGAGAAGAGAGAAAACCACTCAGATTCATTTTGGTTCCAGAAAAAATCAGAAACACATAATCAAATTATTCACAAACAGACAAAAAACAGCAAAGGCATAGAGGACAGACAATGTGGACCTCTCAATATTAGATCATATTAAATTAATTAATTCTTGGTCTGAGAAAATTATCAGAAAAAATAAGTCTGTCTTGAGGGGTGTTCCCAGTCATAAATGATGCTTCCCAGAGCTAAGTATTGAGGCCAATACTCTTTAATGTTTTTATCAGTGATCTGGACAAGAAGATTGCATACACCCTCAGTAAATTTCCAGATGACACCAAGTTGTGTATGTTGATTTGCTTGAGATTAGGCTCTACACAGGGCTCTCAACAGGACAAATCAATGGGCTGAGGCCAGTCTTAAGAGGTTCAAAGTAGCCACGTGCCAGGTCCTACACCTAGTGCATAACAACTCCACACAGTGTTACAGGCATGGGAAGAGTGGTTGGAAAGCTGCCCAGCAGAAAAGTACCCGGGGATACTGGTCAACAAGTTGCCGGCTGAACATGAGTCAGCAGTGTGCCAAGGGGGCCAAGAGGCCAATAGTATCCTGGCTTGTATCAGAAAGAGTGTGGTCCAGCAGGACAAGGGAAGTGATTGTCCCCCTACACTCGGCAGTGATGAGGCTGAACCTCAAATAATTGTGTTCAGTTTTGGGCCCCTCACTACAATGAGGACACTGAGGTGACAAAGCATGTCCAAAGAAGGGCAGCAAAGTCAGTGAAGAGGTAGAGCATAATTCTTATGAGCGGCTGAAGAAACTTGGCTTGCTTAACCTTAGAAAAGGAGGCTGAGAGGACACTTTACGGCCCTCTACACTACCTGGAAAGAGGTTGTAGCTAAGCAGAGATCAGTTTCTTCTGCCAAGTTACAAGTGATAGGACAAGAGGAAACAGCCTTAAGCTGCACCAGGGGAGGTTTGGATTGGATATTAGGAATAATTTCTTCACTAAAAGCGATTGTGAGGCAGAGAAGCAGTGTAATCAGAATCCCTGGAAATATTTAAATGGCGTTAGATGTGGCACTTAGAGATGCAATTTAGTCATGGACTTGTCAGTTTTAGGTTAATGGTTGGACTCAATGGTCTCAAAAGGTCTTTCCCAATCTAAACGATACTATGATTCTATACTAGGTCAAAAATTAAACTTCATGGAGCTATGGAGCTGAATATCCTTTCTCTGACAGAAGCCACTAGCCAGCATTAAGGAAAACCATTAAACGATCTGTTAAGTATACATTTGACTTTCTTGTAGTATGCTGTCTGAGTTTCAACAAATATATAGCTTAAAGAATTCTGGAAGTGAAAGGTTCATCAACAATTTTGTTCTGTTATTCCATTCAAAATGAAAGGACATTTTAAATCCAGTTTTACAGAACCTGCTATTATGCTGTATTTTCACTAATAACTTGCTTGACCTTATAGACAGAATATATTTATTAAGTATGGACATCACATCAAAATAAGAAAAGTTTCAAGGACTGAAAGGTCTAGGACCAAAACTCAAAATAATCTTGACAGGTTAAAAAAAAATTTCTGCAAAACCAGAACACATATTGGGAGGAAAAAGGAGAAAAAAAAGGTAAAGTTATACACTTGGATTGCACTAAACAAAGAGAGGATAGGGAATGACAGAGTTGCTCTGCTGTAAAAGGTCTGAGGATTAAAGCAGATTAGATATGAGCACGTGCCAATAACCCTGCCAAAGACAAGTGTACTGCAAGAGCTGGTGCAGCATCCACTGGAGGACATTTTCAGTTACAAGCTCTGCTTCTCAAGAATAGCCTAGGCCATCTGGAAGAAGTTTAAAAACCAAATCAAACAAAATAACCCCAAACCAAACAAAACCCCCAAGAATAATAATGATACAATTCAAGAAAATATTCTTCAAGGAAGGGTAAAGAAGTCATTTAATCCAAAGCACAGAAACCTGTAAAGAGATTTAATAATTTTCAGATGTATAAAGAGGGACTGTAAGGAAGAGACTGAGCAATTCCCCATCACCAAAGCAAGAAATTTCACACTTAAATACCAATAAAAAATATTCAGAGCCAGGTGCTAAAATACCTTTTCAATAAAAATATTTGGCCACAAAAGCAGCTCAGTCTTCTTCACTGGATTTTATCAAAGAAAGTTAGGTAAATATCTATCAAAAAAGACTTAAACATAATTGGCAGCTTCAGGTAAGGGAGGTGGAATCCTGAGTCTCTTCCTGCTTTATTTTCTGTGAACTTATCAGTTGTTTTTCTCTGTATTTTTAGATAAAGAGAAGTAACTACTAGAATGATCACTCTGAAGATACAAGTCCTTCCTATGAAACAATGTTTTGCAGCAGATGATTATTTGGCTTTATTCAGAATCACTGACAATGATTTCATGTTGCTTCTTCTGAGGGAGTTTAAACTACATGACTTTAATGGTTTCCTCTGGCCTTAGTATCTGGGACACTATAAATATATTAATCAAAAAATGCACTCAGTGTGCTATCAAAGACACTATTGAATTTTTCTTCCACAAAAAAAATCTCTTACTTTGACAGTGGTTCTATACTGCAATGCACTGCCCAAAGATGTCATAGAATCACCATTGCTGGAGATAATCAAAACTCCAAGAAACTTGCTGTAGTTGACTCTGCTTTGAGCAGGAGTTTGGACTCTACAGTGTCCAGAGGCCCTTCAGTTCACTGGGATTATGTAAGACCCTGTGAAGCCCAGACTGCAACCACATTAAATGCATCTATTATAGGTCAATCAAGCAAAAACCCTGAAGCATTCAAGAAGGGAAGCAAAAAAAACCCCAAACCCAAACCTCATGTGAAAAGCATTTTCCCTGCTGCCATGGTCCACATGGATTTTTGTGCTGCATCCTAATTACTTTTGTTCCAACTGGATGGTTTTCCTAATGAAAATCAGACTGTTTTCTGGTGTCAAGAGTCTGGGAAATGGATCTGGTGAAAAGCTAAGTTACAGACTTTGTATGACACCACCCTATATGAATGCCACAAGCACTGATGCAAAAAAACTATAAGAAGGCTTAGTAAAAAAGGAAACATGATGAGATGCTCCACATGAATTGGAAGTTACAAAGCTCATTTCAGCACAATCTTTTAGAATAGGCAATATGAAATTACTAATGATAAAAACAGACATTTTCAATGGCGTAAGCTTAAAAATAAAATTAACAAAATACTGGAAAACATTCAGTGTCCAAAGAAAGACAGGGAACAAAGGCAAAATCAGGAGTCAGCCTCCACAGAGCACGGACGGCTGGAGTCAGGTTCTAGATCCTCTTCACTAACACCTGGAGTTTTACCACACACAAATCGCATCTTATCATCCTGTGACTGAGGGTTCATCAGTAACAATTCTTTTTAAAGGCTTTAAAGAAGGCTTGTCTCTATCTCCAGAACAGTGGAAGCAGGGCAACCTAGCTAACCCATTTCCCCATCAAGCCCATCTTTTCATAATGAGAATCAAATCTTTTATTCATCCAATCCCTCAGAAGAAACCTCAGACATAGATACCACAAACAAGCTCTTCCCATGATGCAAAGATCCATCTGAACAAGAATGAGAATCACCAGTAAATACAGGAATATGCATATCACAGAGAATAGCAGCAGGATGATCTACTGTTCTACTGAAACTGCACTAGAATCTCATCAGGCATTTACAGACTTAAACTCTTTCTTGGGTGTTGGCATTTTTACAAAGTATTTTGGAAACAGAAGACTTCTTACTTCACTTAAATGGCTGAAAAATTGAACTGGTGATTGTAATTTATGTTATAGATTAGAAGTTAAGTGCTTTCCTGCAGGAATTAGAAACACTGAATGCAAGACCTTCTCCAGCCTGCTAATTAGACCTCAGAATTTTCATCTTCCACCAGCATGGCTTAACATTATTGTTTGAAAGGAAAGTTTGGATGGGAATCACTTTCCTGCAGAAGATTTGTCATCATGCAATAAGGAATTCACTGTTCTCATATACTGATAAATTTGCTACTTATATTTACTAACAAAATGTGAATTCAATTTCATTTGAAAATTAAAAATAAAGGCAGTCATTATTAAAAATAATTCATCTGTGAATGGCAAATTGCCTCCTGAAGCAAATGCACTCATTATGCTCAAAGAAAGAATAAGACCTCCCACAGTTAAATAAAACTAGTAGGAAAAATAATTGCTTGATAAATCAGAGTAATTAAATTTTGCACATGTGAATGCTACTGCACCTCTGTCTTCAGTGCAACAAGGCCAGCCCTGTAGCACAGAAACAGCACATGAAGCTCAGCCTCTTACTTCCTAAAGACTCTATTAATGAAAGAAATGACACATTTTTTCTGTTAGCTCTTCATTAATGAGGATGGCAAATCATACCTCACACAGCTTTTGAGATCAGTGCAGTCAAAAAGAGTGGAGTGGTGATGCTGATTATTTCCCGTTCATCCTCTGCCAATATTCCACCTATCATTGGTGTGTCTTCAAGCATTTTGGAAACATCACATTTTAAAGCAACAGGCTCTGATTTTTGTGGGAAGCTGCCCAGGAGGTTATTTGTTAATTGGTCTGCCTATTATGTTAAGTTTTGTACACAGGGTAAATACCTCTGTTTCCCATCACAACCTTCCACACCGCAGATACTTCTCTATGAGACCTTCAAACCGTATAGGTACTCTGAGTGCTCTGTGTTACTTCCTTTGGCAAGTATCTTTTCAAATTCTAAAAATTAATTCCTGGCCATTGAAAATATTTTGTGTTTAGGCTACCTAAACACAGTTATCTACATGGAGGCACATGTGTCAGTTGTTAACCCACTTGCTGTACTACAGAAATCTAGGCAATGCAATCTAGAGCACAATTCAATTCACCCTAACCCCAGGAACACGCAGCTGCTGAGATGAATCACTTGCTCAGTACCAGTGACTCCAGGCTTGATTTTTACTGAGTCTAACAAGGCCTTTGATTCTGACAGCTCAACCCATTGCCCACACAGAAGGAGGCAGGGTCATTTGAGATGAGAAAGCATAACCTTCCTGCCCTTCCACTGGTAATAAGTCTCCTAGACCTGTCAGTGTGTCATGCATACTCTAGGGTACCTGAAATGGCAGCAGTTCTGGGTGACTGAAGCAAACCTGAAGCCCACAGACTGACTCCTACAGGAAGGCATAACAAATCTAGGTATCTCAGTTGCTAAATAAATCTCTGAAATTTAGGAACTTGAACAGGAGTTTTATCTGGAAAGGCCATGTTATTGTCACAGTATGTGCAGCATTCATGAGAAGTGGCTTATGATAGTTTCTTTCCTATAATTCTAAAAGAATTGAATAGGAGAAGAGCATGGCACAAGCTCATTCATGTATGTTCCTCAAAAGTACAAGAATGTGTTGCATACTCTGTCCTAAGAACCAATCAAGCAGAAACCCCCTTATAATCACTTTCAATAGAGTTACAGAACAGTGATCTTATAGCTTAAAGATCATAGAGTCATAGAATCAACCAGGTTGGAAAAGACCTCCAAGATCATCCAGTCCAACCTATCATTTAGCCCTGTCCATTCAACTAGACCATGGCACTAAGTGCCTCATCCAGTCTCTTCTTGAACACCTCCAGGAACAGCGACTCCACCACCTCCCTGGGCAGCCCATTCCCATGGTCATGAGTTAACTCACTCAGAATTTCCTGTCACACCAGGTCTGCAAGCCATCTACATGCACTATGGAATAATATTTGAACTTAAAGCTCACATCTCTCGGTTTCCTCATGCAGGTTCAATCGACAGCAAACTTGGCTATGCTTCAAGCTGGAGCTCACTTGTACTGTGATATCTCAGGGCACAGATAGCATGAGCCAGTAACCTTTGGTCATTTAGATGTGTTCAGACACTGTGGTGCTGACCCTCTTACTCCAAAATCACTACAATTTTAGTAAATTGAGATGTGAGGTAACAAAAGAACCACAGAGCAGTGAGGAAATATACCTACACAGAAACACAACTTCATTTTTTAACAGCCTGTATTTGACAACAACAAAAAAACAACAACAACAACAAAAAAAGCTTTTTTTATTAAGGGAATCTAAGGAAAAAAAAAAAACCAACAGTAATTTAGTAGCCTAATGTTCTGTAAAAATCAATTCTCTCAAACTATTTTCCTAAAAAGTCTGGACAGTCTTATTACCCATGTGAACTGTGCATTTAGTCTTAATTTCTCCACTACAGCATTTTTATAGGAATTGACCATAACAAATGTGATTATGGATGTAAGTTTACACAAGTATAGTTCCCAACGTAGCTTACCCACTTGGTGGTTAGCTATTAGATTAGATACTGCTAGAAAATGGGGTAGGTGTTTGAGCTTCTTCCCAACGTGCCTCTTGTTTGTATGTGTCTTGTCAGGCAAAAACTGCAGCGTCCACTGAGAAAACTGCAGCAGATGCTCGACTGCATTTCTTTTCCTGCTTGGCTGCAGTCTCTGCTCTGAGAGGTAAACAATCCACTCAGTAAGTGCTGCAAACTCTCACCATGGGTTGTATCATTCAGTTACTGCCTCATTCTTTTTCCCTAAAGAGCTTTGTTCAAATTCCCTGACCAATCTATATACTCCTGAATTTTTATTCACCTATCTGCCTCCTCTCCAGGCACACACTTCTTTTTTGCTCCAAGGCCTGTTCTTCCTCTTTTCCAAAATATATAGGATTGTTTTACTGCTTTTGTAAGACACTTACTCTTGGAATTAGTTCCTGATTTTTGACTAGGGGATGACATGCTCCATGAAGTACTCAGTCTATAAATCAGACAGGGATAGAAAAAAACTCTGATGCCTCCCATTTTCAGAATCGAAGGAGCAGCTGATGTCAGAAAGCAAAATAGAAAAAAATTACCTTAAAACAATATGGTTGAAGAGGACACTGCCTTTTAGGCTCCATGTCCAATTCATATCAGTGCTCGTGCAGTGTCAGGACTACAAAGTAAGACTAATGAGCATGGCAAAACCATATGCAGTAATTCATCATCATAACAAGGCATAGCACAATTATCAGGAATTTCCTGTAGGCTTAACACAATTACACAGAAACAAATTGTTTCGTTTGCTCAGGCAGAAGTGCAAGAATGCTGGACAAAAAGCAGAAAGGGATTGTTGGCACCTATATAGACAAATCACCTTTTTAGGATGTGACAAATATGATTTGGCTGTCTGTCTTTGTTTGTACACTGAAATTGCATCCATTGCCTGCCCAAAGAGGTCTCTATGTTCTGCAACAGGACATGTAATAGAAAACACAGAAAGAGGCAGCTGGCTTCAAGGGTGGAGAAGTTAATGGACTGTCATGGATTGAGCCGAACCTGCTGCTGTTATTCATACCATGCCACAGTCATGCCAGCTTCGGAAATGAAAGTGCTAACTGGAGCAAAGTATTATGTGACTCGAAGTTCAGATTGCAATATGGTGGGCTTCCTGTTCCTGCTTTTGGTTTCTAGCTTCTCAAGTATGGTGCTTTTTCTGCAGGCATGGCAGCAGAATGGATGGGAGTCAGGTAGCTGCTGGTTTAGCTTTCTATTTTATGCTGGCTTTTCCCTGTATTTCACTCTGCTGCTTCTGCAAACAGGCTAAGGCAATCATGCATTGTATTATTAGATTATTAGACATGTATCATATTATAGCTTAACAGATTAATTAGATTATTAGCTGAGGTGATTACGCTTTGTGCTGATGATATCTCATGTTATATTAAACTCTAATCTTTTTATCTTGACCCTGAGTTTTGTGTGTTACTCTTCCCCTCACTTAAGTGTTGAGAGAGCTGGCAGGTTAGCCCTTGCACTAAACCATTACAGGGACATAACCACATTTTTTTCTTCATTCTTACCAAAGATTTTAATGCAGCAATAGTTCTCAAGACTGGAAGGAAAGGAAACCTTTAATTAGTTGGAATTTACTTACTTCAAATAAAAAAAGTCTCTGCTTGATGTTTCTTCCTGAGAAAAGACTAACATCAGCATCATCTTGTGAATAATTGGGTTTGGTCCTGTTCCTACTGTTCAGCTACCTGGAGTACAGTTTAGGCTGCTGTTTATTTGACTTTCCTCTCAGAGGACCACTCTTCTGTAGGAGAATTAAAGCTATGCAATGCTTACACTGACATTTCTTGCACTTCTGATAGCAGAGAATAAGATCCATTCTGAGTAAGCACTAATAATAGACAGCACTACATGTAGCTACTGGGGGTTCACATGCCTGAGAGAAATAATATAAAAGGCAAAGTTACCACTGAAAAGAGCAGAGAGATTGTGTTTGCTATCACAGATCTCTATTGTCTTTCAGTGATCATGCCACTTAGGTAAAGAGGGACTTGGAGAGCAAAAGTCTAATTAAAATAAGAGTGCATTATATAACTATGCTTGGGAAGCAAGTTGACTGCAATATTCCTTAGTGACTAGAAGCTGCCTTTCTTTAAAGCATTTATACAGCTCAGCTCTAGCTATTTAATGGTTAGGAGATGATAAGAAAATAAATTAGATTTTGGTACACAGTGGTCAAATTAATTTCAGAGGTAACTCCCAGCACTCAGATTCATAACCACATCATGACCCATATCAGCATTAAGGTCTGAATTTTCAACATACATCACACAACAGCTTTTTGGAAAACATCATTATGCTGCAGAAATGTTCTGTATACAAATGTCATGTTTCTGGAAACACCTTAGCTCCCACCATGTTATCCATCATGGTTAGAGGTGCACTGCTGAGGCTTTAGGGATGTGTCTGGCTCAGGGAGCAGATTTACCCCTTGGTCCAGATTTTGTTGGGTTTAATTGATTTGTTTCTGTAACTTTCATGTTTTTCTTCCTCACTTCATTTACTTTATTGATCTTGTCTTTCCTGCTGTTTCTCACTTTCCTGGTTACTTCTAGCACTGGGATGAGAACTCCCCTGGGAAGCCCCCCTGGGGTGGGGAGTGGGGTGGTAGTGGTGTAAAACAGCCAGACCTGGCGAAGGGAAGATACTCCTGTCACAAGCAATGGGGAAAATTGCTGGGAGAGTCCATCTTGGGTATCACAGATTTGGTGATATATGTGTCATGCTACTGCAGAGTCCAGGTAGTGCTACAGCCACTATGAACTGCCAGTACTTCTCTAAATTATACCCATGAAGGGACTATGTCAAGTGCAAAGATACTTGAGCTTGCTCACTGTGTCTGTCTCATTTACAAGCACTGCTTCCTTAAGGGATGCTGCACAGAATTCAGGTAGTCTCCAGCAAGAAGGAGCCTGCTGGAATCAATATACACCTTACAGGTGAAAATATATCAACCATTTAAAGCCAGCCTGAAGTTAATTTCACTGGATGGATGAATTCTCATCAACCATGTATGAAGCTACTTTTTAAAATGCAAACAACTTTCCAGTAAGATTCTACTGCATTTCAAGATAATTTCTGTTGTCTTCTCTAGTCATTACACTTCCAAAGATTTTGTGATGATTTAGTCATGGATTATGTGGTGCATGTGTAATGATCTTTTGTGACTATAACTCAAATCGCTATTTTCATACTATCTTCCTCTCTCTCACTCTTGTTTTATTTATGTTCTAAAGTAACTTGACAATCTGTACCCTCACTCATATGAACAGAAATGTTTTAAAGAAAATATTTCTGCCTCCTTTTGCCAGCTGACTCCCAGCCCATGCAGACTAAGGCAATGGCTGAGTGAAAGTACCCATCCTTTGCTTCCAGTTGTTAAAGAGCTCTCTTTCCCAGGAATTCTGATGGATCTCAGGCACTCATCAAAACAGCAACTCATCTTCATCAAGAGCTGATCATGAAAATACTTTAAAAATATTTGTTCTTGCATTTCTGGTGGACATCAATGAGTGTGTGAACTCTTCAAATTACTGGTCAGTCAATAAGGCACACAGCAAGCACTCAGTTCAAATAAGCAATGAGAGAGCTCATATCTTTACAGTATCTTTAAACACCACCACAATTTCACAAGGTGACTAATTGCTGAGGGTTACCAACAGCACCCAAAAATGAGATGCAGCACTATTAAACTACATTCTGGATATGAACAGAGGAAGAGAGCTCCTGAAAGTAACTGATCATGGATGGAAGGGTTATAATTTGTTAGAGCATTAATGTAATTAATGTTAGAACACTAATTATTCTTAATCTGACTGAAGACTCAGAAAAATCTATTTAGTTTTATCATTTGAATAGAAGAAATGAGACTAAAGCTATAACGTCTCATAATTCCGACTGCGAGACAAGAACATATATAACATGCAAAGAAAACCCACAGGAAAGAAATGGTGGACAATCTAGAAGAAAGTGACAGCAAGAGACATGCAATGCAGAGACTTCAAGGTTGCCTTGCATTTCAGTAATTGTACACCACATCAGCAGTAGCTTTTTGTTGTTTGCCAGCTCCAAATGTGTCTAAACAATAGTCTGGCAATCCAGGAGAGGAAAATGTGACTACCAGAAGCAAGCACAGATTGAGCGCTTCTTTTCCACTTCTATGCACAAGTGTCCCTACAATGCAAAATCCAGAATGAAAACAGGAAGCTCTATGCAAATAGATGTATAAGATGAATAACTATTTTGAGCCTATACAGCTAGGGCTGGCACTAGGACATTTCATCATCCTGTAACATGAAATACAGTCTAAAAAGATTTCAGTCTGCCTCTTTGTGAAAGCAGGACCATTCTCAAAATACTCTGAGCAGCAGCTTCTTGCTTATCTTTAAATACATAAAATAATGGCTTTTCTATTCCTTGCCTTGAAATATATCCAAGCTTGGGATTCAGTATTCAGTGGCTTTTATTGTTCTCTATTTATAAATTCTACATATTCAACAGAAAAGCGCAATTTACATTAGCTGGTCATGTACCAGAGTGTGCTCAATCAGTAAAAACATTTTCTTATCTGCATTTAGGAGCTATATGGATGCAGCCTCGCTGCCAGAAAAGGCCTTGGTCTTCTACATCACAGCCTGATTGCCTGTTCTTTTATCCTATTACTCCTACAGGAAGCACCCCAAGCAATATTTCTAGATTGACTCTTCCTCCTTGCTGTCAAAGTTGCCTATGGATATTTGTAGATATTTACCTATCCTTAGTCAGGAAAATGAAAGCCATTTCATTTCTTTTGTACTTCCTCACCAATGTTTCCTTCTGAATTGCCTTCAGTTCACTGCACTTTTAATTAGCTTTTATGCATTACCAAAGACGGATGCATACCAGCAGTGACTTCAGTGATTTCTCTATAGCTTGTGTTTCAGTTTCCATTCATAAGACACTTCAACCTATATTAGTCAAGTTGTTTCCCCCTTGTAAGACTTCAGCATTTACATAATACCTCCCATTCTAAAGTAAAAAAGGACAAAGCAGCTAAGAAGTAAAGGTCCAAGTACTAATATTAGTCTTTGCCTGAAATACTCAAATTTGACAGGACAATAGAACATTTTCTGAGTGTTTGTCAATAGGTATTTTCCGCATGTCATTTGGAATACTAAACAAGAATACCTGAGCCTTGCCTTTAATACCAAAATAATGTCACTTTAGTTGTATGGGGCTTTTGCTTTAATCCAAAGTTTCATATGAAGAAGCAAAAATAAAGAATCCTAAACCTACACCACCTATATAGAAAAGCCATATGGCACTGTAGCAAGGACTTCTTTAACAGTACACAGCTTTTCATTAACATTTTAAGGACATATTTGCAGCTCACATACACTTTCCATTTTTATCACCTACGTATTGGAGAGAATTTGTAGTAGTTAACAGTATCTGAAACTCTCTGAATTAAAAAGCACATGACTATAAAATTATTGAGCTACATAATAACAGAGTAAATCTGACTTACACAAATGTTGAGTCATTTACAAGTTTAAAGCAAAGTTCTCCCAAACTGGTTGCCTATAGAATCCTGCCAGTGTTCTGCAGCTGGAAGTTTATAGCTATATGGTTACATGGTGCTCATTCTCTATGGACAATGGGGAAAGATGAAATTAATGAAAAAAAAAAACACTGACCAAGAAAAACACTTAAGAGAAGACACTTAACTTGGGCCCCAAGACATCTCACAGGCCAATGTAACCAAATAGCCATCAATCAAAAAGGAGAGAGCACAGCCCCAAGTATCTCTTAATGACTATATATATATAAAAGACTTTTGGACTTGGTTTTGTTATAACTGCCTCTGTGATTTCCACAATATCCCTTTATTTTCTCTCCTTGTCTCCTCAACTTATTTTATGTCTGTCATGGTTCAGGCTCAGACAGCATCTGAACACCACACTGCTGCTCTCTCACTCCTCCTTTGCCCCAATGGGACAGGAAGGTGAATTGGGAGAAAAAGTTTAAACCTTTTAAAAAGCTTTCCTGATCTCAACCACTCAAATTGTGACTTGCATAGCTTCCCTGGACACTTCTCCACCCTCCCCTTATATCATAGAATCATCATGGAATGGCCTAGGTTGGAAGGGACCTTAGAGATCATCAACTCCAACCTCCACACCATGGGCAGGGACAGCTCTCAACTAGACTCAGCTGCTCAAAGCCTCATCCAGCCTGACCTTGAACACCCCCAAGGAGGAGGCAGCCACAGCCTTCCTTGGAAACCTGTTCCAGAGTCCCACAATCCTCGTGCTGATGAACTTTTTCCTAAGATTGAGTCTAACACCACTTTCTCTCAGCTGAAAATCATTCCTGCTTATCCTGTTGCTAGACACCCTCATGAAAATGTCCCCTCCAGCCTTCCTGTAGGATCCCTTCATGTACTGGAAAGCAACTATATTCTGTGCATGAGGTCAGTATTGTATCAAATAACATACTGGCTGGTTCAGTTCAGCTATCCTGGCTGTGGCTCCTCCCAGCTCCTTGTGGAACAACCCTATGCTAGCCAAACCCAAGACAATGTCATTAGTTCTAATCCCCATCCTAATAAGCTCACATGAGGAGCCACACATGAAAATGATACAGAACAAATATATACTGTCTACAACTACCTGAAGGAAGGTTGTAGCCAGGTGGGGGTTGGTCTCTTCTCCCGGGCAACCAGCAATAGAACAAGGGGACACAGTCTCAAGTTGTGCCAGGGGAGGTATACGCTGGGTGTTAGGAGGAAGTTCTTGCCAGAGAGAGTGATTTGCCATTGGAATGGGCTGCCCAGGGAGGTGGTGGAGTCACCGTCTCTGAGCGTGTTCAAGAAAAGCCTGGATGAGGCTCTTAGTGCCATGGTCTAGTTGACTGGATAGGGCTGGGTGCTAGGTTGGACTGGATGACCTTGGAGGTCTCTTCCAACCTGGTTGATTCTATGATTCTATGATTTGAATACTACTACACAGAAACATACTTGCCAATTTCTGGTCTCAAAAAACACATTTCAAATTGCTTTCTTTTTTCTTCTAACCAGTGATGGCTAAAATCAATTTCAGGAATACATTCAAGGATGCTTGCTTATTAAAGGATACAAACTTTTCAATACCACAAAATGGAGACTCATTTGCCAAAAAAAACCCATGAGCAATTTTAGTATTTCTCAGGTCTAATGAAAAGCTGCTCTGATTGTATTAGTTACCCAAGTATTACAACTCTCACTGCAGAATATAAAAGATTCATGTCAGCAGACACTTAAGCTCACATTAGTGAACTGCATTGGGGTACTCATTAAACAAGTTTCTTTTCTTCTGCATTAAAATGCTTTTTATTTCACCCAATCCACGTGAAAACTGCAAATTCTTAAGCAGGACTGTGACCCCAAAAATCAAGCAAAACTTGTGGGTGTCCACATCTAGGCCTATGCTTCATAGAGAAAAGTGGTTTCAGAAAAGCAAGAATTTTAAAACTCACTGGCTAGCTCTAACTTTACAAGCAATAATGAAAATACTAACTCTAATAAAACCAGCAAATTCAATCTCTCCATAATTTTGGATACTGAAATACAATGCAGTGAGAAGCCACTTGCATGAAAGCTACACTATGGTTTTCTTTCTAATGCCTCTGCTTTTTTTTTTCATTGGTGTAACACCAATGAACATGGAAACAATAATTACATTGCCTTCCAAAATTTCTGGTATCTCTAATGTAATGCTTCAGTCACATTCCCTGAATATTTTCAACTTGATTGTAGAGCTCTTGCAGCATACTTCACACTGTGCCAGGCAATAGCCCAAAAGAACAAAACCAGACTATTTGGAGAGATGCTGTGATCTTCCCAGCCACATGCACATAATCAGAATTCACAGTGAGATCTGTAAAATCTCCCACTTTGTAGCACTTGGGAAAGTACAAAAGTCTGGATTCAGTCATCAGTTTTTTGCCTGATTTTACCATATGCTTTCTATTTCCTCCAGATGTCCATAGGAAAAATGCCTCTATTTGGTCACTCCCTCTACCTGGTTTTCAGGCTGTGCTGCAGCTCTTGCCTAATGCATCAGGGTCAAGTAGATCAAACCTTTCAAAACCAGAGTTTTCTGCCAAATCTGGACAACATTCCCTTCAGAGCAGACAATTCCCTGTTCCCTAGCCTGTAGATTTCCTTTCTGTTGCTTATCATTATGTTTTTTTATGTCTAGCTTTTCTCTTTACTTACTTGCTTGGGTAATCAGTACATGCCCTGCTTCAACTTCACTACCTTTATCCCTATTATGCGTTGTTAGCACCATCCTGTTGAGACTACTACTCCCCACTGTAATTCCAAATCTGTCTTGGTGCATATAATTCCTCCCTTCTGCCACCTCCAAATAACCAGCATGTTCCAATGCTAGTCTGTGCTCCCACAAGAATCTGTGCAGTCCCACATTGAATCATGCCAGGGAAACAGTGCGGTTTTATGCCTTGAGAGCAAAAAGTAGCAAGCCTCTTTCTTCAGCAGTGTTGTGTTTATGCCACCTTCAAGTACTTGTATTACTGTGAGATTAGTACTAAGGACTCTATCTTCAGAAAGCATGAGCAGCCCTGAAATATGAACTATTAATAGTCTAAAAATCACTTGGAATACTGATTCTGTTAGAGATCATAGTGTTTGAAGCAAGAAAGCTTAATCCTTCTCAACTTCAGTTCATCTGCCTGCAGCCTAATTTCTGATTCCCAGGACATGTCTGGGAACCATCATAGCTGGCTACCTCGGAGATAGTGACCTCTTCTATGATAGCTCCTTCTCCAAAGGGAAGAGCAATACACCCAACATCTGAGATCTCTGGTTGAACTTGAAACACCTCAGGAGCTTCTCCCATGGGTTCTCAAACTGATCAACATGTTTCCCTTCCTGATGCACACCTTATGCTAGCAGTCTCTGAGCTGCAATTTTTAAACAAGGTCAGACAGGCAGATAGCACAGGAAATTTAATTTTGGAGACCAGTGTGGAGACAAGATAGATAGATAGATAGACAGACAGACAGAGATAGACAGATAGATAGATTGATTTTTTTTTAACAGACTTCATTTTTGCTCTTCAACGTTTAGTCACCAAGTTTAAATAGAGAGAGAAATAACCCAGACTTGGAGTGTCTTTTGTTGCACAGAAGAAACATAATCATCACTCTAAATATTCTGATCACATACAGTCATCCATATCAGGCCTTAGATTTTGGAAGACTTGCATATCAAAAAGTTAATTAACAGATATAGTCCATTTCCATATGTCTTCCTCTAAAGGTTACTGCAACAACATTTCCTGAATATCCTTTAACAATTTAATGGCAGCCTGGCAATGGTATCATGACAAATAAATTTAAGTGACACACAAGTTGCAGTGGCAGAATACAAAGTATAATGAAGTGATGTATTTCTTATGGAGATGTGACATGAAAAACATTGACCTGTGGTCCTAAGTCACTTTGATAAGACAAAAGCTTTCTCTGTAATAAAAACAAATCAGTCAATGTTCTGAAAGACTAATATAATAAACCATCAAGGAAGCCATTCAGCTGTGTTAACTCCATTTGTGAAATGGGAGTCATTATTATTCCACCTTTGTACTTAAAGTTTGGTGATAACATTAGATGCACTATGAAAAAGTAGCCTCCTTGATTAATAGGAGATACCTCCAGAAATGACAGTGGGACTCAGCTTAGAAACACATGCTACACTGCTGGTCTTATTAAACAAAGCCGGCCTGACATTAGGAACAGAGATTTGGGCTTCAGGGACAGGAAGGAATATTAACTGCAGAGAAGCTGAAGATAACGCAGTAGCCCCACATAAAATATTGCTGGCTTTGACACAGTTTGTATTGACAAGCAACTAAAACATGAGGCAGATGAAAGAGAGGTCAGGAGTGCAAATATTTCTCCTGAGAAAGGAAGGAGGGGGGGGAAAAAAAATTAAAAAGCACCTTGAGTCCATGAATTCCAAACTGATTCTCAAAAAGTGTATATTACACAGCTTTGCAAGAGAAATAAAGTCATGCCTTACCAGTTCGTTTGCAAGGTAAAGAAATTTACTATAGGTACTATGACTGTAAGAAACCAAGACATTTACAAGAAGTTTGTTGTGCAGGTAGAAAAGGACCACTAGCTATGATTACAAAATGTACTTTTAAACTGCAAACCATCCTTCCACACACACTCAGCAGCTGAAGAGTCAGAATGATTCTTTTCTTAACGAGCCCCAGTCTCTTTGCCATTCTGGTTTCTAAGTGAGGTGGAGTTTGGAAACATCAAGGTACCAGGGAAGATATTAATTATTTTGAATTGGAAATAACCTGCTGGGAGACTTAGGAGACCTCCTTATTAATCACTCTCTTCCTTATCCTGTAATTATTTTTGTAGACTTTACATGTCTACAACCCAATTCTGTCCTAATCTATACCAGAATCAAACTCACTAAACCCAGTCAGAATTTTGTCCAGTTGCACAACATCCAATTAAATAAGCATATAGGCTGTCACCTGGGACTTTGTGAGATATACCACAAAAACTGTTGTTGGGAAGGGGATAAATGGACACACAGAGCAAAAGAGAAGGATGGAGAAAAGGAGGTAAATTAAAGCAGCAGATTATGCAGAAAGAGCTGAAAAACGCATCACAGATAAAGGTAGGCAACACCTCTGAATGACTACCAAAATATAAAGTAGTCAGTTTATGACTGAAAGGGTTGTATAAAATTAAAATGTTTGGAATTTCTGCTGAAATTCAGAAATGTTGCTCCTGCTGATGCAACATGAACATCTGATTATGATGGATATAATATTGAGAGATTCCACTTGAATTCAGGTCTATCAGGCACTGCACAAGCAAACTGGTAGACAATTTCATGCCCTATCAGCTTAAGATATGAAATGATAGGGGTAGACATCGAAATAGATCTGAGAAAAAAAGATTAGTCAACATCTCTGTTACTAGAACTATGTGTAAAACTAGATTATGAATGAGGCTACCAAGAACAGCAGCAGGTGCCACATCAAAATATATCATGGTAAGAAAATCAAGGACTTCAGCCCCATAGAAGACACAACATTTAAGTATCCTGGACTGTGGGAAGAAAATCCTGTCTCAGCAAAGATGAAAAAATTGCCATCCATCTTTAACTGATAGTAATATCTTTAAAAGCTGAATGGCTTTGCAAGGGGAGATTTTAAACACTCTGGTATTTTTTTCATATCACACATCTTAAAGAATAAAATGAAATTTCCACTGCAAAACTACATTTACATAATCTAGATAACAACTGCAGTTTCAATTTCCCAGCATGAATGAATATCCGAAAAATACTGTATGATGGATAAATACATTTGCTTTAAGATTTTGTCACTCGTGGCAGTCATTATAGTGTTTTACATACTTAGACCAGTTGCTACTACTTGGATAGGTTTAAGAGATTCCATGCTTTTTAATAGTCATTTACCAACCTTTCATGAAACACACATATTATAAGCTTATGCTCAATTAACCTTAGAAAGGACTTTCAAAAGGACTCTTAGGATTTACAAAAATAACATATCAGCTCTGTTTTTTAATCCTCAGCTTAAAATAAATGTTATGTAGATCTCATATTTTGGTAGCATCATAATACCACAGGGAAACTGTACAGAAGGATACGGGTAAATAAAGGCCTCTTAGTCTCATCTCCATTCCTGGAAAGGTGATGGAACAGCTGGTACTTGGCACCATCTCAAAGCATACAAAGAGGGGGTTACCAGTAGTCAGCATGGATTCAGCAAGGGGAAGTCATGTCTGATCAATCTGATAGCCTTTTACAGTGGCATGACTAGATGGATAGATAAAAGGAGGGCGGTGGATATGGTCTGCTTAGATTTTAGAAAGGTTTTTGACACCATCTCCCACATTACTTGAATGGAAAGAGAGGCAAAAAGTCAGATAATTAGAAAAAAAAACTTATCAAGATCAAGCTGATGGATGTTTGTCTTGCCCTTTTATTGATTTAGCTTTAAGATCCACAAAAACTCCTCTGCAAAACCTCTGAAAATTAATCCAAGAGTAGTACAGCAGTTGACCCTATTAAAGCAGTACAAGGATTGTAATGTATTGAAGAGTGTCACTTCCCCAGTCTGCTAGATGATCTGCACAAAGGGAAAGGAGCAGTGGGACATCCTTTCTCTACATGTTAGCTCCTTCTAGAAGGTGAATCAAGGGCCTAGTCACAGTTGCTCTGCAGAGGTAACTTCCACTACTTCTCCGAAAACACTTCTCCAGAAACATTTCTCTCTATCATAAGAGAACCTTTTGTAAGAATACTCAATCAAAACTGCCCATAGGGCACAGACTCACTGAATCTTTGTGAAGTGCAACAGGAAAGTGACCACTGCTATAACTAATACGTATATTTAATGTATGTTCCATCAGCAAGACAGCTCTTATCTCCACACCACAATTTTCTCCATGGCTAGGACAAGCAACAGACTCCTTGTGCAGTAGATGAGAGCCATAGCCATATGACTCCTTCAGTCTAGCCTACTTACTACCTAAATTCAAGATACTTTCTCTGTTTTAAGCACCACAAAACCTTTTTTTTAAAAAGTCAAAAATCTCAGATATTCTACTGAATAATTTGACCCAATAGCAGCCTGATTGACTCCCTTTTCAGAGATATGTATGACATTGAGATCTTTTGAATTGCCCATATCATAGAGAGGATGACTGTTTTCAGGATGTTTATAAGCAGCTTTTCTCTTTTAGTGTTAGCTCTGTGAACAGGGCTAGCCCTAAGGCAAAACCTAAGGCAGAAAGTGAAATACATTTTTAAAGCCTGTTTGTTAATTGAGCCCTAAATTGCTTCCCTGTTCCTTGCCAGTTTCATCCTAACAGAAGAACAAATGTTAAAACACTGCCAGATGCTGGGCAACTCAGACTACTCTAAGCCTCCTCTCACTTTCTTGGCAGCTGAGATGTTTCAGCACTACCCAAATTTTGCTCAGCATCTAACAGGATCCAGCCCTAAATGGTCTGCAATCTGCATATGAATATTTTAATTACATGCTGCTATGCAGAATGAAAACAACCATCAAAGCACAAACAGCTGACTAAGAACTTGTAAACTGTGACAGCAGTGGCTTTATAATTTCAGCCTGTTTATTATGCTTTGATCATCTCTCTCTAACAGGTTGTGATTGAGGGCACTGACAGCTAGTTTCCTCTTTACAAAAGAAAGGTGGCAGGAGTTTTACCAGAACTTGGCTGCCCTCTGGCAATCTGCAGAAAATGAAGTTGTTTCTCAGATCACAAGCCTGAAATTCACCCTTCTCCTGAAGGCCATTGGACTGAAGAAGAATGATCAGAGTAGCCTTCATGAAAGGAAGAGTCCATCTGGCAGCACAACGAGGATAGGAAGTGGTTCAGTGCCAGTCAGGCTCTGCTCTCAGATATGCATCAGTTGTGCTGGAATGACATATAGCACTCAACTCTTGCCTTCTTTGCACAGTAGCACTGTGCAGAGGTAAAAACCAGGCTACACTGTGAACAGAGCCAGCTCCCCAAAGCAGAAACTCTCCAAGCACTATCTTTTGACATTTCACTTTCCCTCCAGGACACTGTGATTCACTATCTAGACCAATGCACAGCTTTCAGATTTACTTTTGGCCAGTGAGGCAATGGCTTCTGACAGCTGGCATCAGCTTTTTCACCCCTGATGTGTTCTTGCCCACTGGTGCCCATGATGCTACAGTGCTCTGCTGATTGACATCTTAAGTGCTAAAAAAAAGAACTTCAGTTTTCTTTCTTTATTAGATATGGGGCTTTCAACATTCTCCCAAGAATGACACTGGGTGTCATTACAGTTTCTAATGCATTTTTCCCCCAGCTGCATGCCCCTGTACCTGTAGTTCTTCAGATTCCTAGAGTTACTATTTTGGCAGCTGTGTTTCAGCAGTGTCTGCTTGTCACCTGAGAACATCTGTCTCTACTGAGGACGGGTGCACAGGATGGTATCTCCAACCAAAGCCAGCTAACATTTTTGCCTGTTATTTTGATGTCAGTATTACCAAGATTCCAGCAATAACAACTATTCATTTATTGTCGAGGGTACAGTGTAAATACTTAACAGGTAGATTCAGTGCTAACCTATCTTCTGCTCTTGCTCTTGACAGTAAAGGTGAATATATCATCCCATAAGCATCCAATACATGAGAGGGATTAGTAATTTGTACCTCTGCACCGACAGAATTTGACCTCTGTCATACAGTTAGACTTGAAACTTATTTTCATGGTCATAAAGACAAATTATATATAACCAGTTTTAATAGCTTATTTCTAAATCACCAGGAATCTGGGACATTACCTGCAGAAATGGATCAAAGCTTACAAATGGCTGAGATCTAAAATCGAATGTCAGTTATTGATACCCGCATGGAAAGGCATTGCCAAGGTCCAAATTGTTAACATCAAGACATATGAGAACGTCTTGTCGTAGGGATGCAGGAGGAGGAAGGTCAGCCCAGAAAGGAGTAAAAGGGATGTGCAAGACAAGGAATAAAAGAGGATGAGCCAGGAATAAAGTTTTATGGACGAGCTTTGTTGAATAGGCACAGCGTAAGTCACAAATCTGAATGATAGGTAGTCATGCAGAGTGTACATGTAGATTTAAGCAGCAGGAAGATGCAATGGGATGGTGAGGCTGTTAGAATGAATATGAAAATATAGCGAGGTGATTCTGGCAGAGAGGTCCTTATACTATGAGTAAATGGCCTCTAAGAGCTTGACTGAACAGCTGTCCAAATACTTTGAACAGAGAGAAATTCAGTGATCCAAGAGGAAATAGACTGAAAGACATTTTCTTTATTTTCTCCCTGAGTCTTACTCTGCAGAAATAATTTTTAAAGCATCCTTCATCTCTTTACCAGCCTACCAAACAGACAGGCAGAGCTGAGAAATAAACCTATTTGGAACAGCCAATATTAAGGTGATTCAAGTGTGAGAGAGCTGTTTATCTAATTTTCCTTGTCTTTAACTTGACAATGAAAGGAAGAGGGAGTTTTTTACAAATGAAAATAAAAACATTCATGCCATTCAGAGCCCTGAAAAGGATTAAGCTAAGAATATAGGTAAAAACTGTGAGATCCTTCAAAAAAGGAGGAGTTTGACACTGGCATGACATTTCCACTTTGGCAATGACCTCCAGCTTCCCTACTACTGAAAGGTTCATCAATTTTCAGAAGCTTTTAAGAGCTTGGGGGAATGAGATGAAATATTACTTTTCCTCTCAGGATATTCTGCTTTAAACCACCTACAATTACATTTCTTTGTCTCTTTAAAGATACTGTAATTTGCTTTTTAAAAAGTTCTAGGCTGCAAAACAAAACAAGATCAAAATTCAGTATCATCTCACAAGTTTGGCCTGCTCTTCATCAAAATGCTGTTGTATTTCCCAAAAGCTTTGATGAACCCCATGATAGGCAAAAGCTGGGACAGAGACTAGGTGAATCTCACTTGGTAAATAAGTTTTGTTCTTGCACTGAATAAACGAGAGGAATCTGGTAGAATTTTGCTGTAAGTTTGATCCTGATTCATGTCCCTAATTCAAAGTAAATTTTAGAATATGTGAAGTCACAGACTTCTGTAGTCTTACTAGAATTGCATGCAGGCTGTCTCCATACAAAGTACTTCCAAATCTAATATAAATGTGATCAAGTCCAGAAAGACAAGATACTCAAATAGTAGGATGTCTAAGCCAGTGGACTACTCATGAGCCTGGACTGCACCCTTTCAGTCTTGTCTAACCCCCAACCGATAATATTTATCATTACAAAGAATCATGTCATCAATTCAACTCTTTCTGTCTTCAGATAATACAAAATCTTGAATGTCACAATACTGTTTACATAGGTCCTCTGTTCAAGACAAAATCTACAGAAAATTTTAAAGAAGTGGGTTTTTCAAACGATAATAAATAGCAAGAGATGGCCCTGACATGCGTATGTGGCTGCATTCATTCTATGGACTCTTCAAGATAACAGTGTTAAACCACTTGAGCAAATTATTTCCTTTGTCCTTGCTCCAGGGCCATCAGTTAAGCCCTTATATTCATCAGCACTAGCAATCAAAAACCATCTAGTACAGTTGTAGACATGGAGATTTCATCTCTGGATTATGAAGTGTTTGTAGTCCTCATCAATAGAGGCCTCTCCCTCTTGATTTAGCATCAAACTGCAAAACAATCAGGTGAAAATTGCATTTCTCAAGCCCAAAGTAATGTTTACTGGAATGAACTTGACAAATAGTGCCTTCTCACCAATGGGCTATCCTATCTATGGATCAGTTAAATCTTTAGTAACATACTAGATTTACATTATTTGTTAACAGGTTTCCTAATGGCAACAGGGGATAAGTGTTCATCAGAAAGGACTTGAAAATGGTGATATGCCTATTCCTCTTCCAAAACCTCCCACTGATAACAGCGCATGCTGGGTTTTGGTTCATGTTATACTCCTTGGAAATACGATGTAAAGATTGGATTTCACACAGGAATTATTTTGCTTTGGTTGAGTTTTTTGGCAGAACTATGTGAATACAGAACAGTTTCAGTCTGTAGAAGTTTCCTAGATCTGGAGAAAAACAATCTAAGTAAGTCTGTGTTGAAATAAGCATTCAGGACTGAAATTTGTCAGCATATATATTCATATTTTGTTGATGATAAAGTTGACATGTTCCAGTATTGGAAATGAAGCTTGTTCAGGTCTCCTCTTTGTTGCATCTTCTCAGTAACTAGTTTATTTCCTTCCACTGGGGTTTATTTTGTAAATGTTATGGCATCTTGAAACACATTATTGTGTTTCTCTGTTAAGAATGTTGAAAATTAAAACTGTCAGTTAAAATATGTTTTAAAGTCAAGTTAACTGGTAATTACATTGTGACAGGTCACATCTCACTGATCAGCATCGAAGTCAATGAACCATGAGTTCAGTAGGTCCACAAGGAACAAGTCCCTAAACCCAGAACATTCTGAATGCAAACTGAAAGCAGATGTGAAGAGGAAAAGGATAGCACCACATAAATGCCAGTTTCTTCATGATTATGCTATGCTCTGCGTTTTCAAGAGAGAAATTATTCCAAACAGAAACAACATGACAATGAACTTCAGAAAGGGCATAGTTAAAACACACAAAAAGCTCCCCAGAAAATCTCTTCTAACTCAAAGTAAGTCAAAATGATCCGTGCTATTCATTGAGGCTTTTTAGAGAAGCAAACCAGAAGACACACAAGCATCTAGACTGATCCTTGCAAAAAAATGACAGTAACAAAATAGGACTGATAGCCTGGTTATGACAACAGGACATCTGATTCCAACTATGTAGATAATTCTTCTAAATTTGAAAGAACAAGTTTGAGATGAGTTTAAGGAGATGGAGCAGAGCCCTTTTCCCATTCTGTATTAACTTCTCCACTGAATTTTAGTTATGGGAGACCTCGAACTCAAGAGAAATACTATCTTATAGGGACATCACAGATATGTCCACCTCTTTCTAGAACTGTTATCTTCAGGTAGTTGCCCTAAGCCCCCTAGACGAAAGAAGGAAGTGGTTTTAGGCAGGATCCACCCAACTACAGAATTATAAAATCAACCAGGTTGGAAGAGACCTCCAAGATCATCCAGTCCAACCTAGCACCCAGCCCTAGCCAGTCAACTAGACCATGGCACTAAGTGCCTCATCCAGGCTTTTCGTGAACACCTCCAGGGACAGCAACTCCACCACCTCCCTGGGCAGCCCATTCCAATGGCAAATCACTCTCTCTGTGAAGAAATTCCAGGCAACCAGCAATAGAACAAGGGGACACAGTCTTATGTTGTGCCAGAGAAGGCATAGGCTAGATGTTGGAGAAGTGACCAACCCCCACCTGGCTACAACATCCCTTGTAGACAGCAATAAGGTCACCCCTGAGCCTCCTCTTCTCCAGGGTAAACAATCCCAGCTCCCTCAGCCTCTCCTCATAGGGAGAGGAGAGTTTCACATCTTCTTTACATTCACTCAAAAGACTCCTGTTCCTCTACACTGACTGTAAAGCTAATCTCAATGATTCCCTCAGAAGGTGAAGTTTACATTACATATCTTAAAGATTAAATGTGCAAAAGCCTACCCCTAAGATCTATAGGAAAAGTATGCAAACTTTTCTGTCATAGAGAAAAGAGAGAGCTTTGCCAGATGAGACTGCAGGAGTGCATCAGAAAAAGCACTGTATAGTTCACTCTCCAGTGCCTGCAATCAAGGTAGTATTTGGTTCATAATTTACCAGTTTGACCTGAAGAACTCAGATCCACTTCTTGCAAAGCCCATCTATTTGGTCCTTCTAAGTCTGAAAGAGTTTTTGGAACACTGATAAGGGCACCGAGTCTATCACATTTCCAAGCAAATGCTACAAGCTCTTTATGTGCTTTAAGCCCAGTTGGCAATTAAATCCCACACAGCCATTCATTCACCTTACCTCCAATGGAATGGGAGAGAGAATCAGAATGGTACAATCAAATTCATGGATTGAGATAAAGACACTCTTACCGGTAAAGTAAAAGCCACACATACAAGCAAAGTAAACCAAGGAATTTATTCACTACTTCCCACTAGCAGACAAGTGTTCAGCCACCTCCAGGAAAGCAGGGCTCCACCACATCACAGTTACTTGGGAAGAAAAAGGCCATATCTCTGAAGGTGCCTCACTTCCTTCTTCTCCCAGCTTTATGAGAGGAGCATGGCATCATGTGGTACAGAATATCTCTTTGGTCACTTGAGGCCAGCTTCATGGCCTCCCAACTTCTTGCACACTCCCAGCCTACTCACTGATGTGAGGTCATGTGAGGAGCAGGAAAGGCCTTGAACCTGTGTAAGTACTACTCAGCAGTAGCTAAAACATGGATGTGTTATAAACACAAATCCAAAACATAGCCTCCTATTAGCTATTCTGAAGAACGCTAACTCTACATCAGCCAAAATTACCACACCTCCAGGTAATTCTTTAGGGTGGTGGTAGGAGGGACACCACTGTCAGACACATAAATGGAAAGAGTCAGTACTGAACAAATTTTTTAGAAAGACCAAAGGCATGGTCCTGGAGCACCAAACTTATGAGAATGGAGACATAATGCTAGACATTCTGACAGATTTAAGAATGAACATGCACTTATTGTTGCTTCTGCCAAGTTTTCAGTTGCCATGTCTCCATAGCTTATCATTCTGCAAGCCAGGTATGTTCTCCCAAACCCAAGTCCTTCACTGGATATAGTCAAACCACTGTGTGGGGCTCAGACTGTCAGTCACTGACATTTTGGAAATAAGGTATCTTCAGACCTTTAAAAATTGTATCTTTATACCACATTATGAAGTCAGGAATTTCTATGAGTAGGTAAATAACATCATTAAAGTTTTGTTTTCTGTCCTGTTTACTCCTCCACAGTATATTTAAGTATTCCCTTGAGTACATCATCAAGCACACGACAAAATTGCAAGTGATGATAACAATGAGTGATAAGTGTCCTGGCTGGTATATAATGGAACAACAGGAAGTGTCCAGTACACCTATAATGATGCCTCTTAAGCTCAGTACTTTTTTTCAGATTTCAATATCCAGAAGTCATCCATCTCATTTTTTTTCTCCAGTTAATAAAATTTTTCTTCCTTTTGTCCACCATTATTGACAAGACTATTATCTAAATTAGTGTTAGCTCTTTCTTAATTAGCAGGCAATTTAGCTGTGATTTGCAGATCAAACCTTGTCTATTTTAATAAACGGTTACATTGCTTTACCTGTAGTGAGCAATTAATTACTCAGAAACTGCATTCAGATTTTCATCTGGTATTTTCCTTGCATTTACATTGTGTGCTAATCCATGCCATATAGACCAAGATTTATTCCCAGTCCAGGTTGCTTATGAAACATCAAAAACTGGAGGTTGCTAATGACTTGGAACAGAAATTATTCCATGCCTCCAATTTACAGTCCTCTCCACGAGCAGCTAGCTAATACCTATCTTATGCAGCAGACTCCTGCTACCTGCATATATGTTGAGAAACAGGTGCACCTCAAGGTAACCTTTGAAGATCTTTACTTTCAGGTTATTCCCCCTGCTTCCCCTTGGATATTTAGTATGTGTAAGCAAGGCCTGAGACCTCGCACCTGATTCTTCTTTAGTGACATTCACAGCAGTGAATGTAAATCAGGTCTAACACTTCACTGAAGCTGCCCAGGACATTCATTGACTTCAACAGGGTTGTACTAATTTATACCGGCTCCAAACCTCACTCACGGTATTTTACATTCACTTTACTATGGCACACATGATTGCACAAGCTGCAGGGTGAACAAACCCTCTCCTCCCCCCACATCTTTTATTTGTACTTAAACCACCTACTCCATTCACAGAAATATACAGATATGCAACCTAAGTACAATAATGAGCAATAACCCTGTGCTGGGCTGCATCAAGAGAAGCGTGGCCAGCAGGGCAAGGGAGGTGATTCTTCCCTTTTACTCTGCTCTCATGAGACCCCATCTGGAATACTATGTACAGTTCTGGAGCCCCCAACACAAGGAGGACATTGAACTGTTGGAGTGAGTCCAGAGGAGGGCCACAAAGATGATCAGAGAGCTGGAGCACCTCTCCTACAAGGACAAGCTATGAGAGTTGGGGCTCCTCAGTGTGGAGAAGCAAAGGCTTTGAGGAGATCCTGTAGTAGCCTTCCACTATCTAAAGGGGGGCTACAGAAAGGCTGTGGAGGGACTATTTACAAGGTCTCGTAATAACAGGATGAGGAGTAATATGTTTAAACTGAAAGAGGGGAGATTTAGATCAGATGTTAGGAAGAGGGTCTTTACAGTGAGGATGGTGAAAAACTGGAACAGGTTGCCCAGGGAGGTTGTGGATGCTCCCTCCCTGGAGGTGTTCAACGCTAGGCTGGATGGGGCCTTGAGTGACCTGTTCTAGTGAGAGGTGTCCCACTAGACAGGGGGTGGGGTTGGAACTGGATGATCTTTGAGGTCCCTTCCAACCTAAACCATTCATGTCTATTATTTTGAGGCATGTCATATCTATGCATTTCAAAAGCATCCACCTTTGGAAACATGGAACTGCTGTTTAAACATTGTTTCTGTTGTTGCTGATTAATAAACTTTAAAAACAAACAAACAAAACCACACATGAAAATGTAACACTGTCTCCTCCACTTTTGTAAGCTGAAGCAGATCTATACAAGAAAACAGTAGGTAGCCTGGATGGGCAGGCTATCTACTGTGTATTAAGGCTTTTAGGAATAGCTATTTATCATGCATCTCAGAAAACGTTTGTCTGATCAATAAACACTGTACATAGGCTGTCAGAGCATACTGCGCTCCCATTTCTTGTAGGGCTGTTTTGTCTTGTCAACCGAAGTAGAAGAATGCAAGTAAATTATATGAGTATTTTACACTGCGGCATTGAATGCTGCTTTTAATTAGTAGGAACAAGAATTGGTGTGCAACAAGATCTGATAAGCCTCTTGCAGCAGAAATTATGTCAAAAGTTCTCACATTGAAGTAGAGCATTGCAACCAATTCTTGTTCATGCTTGGCTACTCTTTCCCTTCAGATATCTCAGCTGTGAACTTCCCTTTTATCACTGTAGCTGTTTTCATCCTCTTTCAGATGGCTGACCCAAACTAGTAGCTCACTTTCTGCCCCCAGGTACATTCTGCTGGGCTTGAAACTTGTTTTGAATACTCCTGCTTTCTCAATCTAGAGAAATTCACCCAAAGTCACACATTTCCTCAGAAGACTCACATGCACTCAAATGGTTAACTCCATCCCTAACTCCAGACATCAGAGAGTTTTACCGGAAGTGAAAGATTTAACCTGGGACATACCCACGCAGATGCAAACACCACCCCACCAGCCAGGACTATCTGTCTCATAATGGCAACTGCTGTATCTTTATCAATGCCACACAGCGAGCCAGTAACAAATCTCCAAGCAGCATCTGTCTAGTAGGCATTTAAAAGTGCTTCATATACCACAGCTTACATACTGATGCAGAACAATGCCTGCAAGCTTTTGTAATTTTCAGATAATTTTGTTAAATTAGTTAACTTTATTAAGAGGTTTAGCAAAATCTTTAAAGTTACATAGCAAGCCCACAGCAGGGCTGGAAATTGAGCGCATACATTCAGCTCCTAGCCAGTGTCTTTGCTAGTTAGCAGTCTTGTCTTACACCCAGAAGCTGCATTGAACAGCAGTAGTGTGACAGCTTCAGTACCTGGACCCAGGTTTGCTCTAATCTGTGTTTCCTTTTACTCATCACTAAATTACTAAAAAATCTAGCTCAGGAAAAGGATGGGACTAGATCCTCATCAGCTGTAAACCACCTGAGCTCCATTACAGACAACAGCTACCTTGGTCTTCAGTACAAATAAAAACTTCATTATTTTTTTTTTTCCATCAGGCATACAAATCACAGAACCTTAGAGGTTGGAAGGGACCTCCAGAGATCATCAAGTCCAACCTCCCTACCAAGCAGGATCATCTAGGGTAGTTCACATAGGAATGCATCCAGGTAGGCTTTGAACATCTCCAGAGAAGGGCAAAGGACATATAAATCCCTTGTAGAATGCCTTTTATTGGGGTGATAAGGTCTTTATGTAGATGGAGTCTTCTTCAGTAAACTATCAATTTGCTAGTTAACACAGGAATTCTTATCTGACTGACAAAAGCCTGATTAAATGTTTCTTTTACTTAAGCAGCCTATTTTTATGGATATAGTAAATACTCTCTCAAGAATCATTTATCTTACACATAGAGAAATCACTATTCACTATTAGAATATGCTTTTCTTGTAGAAAATGGAGACACTGTAGTTCCTGAACTGGTGGGTGGGTTTGCTGATAAACTGAACAACCTTACAAATTGTATAGAGGTCTCCAATAAGCCTTATTGAAGTGCAGGCACGACCCCATAGCTGCCAGTCAAATGCACTCTTGTTGAAACAAACATAGCTGCCGGTTTTCATCAAAATGCAAATTACATGACAAAAGACTGCTGTGATAAATGACATTAGCTGAACAGGAAAGTCCATAATAAGACCAGGCTAAGGGACTCTGACTCTCACTTGTAGCTGTTATCAGTACCTAAGGAGAAAGTACAGCAGTTTATGAGCCCTATTGTTGGGACAGACTAACCGAGACCGAGAAGTTAGCTGTCTCACTCAAAGCTGTAAATTTAGGTTAGGATCTTCAGCTCCTGGTCCTGCATTTAAACAAACATTTCTCTTAACCTGGTCACAAGTCTTCAAGCCTCTCTGCCCTCCTGAGGCAGTCACGGTGCTTCGTGCCCAGATGCCGTTGCGGGTTTGGCTGCTGTTGTGAAGATGGCCAAGAGAGGGCACCCGGCCCTTTTCTACATGGATCCCCCCTGTGCGAGCCCCAACCAACTGCAGGGGCGCGACCGGCGTCGCTTTTCGGCACCTCTCACTTGCAGGGAAAAAACACCACCTGCACTGATGGCATGAATCAATCAGCCACCAAATACCCTAGAAGGTCATTTCTGGCCTGGCTACACAGGCTTCCTACACGAACTGGATCCTATGTGGAGCTTATATGCACAGCTGAACGAGCACATAAATTATTGTCTCCATAAATACCTTAAAAGAGAGATGAATTGGAAATGGCTCTGATGATTTTCATGCCTCAGGTGTTCTAGGAAGCAAGCGTGTGTGCTGGTGCGGAGGTTGACAGGTCAGGTCAGGACAGGTTTATTTGCTTCCCCTTCTTGATACAGCAAGTGGCATTTAGTAAATTGTTGTCAGATCACTGAAATCTAATAACATGGATCACTACTAGACAACCACAGCCCCTGAACACTACTGGCACTATATGAGTGGATAATAACTGCTCTGTCTTTGACAGGAGGATGTGTAACCTTGCAGGTATTCAGGGACAAAGTCTGATCTCCAAAACTTGGCCAGGAAAGGTGTTCAAATTTATAACGCCATTGGCCCAAAAGCCCTCTTTGTGGCTTAAAGATTAGTGACAAGTGATAAATAAAATGGCAAGAGGGAAGAATACTGGCATAGAGACACATCTACTATGATGCATAGATACATATTAAAATATCCATATTTTCAGTCAAGGGATGAGATTTAAAAAATCAACATTGATAACATCTGCTTAATGGCATTTTAAAAGTAGAGTTTCTTAACACACTGTACCTGCCAAAGCATTCAACTGATTTTACATCATGTCAGGGAGTAGCTGGCAGTGCATTCAGTTGCACAGGAAAGCTAGTAATCAATGAGAAGAAATGCAATTCACCATGCTTGATAGGTGAGCTAGTGAGGCAGCAATACTTCTGAGAAAATGTCAAGAGTGGCATGTGGACACCTTCATTCTGAGTGCTGGAGCCAGACCTGCTTTCACAGGCAAACTGACACTATAATAACAAGATTTTCTATTGATATCAGGCAGAAATTATCAATCACAGTCCAGCAGAAGGAAGGTAAGATTGCCCAATAAATATACATTTCCTCATAATTGGAACTTCAAAAAAGGGTATTAAATTTAGACTGGTTTTCATGCCTCAAAAACCTTTTAATCATTTGCAGCTAAAAGAAGGTATACACATATGAAGATATCACCTTCAAAAGAAGTATATGAAAGTAACTACTAGATCCAATTTTAAACCCTGCTATTTTAAAATTCTCTTCATAGCAGAGGTAATGTAACCTCAACACATTCATGTAACAATTGGAATGAATATTAATCTGTGCAAGTTCAAGTGTAGAAATCATTGATGTAAAGCTTCAGCTGTGAGGGTTACATTTTGCTTGAAGCAATACCTGCCAATAGTCCTACTGAAAATAGAGCATAGTCCCAAAGAAATGCTATGAGGGAAATGATGGGGGAGAGGGGGCTGAGGAAGAAGGGGATGGTGTGGTGTGTGTGGACATATAGAAAAATCCTGAATTTTAAACCCTTACATTTGAAATTCTCACTGTGGTTTTAACAGGTAGCTCTGACTGCTGCTGCAACCTCCTGGAACATCCTGGCACTTTATTAGCAATGTTGTCACTCATCTGAACCACTTCTCCTCCCCAACATCCAAGATCTGCCCAATGTACCACTCCTAGTCAATCATCACTACTCATCCTGTCTCCTCACATCACTCCCCCCAGAAACCAGCCTTGGCTGATGCTCCATGAACCAAGGACTTGTGCTCAGAGAAACAGCCACATCAAGTTTCATTAGCGCTCCATTTAGGAGAGTGCTTAGTTTTCCTATCATGCCCATGCAGGCTTTCCTGATCAGAAGCTCTGCTTTTGTTCCAATTTTATTGTTAAAACTAAACAAAGAAATGATTGCAACAAAGGAAGTGTTATTTTGACAAATTCTTGTGTGTCAGACTACCACCACAGAGCAGCTCAATGTCTGATGACTCAGTTGTTACCTTAGAGATAATCCTGACCAAAATGCAAAGCCAATGACATGCTGACTCTGAGGAACCCCTCAAGACACAAAGTCCTCCCCAACACCTGAGAAAGAGATAACAAAGAGGTATTTGCCCTCAGTGAATTGTGAAGATGCAACCATACTGCCATCGGACCCCGTTCTTATTCAAATCTCGTCCCATCCCAATAGAGGCCTATCAAGCAAGGTGTCCCTGTAGCAAACTTTGTCCATTAGACACCCACAGACGGCCAATACATCATGGCAACCTTCCACACAAAGGGCAGGTACATGGCAGAAATGAGAGAGATGGAAGCTAGTTGAGGAATTGCCTTGCAGGAGGGCAGAGTAGGAGAAAAAACTTGAAGCGGCAGGGACCAGGCAGTGATTGCCCTCACAGATACAATCCTGGCCAGTGCCAGCTCATCTCTTGAGGAGAAACAGCCATGGTAAAGGCACTCATGAGGCTCCTGTC
The DNA here is from genome assembly GCA_013400475.1 of Tricholaema leucomelas. Taxonomy (NCBI): domain Eukaryota; kingdom Metazoa; phylum Chordata; class Aves; order Piciformes; family Lybiidae; genus Tricholaema lacrymosa; species Tricholaema leucomelas. The sequence goes on along the minus strand of WAAF01017359.1, from coordinate 526,361 downwards.
CAGATTTGAGCAGGACCAGAGGAAAGAGTCTCTGGGCCTTAGCAGAGAGGCCTGCAGCAGGAGAAAGATCCTCTCTGGCAATGTTTTCAGATTCTGGGAGGAGGCAAGCACAGCCCTAGGCATCCCCTGCTCCTCCAGAGGTGCTTCCTGTCAGAGAAAATGTCCTGATGGCTTGTTGGCCATTGGCCCACTTACTGAGGCAGATGAAAGGGCCTCAGCTGCTCAAATCAAGTGCTCCAATATTTCTGCAGTTCTATTATAGATGTATCTGAACCTCTTTATCTAAAAATACCTTGGGTGTTGGAAAAAAAACACCATCAGGACACCTTTATTTTCTGACAGGAGAGCAGAGGGAGAGTCAGTTGCCCAGAGACTCAGTCCTTCATGGATGGACAGAAAGACACTGTTCTAGTAACCAAATTGAAACTTAGAAAAGTCAAGTGAGCTGCAGACTGAATTCCTGCAAAGTGACATCTGAAACACACTGAATTTCCCTCTAAGTATCAATATGGGGCAATTATCACTAAACAGTTTCTCCAAAGCTGACAACACCACGTTTAAAATCAGTTATGATGACTCTCCAAGCAAGGAAACAGTGACAGCCTCAAGGACAGGAGCATAGGTGCTTAAGAGTATCATGGAAGGAGGTCAGAAACTAGAACTTCAAAGGCAGGATAAATACAGCTTTTCCATTTTGCTTTCAAGTTTTTTTCCAGATAAACTGTAGGCATATATGGAAAATTCTATCTACAAGTTCACATCAGGTACATCTTTGTATTCATACAAGGTTATGCCCTTCCTTTTTACTCAGGTTGAGACAGAAGCTGCAACTTGCTTTATCTTGGAATTAATCATACTCAGGCATAAAGATGCATCCTTCTGTATCTCTGGTACATGTATCCAGTACAAAAGGAAAGAGAAGAAAATCCCCATTATTTTTTATTCCTCACTAGAGCTTAGAAATAGCTATGAGAAAAGCAAATTCCTCATCACCATACCTCTCTCCACAATGTTCCCTGCCATCTTATACCAGTGTGATGCTGAGTCACATTTCTTTAGAGAAACTATTAGCTTTGCTGTAGTCAGAGACTTTAGAATGCGCAAGTGAAGACTGCTACTGTACTGGCTGCATCCATCTGCCTTCACAACCATGTCTGATTTTGAGGGTTTGAAAAGAAAAAGAACATGGGGGAAAAGCCAAAAAAAACCAACATGGTCCTTACCGAAGTTCTGGATACCTGCACCAGCAGAACAGGTCATTTCGGTGGAAGTAATAAAGGAGCAAATTCACTAACAGGAAAGAGAAAATGTGCATGGCCATCTCAGACCTCTATCTCTGGCCTTCCAAGCTGGTCCTCCACTGCTTCCCTCCAGCACCTGTATGTGAAATGTGACATGGCTAACTGCTGTGCAAAACTGTACTAAAGCTGAAGGCCTAGAGAAAGCAGTGAAAGTAAGATTCCCATACAGGATCACAACACAGAAGTGGTTGTAAGTAGCCTCTGGAGATCAAGTCCAACTCTACTGCTAACACTGGTACACCTAGATTAGGTTGCACAGGAATGCATCCAGGTGGATTTTGAAAGTCTCCAGAGAAGGAGACTCCACAACTTCTCTGGGTAGCTTGTTTCAGTGCTCCATCACCCTCAAAGTAAAGAAGTTTTTTTCCTTAAGTTCAGGTGAAACCCCTAGTATTGTAGTTTGTACCCATTGCCCCATGTCCTATTACTGGGCACCGCTAGAAAGGATCCAGTCCCATCCTCTTGCTGAATAGTTGCTTGCAGACCAGAGAGGATGGAGGTCTGCAAGCTATTTGAGCTGAGAGTTAGTGAGGAACTTCTAGAGTTGTTGCAGTTGCTTCTGTTTTAGACACAGTAGAATAGCATTCTTGAGAGATATCTATTTAGTTCTCCTTTCAGAGGATTTTACCTTACAGAGGTGCTGTTGCATAAGCCACATGTGAAATAAAAGAATTCATCAATGTTTTATTAAATTTAATTTGAAAAGTATAAGGGGGAAGTAGAACAGTTTCATGTCTGTCTCAAAAAAACATTCTTCTGAAGTGATTGTAGCCCAGCTCTGCAGAGGAACATTTTATTCACGGCCCAAGCTGAAGAGGCTGATTTTTTGTTCAGGGAGAGCAAACTAAGAAGAGTTCCTGGAGATAAGCAATGAATAACAACAGTATAATGTAATTTCAAAAGTCCTTTTAGTGTGAGTCAAATATGAGGTACTTTTGATAATTAAGAGAGATGGGTGATGTGTGTCCTGATCCCTTATCATGCCCAGTCTTGGCTGGTAACTAATGGAAGTGCCCCACTCCTGGAGCTTGTTTGCAAGGCAACCTGTGTGCAAGGCTGTCTTAGAGTGGGATCACCCACATATAGGTAGCTGTGCCACAGCAAGCCAGAGGCTGTAGAGACCAAAGCAGGATAAAAGCCTTTTACAACAGCTCTGAATCCCCAAGAAAAAATTCTTTTCAAGAGACAGTAGGAAATTGCAGGAGACGCATGCATCTCATGGTTTTAGTCTTGACTACACTCTCTTTTGAAGGCTCTGAAAGTCAAGTAGCTGATTTGTGAACAGACTACCTAAATTCCCTCATGTATTAACTACTCAATTTTAGTCTGACCCAGACAGTCATTTCAGCTTAAAGGAGAGACAGAGTTCTTAAGCATGTTAAATTTTTACATCCCTGCCAAGGAAGCTGTAGTTTCTGGTTTGTGTTATTATCTTTTACTAGTTTGTGAAATCACTGCAAAGAAAACATGTGTCATACATGTGGAAGGAGGCAATTTGCCACAAACAGGCTAGAACAGTGCTTATATACAGTAGTGCTATTTACAGTGGGTTTACTTTCATTAAGCAGTGCATAAGGATCTCCTTTCTCTCAGTGAGTCAGACCATGCAAGTGTCGTCTGTCCATTCCATTGCTAAGTTCCCTTTCTCTGCAAGCCTCATGTTCCTGAAGGCAAGATCATAGCACAAGAACCTAAACGAAGTCCAAGCCAGCAATGCAACCTCAGCTGCTATCTCTGGCTTCACACTGGACCTGTATTCCTCACATTTGCCTAGAAAAGAATACATTTCCCTTGAAGTATATTAAGCATACAAGACCTGTTATTATTTCATAAGCATTACTGTAGCTTAAGCCTCAGTGTCCGGGCTGTGTGAAGTACAAAAGTTTCTTTCCTCAGAGGTAGTAGCTCATACAATACAGCAATATCAACTTCAGTTTTCACATTCCTCGGAACAGCTTTCTGTGTCCTTTCATACAGTTGCATAAGCAGGCCTGAGATGCCATAAAAGCTAAACAAGGAGATTTCTCTTTTCAATTATGTGTCAGATTCACAAATCTGGATTTGGCACAGAAATGCTGATGTATCCAGGCAAGCTCTTCTCAGAGATGCAGCCTGTTCAATTTGTCCATCTTACCTGTAGCATTGACAGGGTTATATTTTTCACAGCCTTTTCCAGATGGTTTTGAATCTGATTTGTAGCATAAATTCATTAGACATGATGCTAAAAAGCAAAGTGAATAAACCCCAAACTAGTAAGTTTAAGTATGACGGCCATACCTATTCTCAATTAAATCCTTTAGTTCCTGCTATGAAATCTAAATTGTGCCAGGGAGATTATGTTGTGGTATCAGCTACAGGCAACAGAAGTTTATGGTCCTCTTATTACACTACAATATGATGAAAGCCAGTCATACTTAAAGAAACTTTCCACATACTAGCTGCTATACATTGCTGGCAACACTTGTAAAAATACTAACTGCTTTATAGCTAGTTTTATTCTGATTCATATAATGTTTAATTAAGATTTTACTCAGAAGCAGATGGCTGTCTTCATTATATCATGATATATTCTACCCAAAAGGAAACAGCTGGGGTTTTTGATACACTATAATTTATTTCCTACATGCCAGAAATTGCTCCAAATGGAATCCAGACAATAATTCAGTTTGTTTTCACTGGAGCTTATTTACAATAAACTTTTAAAGTTTTTAGCAAACAGAAGTCAATCATAGGTGGCATTTGTTAATTACAAGGGCAAATTTCTGTTATTGAAGTTGGTATTAAATCTAAACTCATGGACGAACTTCCAGGTATACATAAATGATGGTCCTATCATGCTACATGCTGCATAAAAATATTGGTAAAAGAAGCCAACACACAAAGAGCTTCCAAAATGCATAACTAAATAGACAGAGGACAATAAAAAAAGTTGTTTTCTCCCATTTCATCATTGAAAATAGCAACAAAAGAAACTTAGACAATAAAAAATTATTGTTGAAGTCCCAAAGACTTTCTCTGACAGAAAGGAGAATGTCTCCAAAACGACATCTCTTTTTGCTATTCCATTTTCACTGAACTGAGGTGGTAGCACAACTGACAAATGCCACATACATTGATATAATTCCTTTCAGAGCATTCATGAAAAACACAGCTTTTCTTAAAATGCTTTTTCTTAATTTAGTGGGCTCCAGTCTTCTCTCTACAAAAGAGCAGAGTTGGCATTCCCAGATTATGTTCTTATTGCCCAGTAATAGAGCAAAGGGCAACAGGTATAAGCTAGGCCACAGGAGGTTTCATTTTGCAAGGAAAGGCTTCACTTTGAGGGTGACAGAGCACTGGAACAGGCTGCCTGGAGAAGTTGTGGAGTCTCCTTTTCTGGAGACTTTCAAAATTTGCCTGGACATGTTCCTGTGCAACCTAATCTAGACATACCTGCATTAGCAGGAAGATTGGTCTAAATGATCTCCAGAGGTCTCTTCCAAACCTCACCGTTCTGTGATTCATCTTTTCCTTCTTTTTTGACTATGTCTTTGAACTCAAGCTAATTCTCTTCAATACTTTTTTGTATGAAGTTGTTTATTACAAAGACAGTAGCTGCTCAGAAAACACCTATGGAGGAATGTACGTATGAGCTAAATTTAAAAGTCAGACAGCCACAGCATTTGTGATTAGCCTAAACAACCCTTGTTAGGAGAGTGCTACGTGCCCTTTTAGCAGTGAAAAATTCCATTTAGATTTCAAGTTCCCTTTCAGATTTTAAAAAGAAGTAACAGCAACTTCTTTTCATAGAATCATAGAATGGTCTAGGTTGGAAGGGACCTCAAGGATCATCCAGCTCCAACCCCCTACCATAGGCAGGGACACCTCCCACTAGAGCAGGCTGCTCAAGGCCTCATCCAGCCTGGCCTTAAACGCCTCCAGGGAGGAAGCATCCACAACCTCCCTGGGCAACCCGTTCCAGTGTCTTACCACCCTCACTGTAAGAACTTCCTCCTAACATCCAGTCTAAACCTCCCCTCTTCCAGTTTAAACCCATTCCCCCTCATCCTGACATTACTAGACTGTGTAAATAGTCCCTCCCCAGCCTTCCTGTAGGCTCCCTTCAGATACTGGAAAGCCACTGTAAGGTCTCCTTGAAGCCTTCTCTTCTCCAGGCTGAAGAGCCCCAACTCTCTCAGCCTGTCCTCATAGCAGAGGTGCTCCAGCCCTCTGATCATCTTCGTGGCTCTCCTCTGGACCCGCTCCAGCAGTTCCATATCCTTCTTGTGTTGGGGGCTCCAGAACTGCACACAGTACTCCAGGTGGGGTCTGAGGAGAGCAGAGTAAAGGGGGAGAATCACCTCCCTTGCCCTGCTGGCCACACTTCTCTTGATGCAGCCCAGCACACGGTTGCTGTCTGGGCTGCATGTGCACACTGCCGGCTCATGTTGAGCTTCTCGTCAACCCAGACCTCCAGGTCCTTTTCCTCAGGGCTGCTCTCCAGCCATTCACCACCCAGCCTGTATCTGTGCCTGGGATTGCACCGACCCAAGTGCAGGACCTTACATTATATTTTATATAACCTCATGCCTTTGAGAAGCTATATTGTTATTTGTCTAATTTTCCAGAAACTAAAATCAACTCATTATAATATCCTGATTTGATTTTGATGAAGCCAGAGCATTTATACACTCGGATTCAATGCAAATAGTGACAAAAACCTCTCTGGAACTAGGAGACATATCAAGGTACATTTATGCATCGAAAGTTTTCCCAGAATAAAAGTACTAGTGAGTTGCCTTAGTGTGTTAGCGTTTTCTACTTTCAACTCAAATTCAATTTAGATAGAATACGTTGTTTCGGCTTGCATTGGCAAACTGCCTAGCCCAAAAGCTAGAAATTCAGTGACTGACCTCTGAGCCAACATTCAGAAAAGGTTTTTGAAAAGGATAAGATTTTCTTTTGGAAGCCAATTTGATTTGGAAAAAAAGTTATGGGACAGGAGAACTTATCTAAAATATAGGACACTAATTATTGGAGAAAAAAAAAATGCAGTTCTCAAAACACTGCGACCATGCTAGCAGTCTGCTGAGCCTTTCATCACTTTGTCACCAGTCCTGTTAATACGTACATTTTATGGTTCCTTTTTTTCCCCTCAAAATCTGAGAACAAAATTGCTCAGCCTTATGTACCTGGCACGTCTCTACCATCCCTTGGATGGAAGGAAACAGCACAGACAGACCACAGCACCTTTCTTTGTTACAAATGGGAATGGCAGCAAACAAGAGTAAGGCCTGGGGATTTTGACCAAAAAATTTGGTAAAAGGAGGTATACTGAGTATTCAGCAAGTGAGTAAACACCCTATCACACCCACCTCTTTGTCTGCACTAGGTGTCATTTATGACATGTATGCCTTTTCAGATGGTAAGAAAGTCATACTTTCATCCAGTCCTGTCAAAATAGCAGACGTTGCAGAGGCCACAATGATCTCTGGAGGTTCCTTCCAAGCCTTACACCATTTTATGATTCTAATTGTCTTTCTTAAGATCCCTTTAGGAATCTTCCTCAGGGAAAAATCTAAGCTCAGGAAATTTCTGTTCCTAAAACAACAGTTTCATATAGTTACAAGCAACTTAAAAGCAGAGGTTTGTGCTTTGTGACTGATATAGAAACATATGAGCACTGTATTAATAGAAACTTGGGATTCCATCCTGCATAAATTACCTATTCCAAAAAATGCTTACCTACTGAGGCTATGCAATTAAACAAACACTATTCCAGCTTCTCTTATATCAATAATGTGGAGCAGTCTCTTGCTGCCAAGGACAGAACTAAAGCTTCAAAACTTGCTTTCAGATATCACAGATTTGTCTGGCTCAAAAGAGAAGACACCTCCCAGCTAACTCTTTCATCTGTTTCTCTGCTTCTTTTACTCTATTTTTAATTTTCCCTTGTCTTTCTCTTTTTTCTTCTCTTCCCCTTGGTCTTTATAGTTATATTCTTCACATTCACTTTTCCTACTCTTCTGCTTCTTTGCAAGCAATACTGCAAATTAGCAACACTTTGGGTAAAACTGATCATGTAGAGGGGGTAAGGGTGTTTCCCTACCTAGAACCATTATTGATTTTATTCCATATCACTTGCATTATCTTCTGTCAGAAAGCACAGGATGGTACACTGAGTTTTCCCACTGCTATTTTTATCCAAGGCACCACACTAACAATTTTCATTCATAACAGTGGAATGGCACCACAGGTCCTAATACCAAGGACTTCATTAATGAGCAGTATGCATTATATGGTACCTGTAGCACAAAAAATGTAATTTTTCTCAATAGAAAATAGCAGTTATTTTGGATTATGCTTTTCAATGGAGGACAGAGCTGGAAATAAATTAGCTCCACCAGTTTCTTTCTGGGATATATTTTCTTGTCCTTAGTAATAAAAATGTAAGCACATTTTTTAATGCATCAGACAAACACAGCTAGAGTGATAGTAAAACTGACATGCTGAAGTAGCAGCGATATGCTGAATTTGACATCTTACTCTCCCTAATGCATCAGGTCACTGGAACAAATCATTCACAAAGTCTCCTTTGAAATTTATGAAAATCAGGTTGAAGTGACAGTTCATGGCCACTATTTTACATCTATTGGAATGTAAAGCCAAAGTGTGCAAGTACAGGCAATCTACTAGATAAGTGGTATTGCAGTGTTAGGTAAAAAAAAAAAAAAGCTAAACATAATTTAAAATGCCTATCACACAATCCTATTTCCAAACGATTAGAAGAGTCACAAAACATGATAATCTTCTCTAAGTTACTTTTTCATGTAACATAATATAACTCCAGATATTTTTCAGGAAATAGTTAGCCAATATAACTCCATGTATTTTATATTTTATCTTAGTTCTTACTCCTGGAAAGAATGGGATGGAATTCAAGATGGATAACCAACACCTACTCTCTCAAATAAAATAGCTTCACTGTTCTTTCTCATGTCTCTGCCTGATCATCTTGCTGCATTGTGTTAATTTACGCCAAGATTTTCTTTTGAAGTAAACCAACTACTTTCCTCCCAGACAGTGTAGTCCTGAGACTGCTTCTCCAGGGACTGGTTGCTGCAGGCAGGATAAGCAAGACGGCGCCCAGCTGGGATCTCTCCATCCTAAAGAGTCATTCAGTCATTTCCCACTAGGTTTCAAGCCTTCATGTGCTTTACTGCCATGTCCAAGGGCAGTCACAATATACTTTAGGCTTCAAACTATAGGAACATATCCCTGGCAGATTGTGAAACTTCTTGGAGTATTTCAGTAATTCCAGAAAAATTACCCTCAACCCTTCTATCCATCTGCCTCCTAAAAGAACATTTTAAAACAAGAGAGGCATAATCACAATTGCTGTGGAAAGAACTTCAGCTATTCATACAATGTCAAGGTACCATTCAACCCCACATCTCCTCTCACGTTGTCACATAGAACAGCTTTTCATATGTGCACTACTGTAAGTGGGGGTATGCCATTATTAAAAGCAGCAAGGGGTACAGATTGCATTCATTATGCTTTCACAGTGCTTTGCACAACAGAGCCCCAGTTCTCCCATGACTTTCAAAAGCTGTCTTTATTAACTCTTTCCTGAAGTCTCACAACAGCCACCACAGGGCGACGGCACAGGAAATGCCTGTTCTTCTCCTTATCACATGGTATCATCTTCTCCATATTGCATACCTAGAACACATTTGTAGAAGCTGTACTTGTGCACAGAAACTTCAGCCATTCTGCTTCCAGAGTTGCTGCTAAGAAGTCTTCATGAGAAGATACTTTCTAAGATATCTTCTTATTTGTGAGAGATGTCAATTTTCTGATTATCATTGCTTACCTATTATTCTTGTGGAATTGAAAAAGATGGTTGTGACTACCCCCTTGCATCTCCCACAAGCTGTTGGTCCAGATTTAACACACAGGTGAAAGATCACATGCAGGGGCAAACAAAGGAACAGAATGGAGTGGGAGGTCACATTTGCCCTTATTCAAATGTATGCAAAGCTGGAGCAAAGTGAACCAGAAAAAAAGAAGAGATCAGGAAGATCACTAAAGCCCATTCAAAGCTGACACCATTGTGCTCTTCAGACACACAATGATCTAACTCATATTAAGCAAATCAAAGTAATGAGGAATGATCAAATCACTAGCAAGAATTTCAGAATTTAAAAAACCCTATTATTATATTTAGTAAGTTGGCTGTCTAAGCTCTCTCCAATTTAATGATGGAAATACACAGTCAGGCTTTTTGCAGTTCAGTGCAACACAGAGACTATCCCAATTGGAAGGGCCTCATTTAAAATACGCTGGCTAAGATCTTGTAGCCTTTGGTTGCATTGGGAATGCACAGCTTCAAATTAGCTCCAAAAATGCTGTACAAGAAAGCCAGAGTCATCATATTTACTACTTCACTTTGCTGATGCTTCGAGTGACTTTGTGCTTGCTGTTGCATTTCAAAGCAAACTGCCTGGGTTTAAGTCCTGGATCCTGAACCAGGGATTTTCCACACTAAGGGTAAGTTCAAGGATCTGGCAATTAAAGGAAACACCAAACTTTATATCAGGTTTTTACAGAAAGAGGCTGATATCTGAGTGCCTACTGAACATTTCCAAAGACAGCTGAGGATTTGTTTCATGTTTCTGAAGAAACTTTTAAAAAGTAGCACTTGAAAGTAATATTCTGTTTCCCTCAGGAGCTCAGTAAAAAATTCAGAGCAGTAGCAATATCAAAAGAAATAAGACACGACTGAGCATAATACTACTTCAGAAATTTATTTCCTGCATCTCTTTTTTTTTTAATAAGTACAATTTTGTTTTTATGTAGAATCTTCATGAAGATACTACATGAAGAAATAATAATAATAGTAATGAATAACATATTGATGTATCAACAAATAGCATAATAAGAAATATAAAAATAAATACTNTGAGTTTGGAGGATCAGCCAGAGGGGTTAGAACACAGAAAGATTAGTTACACAGAAAGCAGGGTAGGAAGAAAAGTACAGGCACCAACTGCAACAGAGAGCCACTGCATCTGTGTTATCTATGTTTTGTGTTCTTGTTTTCATACATCTCAGCAAGCCTGTGAGTGAAGTAGACCTCACCACTGTTTCCTTTTCACAGCCTACAATCTAATTTCTCTCACCAAAATATTTCAGCTAGCCTCAATGTAGCACAACATAATGTGCTGGCCAACCTTGCCGATCAGGGTTTCAGACCAAGGGTCAATGGTGATACTCTAATGTTTGAAATTAAGGACGGTGATCACATGTAATCACGTTACTGCTTAACAGCTATTTAATGCATCACCTATACCTTGGTAACTGCCTGAGTGCCTTTCCTTCTCCACAGCTGCAAATCAAATGTATTGTGATGGCTTCATCGCTTACCACTTGTCACTTGAGCTGATACCTGACTATGCATGTGATCTTGTATACACTCTAATCAAATGTGAATCGAACTGCATCACCTTTTAATCCACCACATAGCTTGTGACTACATCAGGCCAAGAGGAGGACCTCAGTAGGTTCAGTTCATCTGATGTAGGGTAATTCATCAAGTCATGGTAACATCACGTAGTTTTTGTCTATGCTCTCTAATGTCTATGAAGATCCTCTGATACTAATTAATTTGACATTGGATATTACATATAATATTTGAGCTACATTTCAACTCAATTCTTCCAATCAAAATAGTTGTGTGAGAGGTACTGCTAAAACCATCCACTCAAAGTTCATGGAGCAGACTTAAATCAAGAGATTGCCAAAAAGTTCTGAGATTTCTTACTTTGCTTCTGGGTTTGTTAGTATTTTTTTCTAAATCCTCCAGACCTTGTATATTGAAGTCCTACTCTTTAACGTATAAACACTTAGATGATTAAATCTTCATTCAGGAAGAGAGATTTGCAAAAAAAATACTTATGATCTAATTTCTCTCATTAAAATATTCCAATTAGACTCAAACCAGCACATGAGGCTTTAGGTAAAAGTACAGAAGCTATAAACTCATCAAAGAAGCCTTTTAGTAGAATGTACTTTGCTGATGTCACATGCAAAGACGTACTAGAAAAAGTAGCACTTTTGTACAATGGCAGAGGAAATCCACAGCCAAGCATGACATTTCTTTGCCTGGGTTTGAGAGACTAAGAAAATAAAAGCAATCCTGATTTTAAAAGGTTAGGGTTCTAGTTCACAGAAAACTTGTGAAAACACCTTGGGTGAACATTATAAATTTCTGCTTTCACAGAAACAGCAAACAAGTGAGAAAAGACAAAGTATGCTTAACCAAAAGACAGAAACTCTTACTTGGAGCCACAGCCTGAATTTACATACATGGACACACAAAGGTCAAGTGTAGCATCATGAAGGTAACTTCTGCAGGAGAGAAGAGATACAGGCTCCTCCAGCAGGATCTGAGGAGAGGGAAGTTCTTCACCATGAGAGTGGTGAGACCCTGAAATGGGTTGTCCCCCCATCCCTGGAGGTGTTTAAGGCCAGGATAGATGAGACTCTGGCCAGCCTGATCTAGGGTAGGGTGTCTCTGCCCATAGCAGGGAACTAGATGATCCTCATGGTCCTTCCCAACCCTGACTGATTCTATGATTCTAGGATGTAACTTAACAACTCTTTTCAGGGCCTCAGAATTCTTTTTCTGCTAGAAAAGAAGTCTTAACTAATGCTTTAACATTGTTATTTTTATGGTGTGACCAATTATGTATCAGCACAATTGATATTCATCCACTTTGAAAGGTGCTGTTATAGAATAAGTAGTGTAACTGATGCATTATTACTTTAAGTCTTAATTTTTAAGATTACAGTGCACTGTAAGTTACAGTAATTGTACATTTTGATCTAATGTTTGAGGAGCTTGAAAATAAATAACCACGGGATCTAGCATCATAGCCTGCCTTTGAAACATAAATCACAGTAAATAAAGACTGCTTTTGGCATGGGAATAGAGGTGGAAAGAGATGAAAACAAGTGGGGGGTTTAACTTTTTAAATTCTACTTCATGGAAGTTCACAATCCATCTCATTTATTCTTTTGTACTCCTCCACAAGTTTCAGAACACTTTGAGAATGTTGCATCTCTTTAAAAAAGTGTGAGGTAGAGATGTACTTGTCATTTTTCAGAGTAGCTCAGCACTGTGAGAACTAAGTGTTGTGGTGATTAATAATCTGCCTCCATTTGCACTGTCCATACTCTGGCTGACAAAATAACAGCAGTCCTAGCTACTTGTCCTCAAATTCTAACTTCATAACTACCTACATTGCACTGTGGCCTCAAATGCTTGCAATTCTATACCACACAGTGAACAGCTACAGAGATTGCCTCTGCAACATGTGGGAGACAAGATCAGCCATGAATTTCAAACAGCATCCTCAAGAAGGCAGTGAACCAACGTAGGAATAGACCAAGAAGGTGCTGCACAACCTGACTGAGCACCACAGATCAGTCCAACCATAAAGACACCAGCTTCATATTGAAGCCACTAAGTTTCCAAGACTGAGGGTGACAACTTCTGTGGCAAACGAGTTCTCGTATGAGGGACTGTCAGAAAGAGTATCCTTACTGAAAGGTCTATATTTAATCCTTTTTCATTTTGGAAAAGAAGACTTTACAAGATGATTATTATCTGAACAGACAACCCTGTCATGGGGGATTTCAGTGGCAGCACTGAAGAAATGGAAGACAGGAAACAATGAAAGAAGTTTCTTGATTGAGAGATGAATGACTTTCAAAGTAGTCATCTTCTACTGAGGATGTTGAACTGACCAGACTTCCCCAGCTTCTGTGTAGTAGAAAAGGTGTCTTTTCACTGTCCTATCATTTTTTCTTACACCCCATTAGTCTTCCTAGATTATCAGAAATCAAAACAGAAGACAGCTAACGGACACTGGCCACTTGAGAAAGTTATCTCCCAAAAAAGATGGTCACACCTTCACACAAAGTGGCTCATAACATAATGGGCTTCCATCCCACAACTTTATGAAAGTTGCTTGACAATACTAAATGATGGATCTCCATCTGCAGCTCTGTCAACAGAGGAGGCCAAACAATAGTATCTGATGAGGAAGCAGTAAGAATGAATGGAATGAATTGGTCTATATCATAAAGCCACTGAAGTCTGTAATATGTCAAGCATTAGACTGACCAAATAACTAGATTTTAATCTTCATTTCAAAATAATTGTCATGTTAAATCACAACAGCAGAGAAAATACTTCAATCAATGCTCAGAGTCATAAATATGGGTCTTGGTAATTAAACTGTCATAACTGTTGCTTTTGCACTCAAAGACTGGACTTGCATACTTGCAAATAGCCAGGACATCCAACAATTTTGGAACTGTAAGAATATAGCAGATAAGAACACCTAATTTCTGTCTACAACTACCTCAAGGGAGGCTGTAGCCAGGTGGGCTTTGGTCTCTTCTACCAGACAACAAGCAACAGAACAAGGGGACACAGCCTCAAGTTGTGCCGGGGGAGGTATAGGCTGGATGTTAGGAGGAAGTTCTTCACAGAGAGAGTAACTGGCACTGGAATGGGCTGCCCAGGGAGGTGGTGGAGTCACCGTCCCTGGAGGTGTTCAAGAGGAGACTGGATGAGGCACTTAGTGCCATGGTCTAGTTGGCTGGATAGGGCTGGGTGCTAGGTTGGACTGGATGATCTTGGAGTTCTCTTCCAGCCTGGTTGATTTTATGATTACTCACTGTAATGATATCTAGATACCTTCTTCAAGTTGGTCATTGAACTACACTCTGCAATCAGATAGTGACCTGCAGACATCAATTCAAATTCTCCAGAAGAAGTTTAAAGAAGGGTCTTAGTAGCCCTCTGGGAGTGCCAGCCTCTCCACACTGGCTGTGGAAAAAGCCCAGATACTCAGTTAGACTAAACCACTGATTTGAATAACTAAGAGTGAGGCAAAAATAACCTTACCCTGAAAAACAGCATAAGCGCAAAAAAAGGTGGTAGGTAAGGAGTGATTTTGTAGTCCCATTGCTCTGGTCAGATTGTGGCTTCTGCATGGCACAGGAAACACAAACATTACAGAATCTGATGCAATGGATTTATACCACAGTAACCTATTAACCTTAGATGTACAGAAAACTGCAGTAAGGGAACTGGCACTGGCAAAGAAAAGAACATCACTGCAGGTAGCCTTCAAAATAAAGATCTCTCATTTTTTGGATCATCCAAAAATGAGTCTAAGAGTTTCTAAAATTACTCTCCAGGTACAAGGAGCAAGAAAGAAAGTCATAAAAGCTATATTAAGTGTGTATGTCTAATAGATTTTACCTATTAGAAGAAGAAAAAGAAAAGGGGAAAAAATATTCAGATAGTGACCAATGCAGTATATAGCAATACAACAGAAATATTTCCATCCACAAAACTACAGAGCTGAAACAGTTTTAACTTTTTAGTTTCCTGGAATCTTCCTGCAACATTTCTATAGCAAGTTTCAGATTTCAATTGAAAATTATATGTGTAAGTCAAATGTAGTTTTGGTTTGTAAATTTGCCCTGAATTTGCCTTGCTTCATGTCTGAGAGACTTCAGGGAGCAACAGAATTTAAGCACAAAGCCTTCTGCAAGGATTGGGTCACTGTAGGAAGTGTGAGCACTGGGAGAAGCAACCTCAGAAACATCCTCTGCCATACTTCTGAGTTTTTCACTTTCTTTGGGCAAAGATTTGAAACCACTCTGACTTTGCAGCATGCACATATACACAGTACCCTGTGGTTCAAGATAAAGTGCTTCATGTCATTTCCTGCCAAAGGGTAAAAGACCAGTAAAACCTTCCAGCATGAGTCAAGACTGGTTTTATAAATGCAGCTAACAAAAGAGTGAATCCCATCTGACAAGTGCGTGAGGTGTTTGTACTAGACAAATTAGAGGTACAAAGCTTTGTGTTTAATTCTGACTGAAAGCAATTGAGAAGTACAAATTGTACCAGAGGAACTTCTGAAATTGAAAGGAACATAAGAAAGAGAGGGAAAAAAACAACACTAAAATGACCTCCAGACAATGACAGTTGAGAAATGACCAAAACTTAGCAATTTGGAAGGAGGGAACTGAACAAGGCAGGCAGGGGGCTAGACAGTGAAGTCGTCTGGAAGTTTTTCATGGATAATTTGATTTTTTTGAGAACAGAAAAGCCCTGCTGCCATGCCACCTTGGATTATTTCCAGTGGTACAGATGAGCCTGTAGTTTAGCGAATACAAAAGGCCAGAACTTTCTTTCCTTTGTTGTTTAGGGGGTTTTCTCCCCCTCTTTCTTTCTTGTATTAGCACAAAGGAAGACAGCAAATCATGTCAGGAAAGATTTGGTGGGTTTAATTGAGCCATGCTTGTATCCTTTCCTGTGTTTTCTATCATGTCAATTTTCCAAGTGACCATCAAGTTTTGTCAGCTGAAGCAACCCAAGTATACAAGGCTGACATTTAGAATAGCTCCAGGATTTGCCTTCCTCCTGGCAGTACTATCAAGAGAGACTTTAAGCACACTTAAGTTGACTTTAAATCAAGATGTCAGCTTTGAAATCAGGCTGTCTTTGGCATTCTTGTCAATAATGCTGAACTTGGCTTAAGCCCTGTGCACCTTTATGCATTAACCAGCCAGTATTTGAAGCTAACCGTGTGCTGGGCTGCATCAAGAGAAGTGTGGCCAGCAGGGCAAGGGAGGGGATTCTCCCCCTTTACTCTGCTCTCATCAGACCCCACCTGGAGTACTGTGTGCAGTTCTGGAGCCCCCAATACAAGGAGGACATGGAACTGCTGGAGCGAGTCCAGAGGAGAGCCACGAAGATGATCAGAGGGCTGGAGCACCTCTGCTATGAGGACAGGCTGAGAGAGTTGGGGCTCTTCAGCCTGGAGAAGAGAAGGCTTCCAGGAGACCTTATAGTGGCTTTCCAGTATCTGAAGGGAGCCTACAGGAAAGCTGGGGAGGGACTCTTTACACGGTCTAGTAATGTTAGGACGAGGGGGAATGGGCTTAAGCTGGAAGAGGAGAGATTCCAACTGGATGTTAGGAGGAAGTTCTTTACAGTGAGGGTGGTAAGGCACTGGAACGGGTTGCCCAGGGAGGTTGTGGATGCTTCCTCCCTGGAGGTGTTTAAGGCCAGGCTGGATGAGGCCTTGAGCAGCCTGCTCTAGTGGGAGGTGTCCCTGCCTATGGCAGGGGGTTGGAGCTGGATGATCCTTGAGGTCCCTTCCAACCTAAACCATTCTATGATTCTATAGTCTCATGTATATCACAATCTTTTGTCCATAACTCAGGATTTGGGGTTTGATTTTATAGGTTTGACTGGGTGACTTCTCTCACCCCTCTTTAATGGAAAAGCACAAGTGCTTTCAGCCTAAAGGTTGGGGAGGGAAGAGAAAAGATGTCGCAGCGAAGCAAGTGCATAACAACAACTGAAAAGATGGAAGTCTTTGCATATGTGTGTTTACCTATCTCTATGTCCGTTCTGTAGCAGAGTTGAATGCAAAATGGCTTCTCATTACCCAACACCCTTGAAGACTAAAGTGCTCACAACACAAAATGGCTCTTGTGAAGACACACCACAGACCAGGAAGAGTAAGGAGCTCTCTGTAACAAGTAGCTGCTGGATAGCAAGGCAAGACAAAGTGACAGGATCATGCCAGATCTTCCCTCTTACATCAGCTCAGGGCTATTGCACTGTAGAATCTCCAAAGTGGCTTAACAGGAGTTCTGGGAGCATCTTTGCCAGTGACATGGGCAGTAGGACTGAGTGCAGCCTTGCAAGTTTTCCATTAACACCAAGCTCTGTGGTATCGACATGCTGGGGGCGGGGGGGAGGAAAGGATGCCTTAAGAGGGACCTTGACAAGCTAGAGAGGTGGGCCTGGGCAAACCTTATGAAGTTCAAAGCCAAGCACAAGGTCCTGCATATTTGTCAGGACAGTCTTAACTATAACTACAGGCTGGGCAATTAATGAATTGAGAGCAGGTCTGTGGAGGAGGACTTGGGGATTTTAATGAAAAAACAAGTATGAGCAAATAGTGAGTGCCTGCAGCCCAAAAAGCCACTCAATCTAGGCAGTGTCAAAAGAATTGTGACCAGCAGGTAAAGAAAGAGGATTCCCCACCTCTGCTTTCATGAGACCCTACTTGGAATACTGTGTTCAGCCCTGAGGCCTCCAACATAAGTCAAAAGGGCTGCAAAGATCAGTGGGCTGGAGCACCTCCCATATGAGGACAGACTGAAAGATCTGGGGTTAACTCAGCCTGGAGAAGAGAAGGTTCTGAGAAAACATTATGACAGCCTTCCATTACTTAAAGGAGGACTACAGGAAAGAAAGGTAAGGTCTTCATCACAGGTTGTGATGACAGAATAGAGAGTAACGTTTTTAAACTGAAAGAGAGTAGATTTTTATTCAATACTAGGAAGCAACTCTTCACTGTGAGGCAACAGTAGGGAAGTTACATATGCCTCCTCCCAGGAAGAGTTCAAGGTTAGGTTCAAGGAAGCTTTGAGGAACCTGATCTAGTGCAAGGTGTCCCAGGGCAGGATTGTAACTAGGTGATTTTTTTAAATGTACTTTTAAACTAGTGCACAGATTCACCTTGCACTAGTTTAAAACCATTGCCCCTCATCCTATTGCTACAAGACCTAAACAGTCCTTCCTCAGCCTTCATGTAGGTCCCCTTCAGATAGTTAAATTAGCCTACAAGGTCTAACTGCATCTGCCTTTTCTGCAGGCTGGACAGCCCCAACTCTCAAGGCTGTCTTTAATCATCCTCACGGCCCTTCTCTGGACCTTCTCCCTCAGCTCCATGCCCTTCCTGTGTTGGAGGTCCCAGAGCTAGAGACAGTACTCCAGATGAGATCTCACCAGAGCAGAGTGGCAGAATCACCTCTCAACCTGCTGGCCACACTTCTTCGGATGCAGCCCAGAATGCAATTTGCCTTCTGGGCTGCAAGTATGGATTGTAGGTTCATGTCCAGCTTCTCATCCAGTGGTACTCCCAAGTCATTTTCTGCAGGACTCTTCTCAGATTAAAGGAGAATAAAGGGGCACAGCACAGTAGCTGTTGCAGAATGCCTCCCCTATGGAGGCAGTAAGAGTGTTTATAGATGAGCTATTCTAGAGTAGTTACCCCAAATGTATTTATACTATGATAACTTCTCTGGTTAATGGCATAGTGCAGACATGCTCCTACAGCAACAAATCAGTATTTGTTATGAACAGAACTAGAACATTATTTATCTCCTGGATTGAGAACTGTGAATTAAGAAGATTTGCTTTTCTATACAGTTGTCTTATTCCAAAATAACCAGGAATTTCAGAATATGCAGTTCTTTAGGTATGGATATGCACTCTGACAAAACTTTTGCAGAGAGAACGCCTTAAGGAGGTGCAAGAGGTGAATTTCATAGAATAAAGTTTTGACTATGATCAAGATTTAATTAAATATTTGAAACCTCATTTTACTCAGTCCTGTGAGGAAGGGATGCATTAGCCTTTCACTGGCATTAAAGCAGGACATGTATAAGAAGAACCTGTAACCAAATGAAAGTGACTGGGTTATAGCATACAGGATGAAACTTCCAAGCAATAAACATAGCACAACTCTGACATAAAAGGTTTATTATAGTTTCATGAAAATATTAGATGACTTCTCCAGTCACTTTATTTAGTGAATTCCCATTAATGTCAGGTTTTTTGTCACAAAGGTTTATGGCAGCTTCTTCCAAAATGACCTCTCAGTACTTTGCAGGAGTTATTAACTACTACACCAAATCAACCCCAAAATAAGTCATGAGACCCAAAATGCCATTATTAGGAAAACACATTTGAAAGAAATGTTATTTTTCTAACATCTTGTCAGGATAAAAACCCACTAAAGCAAAGGAGTGACAGATGAAGCTATCCACAAATACCACTCAGCACAAGTCAGCACAGCAGTCTGAACTGAGCCCTTCCATACATTCCAATGTATAATAAGCAGAAGGTTAAAACATTTTAGTTCTACTGGTTGCTGCACTAGGCAGTATCAATTACAGTACCACTACAAAAAAAGGGTTTATGGAGCAGCTGTCAAAACTGGCATTGGGAGACAAGCAAATTCAGAGTAACAATTGTACTGTTGTGCTCTATGTACAGAGGAAGTCTTGGGATGAAGATCTGTACCCAAGGCAGAGTCAAACAGGAGGATTTATTTTCTTGTTGCCTTACTTAATGGGTTCATGTAATTTACTTAAGAACTTCAACTTCTCCTTAATGCAGTTCGTGGGGACAGGAACCAGAGTGAATGGGTGAACAGCTGAATCTCTGGGGAGGTAGAGGCACAGTTGCTGTAAGCAATGTTTTTGCTTGCCAAGAGCTCTGAAGGAAATTCTTATGCATCAGCTGCTGCACTAGAAACTCTCCTTTGTAAGGCAGTAAAATTCAACAGTAAAAAGTAACTTGTGCAGGGAAGACACCGTGTTTTCTTTGCCTGTATCACTTGCGTGGCACATAGTGTAACCCACAAAGATTTTCTTTTTTACAGTGCTAGCAAAAAAAAAAAAGATGAGGCTTCGCTAAACAGCCTCTCATTCTGCATTTAAAGCCAAATATCACTTGTTTTTCTAAATTTCTTTTGCCAGAGTGTTTAAAACTCCAGAAAGCAAACAAAAATACCAAACTAAAATTTTAGCAAGTACACAAATCTGAAAGCTGTCTCTAGCAGTGCAAGAAACAGCACAAAATCTTCATAGAATCAGAGACAGTTAAAGCCAGAACAAGCATGTGTGAAGTGGGCACTCACATTTCATATCAGAAAAAAAAAACAACTTGGCAGGCAAGGACTTCAAAAAGTTATCAAACACACACAAGGACAGAGTATAAACCATCTATTATATTAAAAAAAGTTTGTCTACCTTGTACCTAACTTTTTTCCAGAGGTAGAGACTCTGATGCACTCACTACCTCCTTCACTACCACTGCATTAGAAGGAGGTCCATCTTAGAAAGAACTTAAATATTCCTTTTTATCATCAAAACCTGCGCCATTTTTTCTTATCCTCCACACATAAACCCTTCTCCTGAAATCCTTAAAGCCCTCTGCCCCCCTTCCTAACAGAAGTAATCTCAGTATGAGCTGATATCCCCCCACACACACATTCTCTCAAGGACAGGAGTTTGGCTTTTTTAGCTAATTGCAAGGTATCATGTGAACTGATGGCTCTTCCTCAAGTAATATTAATGCATTATCTTGCTATGCCCTTTAGCCATTTAACTTTCAATAGACTTTCAGTGTCCAGTGTCCTTCTGATCTGTGTCATGTATAGCAGAGAGAAAGCTTTCCTGCCATAAAAAGTTGTGTTCTTTTCCATTATGAAGTATTAACCTTGAAAATGCCTCTACATTCTACCATGCTACTGGGAAAAGTAGATATATTGTTTGTGTTTCTTTTGAGCCATGTAATCCTTTTATAATCTCTTGCATGCATACAAGTCCTTTTAAGTGTGCTAACTTCATTTACAGCAAGCAATAACAGGAGCTTGATATTCTGAAATTAAGATTTCTTAATAAATTAACTGATCATAGATGGAGAAAACTGAAGAACAAGATGGCTTATCTGAAATAACATAACCAATAGAAGCACTAGAGAAATGTTTAACTCTCTAGATTCCTGTTTACATACTTCTGTGAGGCATCTCCCTTCTTAAATTAAGAAAATTGATTTAGTTTAATGTCAAATTAAGAATTCCAAAGAATGCTCTTCTATGAAATAAGAGAAAAAGGTTGGCCTTTAAATTTCAGATGCACTTCAGTAGCAGAAGTTCTGTCATAAGTTTGTCAAAAAAACCCCTTAAAGTTATTTGAAAGCATCTGTTTTTATTAGTTGAGATCCATTTTGACTGCTAATCAAATACTGCACAACTACTGGGTTTTTTAGGAATGTTTATATGACCCTTCAAATTGCAGAAAGCTCCAAGATCCAGCTGTCATTTAATCTCATGATTGTATGGATGGGACAAATATATCAATTTTCTCCCATGAAAAGATGCAATAAGGAAAAGGCACAGCACAAGAGATTACCCTATACAGCTGCAAAAATATATATTATGTTACTTCTCAAAGGCAGTAAAAAAAATTCCCAGAGATAAACACAACAGCAAAGTAGCACATTTCTATCAGCCTTAGCTATTCATTAAGGCATAACTGTATTTATTGGCTCTCACTGGAGGGTACTGCATCCCCTACACCACTCCTTCCTTCAGGGTTTTTAAGGCTGACCCATATTGAAGGACACAAAGCATAGCTCTTCACACTGCAAGATAAATATCTCCCTGGCATGCCAGGCAGAAAATAATCAGCAGTCCTTCGAAAGAGACCAAGCACAACGCATGAATCAACTACTTACTCCTCCTCTACTCCTTGTAGCCAGAAGTACTCTAACTGAAATCTTGGTTAGTATGAGATGAAGTGACCAGCGCAGAAGTGGATTTTTAGGAAAATAAACTACAGTGATGTTTTGAAAGAGAGAGCTCTAATAAGTCTAATCAGCATGGCAGCTAGATTAATTCAGAACTAGAACACAGAGCAGCAACCATTGCTGGAAGAGGGAGGAATAGTTAAAGGATGCTGATGAAATAACCCTGGCTATAATATCATGTTTTGGAAGTGTCTCAATTCTAATTTAAATTTCCCAAAGGCTCAACTACAGTTGATAGAACCAACAACAATTTATAGGATGCCCTTCCCTCTTCCCCCTTCTTTCCCAAAGAAAAGGAATTAGATGTAGAGAGAGGAAAGGTAAGCACACACAAATAAATAATCTCACTCCAATTTGGAAGTTAAAAGAAGTAAAGTTTAACAATAAAGGCAATATGAGGTAGGGAAGTTACAAAGGCATAGGGAAGGGAAAACAAGATACAAAATATGTAAATACAGCCAGATTTGAAGGCACTGGTTTGTCCACCTCGTGGGAGATGGCCATGTGGTAAAACAAAGAGAACCAGGAACGGGATGGTGGTTGCTGGTGAGGAGGGAGGCAGGAGAGAGCACAAACAGGATGTCACCCCTGCTTTTATGGATCTTAGACAGCAAGTGGGCTAACCACACACCTGGTAGTGTTCAGACCCACCTCTGGGGCGGGGTCAAGACCACCTGGGGTCAGGGTCAAGACCACTCCCCCAGGAAGGTTAACCCTTTACAGGAAGCTGTTACTCCCCCAGAAGAGAGCTATTCTGAAGCTGGACTGTGGCAGTACCTATTGGTGCTTAAGCCAGAGAAAGTTACATAGAATTTAAGTAGTGTCAAAAGACTGTCTGAAAGAGTGGCACTCAGCTTAAAGTACAAGGACTGATCATTTATCTCAATGTAAAAACACCAAAGCCAAACATTTTCACAATGCAAAAAATACATTTCATGTGAAGCAAAATCATCTAGACCTGTACCCATGCCAAGTAGCACCAAGTAACAAAACCACTGTCTTTTCTGAGAAGCAGACTCCAGTCCTGTCCAGGAAAAGCTCAGCTGACTGTACCAAGAGGAGTGCAACAGAGTTGATACAATAAACAGAAACCCCGCCAAAATGCCACCCGCCCATAAGAAGTGCGATGACTGGGGCAGAAGCACACAGTTCAGTGCAACTATGAGCTGGAGTAGGAGCAGATGACCAGTTTTGCCCACCCCTACAGCATGTGCTCTTGTCTAAAACGAACCGTGAACAAAATCTGCTTTTGCTTTTTTGCTTTCTGCAAGATTAGATTCTAAAAAAAAAAGTCTGAAATTGATGCTAATGAGGATCTAGTTTATGTAATTAGTAAATACAAATTCCTTGCTCAAGTTCCAACCCAGAATTGTTCCTGAAGGCAGAACTGCTACAGAGGCTCACTGGGCTGTCTGTCTACAATGGGAAAGACAGTTTCAGTGAGCACCTGGTTTTTCCAAAGCTGCACCCATCATGAAGGCAAAGGCTCACCACACAGCCTGGTCCCAGAAGGAACTTTCTAAATTCTCTGTTCTAATGAACACTAAAGGCAGGATATGGTTATCTGTATTCACAGATTTACAGCAGCAAGTTTCTACTGATGTATGAAATGAGAAATCCCTGCCTCATGCACAAGCAGAATTACTCAGACATTAATATTCAGTCAGCAATATGCCACACTCAGTCTTGCTTTACAGACACTGTTCAGCTTATACAAATATAGAGACATTTTGCCCAGAAGTCTGAGCATTAAAAGAGACCAAACACCTTTGAAAGACCTTAAAAGTAAACACAAA
Organism: Tricholaema leucomelas; assembly: GCA_013400475.1. NCBI lineage: Eukaryota > Metazoa > Chordata > Aves > Piciformes > Lybiidae > Tricholaema lacrymosa > Tricholaema leucomelas. Next base: position 502,794 of record WAAF01017359.1, on the reverse strand, counting down.
TTTTAAAGCAAATCTTCTATTCATTCCCAAAGTGACTTTGCTAAACCTTTTTACTTCTGTTCCTTTGGGACCCATGTTGCTTTAAAAATCTCTAGAAAGATGCTGACCTGGGATAGACTTCAGGGGCAAGTAGGTGGAGGGGAAGGAGAACAAAAAAAAAAAAAACACACAAAAAAACCAAACAAAACCAACACACACAACAACAAAAAAAAACCTCATTAGAATTAAGTAACTTCCTGTTGCAAGTTATTATTACTTGACACTCTCATATTCTTTGCAGCCCCACATGTTTTTTATTAGTGTGAAAACAGTGGCAGAAAGTCTGATACTAGCCATCAGTGCCTGCTGTTGCACTGGAGCCCAAAAGCCACACATGAGGGCACAGCAAACCTTCCTTCACAGGCTGACTCCAAGAGTAGGCACAAGTTACTTTGTCAAAGTTGCTGCCTGCCAGAGACAAGAGTTTAGAAGAGCCTTAGTATAGTAACACAAGGGTCCAGAGAACTGGACTGCTCAGTCAGCTGTATCTTTACCATGTATTTAGAAAGGTATTTGCCATTTCAGTTTCCCCACTAATGCTTATATTTTCCTTTCTTACAATTCCACATCAGAACTGGGTGGTATTTTTCACCTTCCTATTTTCCCCACTAAAGCATAAATTTAAGAACATTCCCAGAAGCTCAAATTCAATTTATTTCCTTAAATTCATGAAAAACAAATCACAGACACTTTAAGAGTCAACATGTTTCACTTTGACATTTTCAAACTTCTCTACTACAGCTACTGCTCACTTCAGTACATCCTTCCACACTGGCAAGAGTGGGCAGGGTGACTACAGGGCCAGAGAAACTGGAGCCCCACTATGCTCTGCTGAGCTCCTGTGCCCTGATTTTGAGCAGGGCTTGTAAGTACAGACACACCATTAGAGAGGCAGCTATGCCACTTCCTATTCCCAGATGGGAAGTACTCTGTGCTGACTTTTAAATGATTAGCAAGTCCCTACTGAAAAGCATCCACTAATTATGGTACAATTTCCATGCATGATGCAGAGGTCTGGTTGCTCTGATGAAGCGAGTGAGCTTTGTTCACCAGGCAGGGCTTGCCCTTCTGCATGCAGCACCGTTATCTGCTTCAAGTGCTTTTCAGATAGTCTTTCTTCAGGTGGAAATCCCAGAAGGCCAGACATCAATGCTTTGAATTATACAACCAGGTTCTGCTTTCCACAGTGAGGGGTCAGCTCCCTGCCAGCAAACTCATTTGTAACACTGCGCTTGTAAACTCCTGATAAAAGGCTCTGATGGAACAATGCTTTGCTGGGTACCAGCAATAAAACTGCATGGCCTCCTTTTCATTATTAAAAGCTTCCAAAACCCTACCTCTTCAGACTATGATTCAGTGTGTGGATAGATGCAAACCTATATGGGTAAGGTTTACTGTAAAACCTGAGTTATTTCTAAATGTTAGCAACCTAAAGGAAAATATCTTAACACAAATCTACAGAAGAATGTCAATGATAGCATGAAACGTTAAGTACATGTTCCTTGCCATGTTTTTCATAGGATTTCAGTGCATTGATTCTGACCACAGGGATCAAGAACATCAAAAGAACAGTATGAGGGGAAAGGAAAAAAAATTATCTTATTCCAGGGGCTTGCCTTAAATACATGACAGAGGTTATCACAAATAATTAGGCTGATATTTGCTTCAAGTTACAATTGCCTTTTTTAAATTTCTACTCCCATTGCAGACTGTTTAATGGGGTGACATATACCACAAAAACTGCCTCCAAGACATGTGAGATTGTTTACATTCAGGTGCCAACGCCACCCTGGAAGCAGCCAAGCAATAGATAAAGGATGATTTGGTTTGAGGTAAACAAACACACACAAAAGAGCAAGCAAATAAAATAGAAAGAAAAATTTAAAAATTAAAAAACAAACCAACACAATAAATCTGGCAAAATTTAAAGTGAATTCATGGGATGGTGAAGAATCAATGGGTAAGTTACCAGACATCAGCCACATGAGACACTATTGTATATGCAAGGGAGGCCCTTGAGACATCCTTTGAGATTGGATGCCACAGATCTGTAAGCACAGCCTTAAGTGTCACTGGAGCAGGGCTCCTCCAATCACATAGCATCACCAGAAATGCCTGGACATTTCTATGCACAGCAAGTGACTGCAAGCTGGGGCAGTCCATGTCCAAGAGTATGCACAAAGCTTGGATTTGCACACAGTGATGGTGAAGACAGATCTCAGTTTAAGCTGTTATTTGCTATTTCTGTTAAAAGTTAGATTTGGTAGCTATATTGACAGAAAATTCAAGAGAGCTGTTGAGATACTGGAACATGTCCAGAGAAGGGCAATGATGCTGGTGAGACACCTGGAACACAGCCCTGTGAGAAGAGGCTGAGGGAGCTGGGGTTGTTCTAGCCTGGATAAGAGGAGGCTCAGGGCTGACTTCATTGCAGTCTACCACTACCTGAAAGGAAACTGTAGCCAGGTGGGGGTCGGTCTCTTCTCCCAGGCAACCAGCAACAGAACAAGGGGACACAGTCTCAAGTTGTGCCAAGGGAGGTATAGGCTGGATGTCAGGAGGAAGTTCTTCACAGAGAGAGTGATTGGCATTGGAATGGGCTGCTGAGGGAGGTGGAGTCATCATCTCTGGAGGTGTTCAAGAAAAGCCTGGATGAGGCACTTAGTGCCATGGTCTAGTAGATTGAATAGGGCTGGATGGTAGGTTGGACTGGATGATCTTGGAGGTCTCTTCCAACCTGGCTGATTTTATGATCATTTCCCCACCAGTCTGACTCTCCTGAGCAGCCAAGTAATTTTCAAGCAGATCATTGGTCCCCGAGTGCAGAAAGTTGGTACAATCGTACGGAAAAAAGGAGAAGTAAAGGCTAAGCAATACACCCAGAAGACACTTCTAACACTTCAAGAAAGATGATTTATGATGGAGAATGGATAAGAGACAGGCCCTTGAGATAAAGGTCTCCCTATTCCTTATAAGTACACTCCCTTATAGATACACAAAGAAATCTCAGGTGTTGAATACATTGAATCTTGCATTGCATGTTCAGACCAAGTGTTTATCTTGTCCTCTGATTAATAAACTAGCAAGAAGATTTCCACTCCAGCCTAACAGAAGAGCAGTTCTTGACATAGAGAGTGATTTGCCATTGGAATGGGCTGCCCAGGGAGGTGGTGGAGTCACCACATCCAGAAATGTTCAAGAAAAGACTGGATGAGGCACTTAGTGCCATGATCTAGTTTATTGGATAGCACTGGGTGACAGGTTGGGCTGGATGACCTTGGAGGTATCTTCCAGCCTGGTAGATTCTATGATTCTATCATTCTGTGTCTCCAACACTCCTTTAGCATTACTGGCACTCACAAATCCTCTTTCATTGTGTCTACATAGTCACAAATCCACTCATGGCATTATCATGCTCAGCTCTCAAATATTACCACAATAAAGAGAAAGCAGCTCAGAGGACACACAGCCAAGCTTCTCCTTTGGCTGCCCAGATTGTATTGCAAGCCCAGGGCAGCAACATTGTGCTAGGCTCTGCATAATGCCTTGCTTTGCACACACAGTTATCACAGCACAGGAATGCCCTCCTCTCTAACCTAGGATGACAGTGCAACTGCATTACACATCTTACTTTCACATCCAGCTCCACAAGGCACACAAAGGTCTAGTCAGTGTCAGTGCACTGACACACAAAGAGTTTTAAAACACCAGCTGCCTCAAGATCTGCTAAAGATCATTCTTCTAGGGATGCTCCTAGGTGTCTACACTTGCAGCTTGTACATTTATTTGTGAAATCCCAGTAGGAGAGACTAGCATTTACAGAGAGCAGACAGGTACCCAGCAGTGACTGCATGTATAAAAGAAGTCCTAAAAGTCCCGTCTCCTTGGTCTGAACCTGAAACCTGCAGAATCAAACTCAGGCATGGCTCATTTAATCCACAAAAACTTTGAAATAGATGATCCATGCATGTCCAGAGACAGTATCACCATAGTTAAAGCAGTGCTTGTTGTGGTGCCTATATCTCAAGGATCAGCTTTAGTAGTCTGTTTGGGCCGTGGAAATTTCCTGACAGGTTTCCACCTCAGGCTGAATTTTGGAAAACTTCCAGCAAAATCATGTAACTGCTTTGTTGTCCATGTTAAAAGACAAAAAAAACCAAACAAAACAAATGGGAAAAAAAAACCCCAAGGAAACAAAAGAGCAACCACAAAACAGCTCCTTCAAGGTGACACATTGAGAAGTTCTGCTTTTTCAGAAAAAAAGAAAAAATCCTACATGCTCCCTTTGAAGAGTGAGCTTGCTTTTGGAAAGGTATTGAATTTTCCTGTTTCCATGAGAAACTCTCAAAGTTTTCACAATTTCCAAACTGGGAAGATTCCCATTTTACACATAACCACTGAAGGCTTATTTGGGTTTGGCAGCTGAATGGTTTGCAGATTCCATCTGGACTGAGCATCCTCTGCCCAGAGCCACAGAGGCTAAGCAAAGCTTCTGCTGAAATCTCTCCCACCAGCTGCTCAGGGTCACTTGTGATACTGGCAGAGTTCCTGCAGGCATTCAATATGCAAGGTACTTTATTTCAGAAAGTGGCAATATGACCCATCATTGCATATTGCCATGCCTCCAACAATGATTTTAAAGCTGTGTGGAAAAAACAAGTTTGTGCCTAGCAGGAGTTAGAGCTATTTATTAGTATACCACAAAGCCTTCATGACACTCAGTAAAAATAGAAATCTACAGTATAGATTACACATGAGAATAAGGAGAGGTTAAAGGAAAGGTTGTAGATAAGTACCTGTCTCCATGGACTCTGCAGAAAGCTTTGGGTGCTCAGCTATGATGACACTTGCAATTCACAAATCTGAAGCTAGAGAAAATTTCACCAAAGTATCTAAAAGAAATAGAAAATTAACAGTTTTTTAAAGATAACTGAGTTAGGAACATGCATTCACTTTTAATCAAAAGAAGTAGTATTGGAGCAAAACTCAAGCAATCAAAACTTTCTGTGATTCTGCCTTCCATCCCTTCAGCCTATTCAATTCAAGTTCCTGTGGAAGCTTCTCCATCTGTGCTGTTCAGTAAGTGTAAAAGCTTGAGAAGTTTTGACTCAGGAAAGATAGTTGTGTCGAGGGTTGTTTCCTTCTTTGTTTGCCTGGTTGGGGTTTTGGGTTGGGTTTTTTTAGTACATAAGCACCTAGCTGAGAAAGGGCTTGCTCAAGATTCTGCAAACATCTAGTTCCTACAAAGTATGCTGAGAAGCTCAGCAAAATATAATAATATAAATAATATGAAATAATACATAATTATAATTCCTCATACTAGTAATTTGATATTTTTCCCTTCCCAGATTATTCATTTCCCTTCAAAATAATTTGAAGCTTTGAAATTTAAGCTGTAATCAGTCAAATTACTCTTGAAAAACTTAAACTTTTTTTTACTTTTACTTTATCTAAGCATGCCCTCCAACCCACAGTGCTGCAGGGAATGCAGGTCTTCCTCTTAGGGTAAATCTCCTCCACATACTTTTGATTAACTACCGAAACTTGCAAGAGAACACGTTCCATGATTTAGAGGCTAATCACATAGGCTTTCCCCAGTCTATACTCTGAATGTTAAGCTCCTTGGACCATTCCACAGCCTTTATCAGGATCGGTCAAATTTCTCTCTCCACTAACTCTAGAATCCAGGTAACCATTTTAACACAAGAGTATAAAATGGGAATTAAATGCATGCTAGTTTTGGTGGCTTCAGAAGTCAAGATACTAATTTTCATTTAATGTTTAGGGTGACGGTGCAGATTCCAGTCCACTGAGAGCTCACAGTCATCATGCCTTTCCAACTTTTATAATTCAGACTTTCTATGACTTATGTCCAGCCAATCCTGAAATTGTATATTCCTTGGGAAGAAACACTGTGCAAATACCAAACTGTAAGGAAGGGATCTCAGAAATTTCTGTTCCAACTTCATCAGTGTTACACAGACTTCCTCATTTATGAAATGTCACTGATGCATGTCAGGATTTAGTCTGTTGGCACATCATATACATACAATTCAGTTAAAACCCTGAGAAAATTCAGAGTGAGCCTCACATTAAAGCATTTGGGAAATTGGCCTCCCATTCCATCTTCATTTCATGACCTCCTTGCCTTAGAAATACCTTTAGTGACCCAGCTAGCAGCAGCACACAAATGTCTTTAAAAAAAATTAGGAGGACATTAGTGTGGGCATTGCTCATTCTGTCTCTCTAGTTTATCCTAGCTTACATCAAGCCTACTTGAACATATTTCCAAATATGTTCCAAAGCTCCTAAAAATTCCCAACATCTCAAAATATGCAAATTTTTCCTTTTTAATAGTCTTTCCCTTTTGCACAGATATTTTTACTCTAAAAGAATGTTTTATAGTTTATCACACATTTCCAAGATTTTTAGTGTTTTCAATAGGGATATATGAAAAGAACAATATCCTACTGAAGCCAGATAAATATTTCAGAGATGTCCTAGATTCATGGGTCAAAAAGAGTACAGATATATCTGGAGACTGTGAACCCAATTGCTAATGGCCTCTCCATCAAAACCTGATCAGAGCGATAACCAGGCAAGAGCTGAAGCTCTCATTTAACTGACACGTGTTCTAGGTTGCACTGCGGAAGTGTCAAGCGTGAAAGCAGGGCAATATCAGAAACAGTATCTTACCAATATCCTATTAGCAGGAAAGAAAGATACCCTGAGAACAGAGCCTGTTATCTACAAAAAACCCAACCAAATTAACAGGAGATAAGAAATAGGGAATTGGATAAGGTTCTAAAAGAATAACAAAATTAAATGCAAAGGTTATTTGCTGTTGATACCTTCATACTGTAAATATAGAAGTGAGAAAGAACTTCCAAGTTCTAATGTTTGCAAATCTTGCTCAGGGTTATAGATGGAACAATCTCTGTGCTTTTCTTTCACATTTAAGAAGTTTCTTTATTTTTTCAAGAAAGGATTCTAAAACCTTTGAGTAGTCTGCACTATAACATCCATTCTTTTGTAAATCACTTGATTTTAAGATCACATTTTTAAAAACCATATTCATTACACAGTAGGACTAAATAGAAATACTTATTTGATCTCTGGACTCTTCAAGATTCATTCATTGTTATTTAAGATGCTTGAAAACCAACTATTAACCTGCAACTTTTCTAGGTTAGTGAAAGTTTATAGTATTTGCTTTTTTCCTAACAATTAGTTGTCATTGTAATGGTATCACAATACAGATTTAAAGCTAGAACTCTCCCTCACAGTGGATATATTAGAACTGATACTCTGCTTATTTCTACTAGAAATCAGCAAGTAGTGTTGTAAGCTGAGATACTAACATATCCCCTGGACCTAATGAGATCAGACATGCATAAAAGCCTCAGAGCAGTATTCCTTAGAAGAACAGCAATTTCAGAAATACCATATCAATTCACCTACTTATATTTGCACTATGACAAGTTCAGCACCACTAAAATAGTCATATCAAAAGCAGGATGTATTCAACAGGTGACTGTTGTGGTAGGCCTAAATAGGCAGAACATGCCCTGGCTTGCCTAGACATGTTTTTCTGCTCACCCTCTTTCTGCTGATGGGAGAAGCAACCACAGGAAGGAAGACAAAGAACCTGGAGCCACTGAGTCTAGGGACCCTGGCTTGCTCAGACTTGTTTTGCTTCTGTTTACATCCCCGGGTAAACAAGGTACACACACTTGGCTTGTGCTTGCCTCATGCAAGGGCTATGCTGTTCCCAAATCTGGGTAAAGCAAGCCTATGGCTTCACCTAACACAGTGAAGCTTGTCTGACTGCCATTCTGATTGGCTATTTTTTGTCCAAAGGTCCATTAGTCTTGGGCTGTATTTATAAAAAGAGAAGAGCAGGTAACACAATATGCTCCTCCATTGTATGCATGCTTGCTGCTGCTGCTATTGCTCTCTGCTTCTGGCAGTGTTATGCCTTACTGCCTTATTGCATCCTACCTACACAGGAAGCCTTAAGCTCTAGATAAACCTAGCTTGACACAGATTGTCCAGAGGGACCAGGATAAGGTCAGAGATCATCTGTCTCCTTTCCCCAGCATCCTGTGAAGCAACAGAAGCCTCAGCAGCTGACAAGGCATCAACAGAACTCCCTGAAAGTGTTTGGGTGCTGTCTGAAGCTGTAACTAGCCCCACAAGTCAGGGACTTATTTTTGTGAATAAATATTCAAAGCCTCTCTTTAAGAAATTCTGCAACTAGATTCTATCGTGCCTTTCTGCCTTAGTAGCAACTCTTCTGGTGGGAAGGAGGTGTAACTGAAACTAAGAACCTCTTTCCAGTTCCAATGTTTGCATTTGCTAGTTATTAGTGTTCTAGTTTTGCCTGCTCCCTGTGTGTATAAGTATCCAAACCATGTGTTTTGAATACTGCAAATAAGTTTTCTGAGATTTAATATTAATAAACTTCTATTGTAATTTAGTTTATAATTCCAAGCAGTAATACGACATTAAGAATTCTATTCAACATTTGTATACGTGCAGATCAGAACAAAGTCCCTATGCATCACAGGGGTTTAGAGACACAAAAAGAAACTTTGCATTTAGCCCAGTGTTAGTATGGCCTCCCTTTGAACAGAAAAAAGTGATACATACTCATCAGCCCAGATCACCGTTCATTCTCCCATACTTGAAAAAGGCAAAGGAGTCAAGGAACCAGTGGAGAATAGGGTCCAAACATTACTGGTCATGGGCCCAAGAAATGTCCCATTTTATAAACCAGAAGCAAACATTACCATCTAGAGGATCAGACACCATCCTCCAGCTGGCTTTCTGTTCAAATGTAAACCATAACACCCAGATTACTGTCTAAATCTCAACATCCTTGAGCAGACTCACCAAGTTCCAGACACAGAAGAAACTCAGAGATAAAAACCAGGCAGGATTAAAGCTCTTTCATCCAAATTTGGCACAAGAACTATAACCGAAAAAAAACCACCAAAACCAAACCACAAATCCTAAGAAAATAAGTAGGCAAGGCATGTTTTGAGTAAAAGGTGAGTAGGGCAGACTGAAGCCAGGACCCACACGGCACAATGATGAATGACCAGAAAATATATTGTGATAAGTTTGACCCTGTATCACTGCAACTCAAGATAGTTTCCATATCAAAATTGAACTCAGGTAGGAAACAGGGTGGGGAGAATTAATTGGCTTTTTTGTGAAAGTGGCCAATTTTAGCAGATTGCAATTGTTCCTGGGATGTAAATCTATTTCTCTCTCCAGATAACACAGAGAACAATTACTTACAGAGAGAATGCTTTTAAACAGCTATCTTTGACAGGCTAGGCCTCAAGAATAGCTTATTGCATTGACTCCCAATAGCAAGAAAAGCTTATTATTTACACCAGGAATTCTGTAGGATAATATACTAACTTCTCACGTAGCAACAAGCTTCAGAAATTCAAGTGAATTTTAAATACATAAGCTATGTTTCACTCAGCTGCGTGCAATGATCTTAGTAGATTATTCTGACTTCAGAGTTATTTTAAACATAGCTTGTCTGGTTACAACAGTTGTGCAAAGGTACCAGGGATGAGCTTGTCTCATGGAACAGGCTGAAGGAAAGGCATATTTTCCTTCAGTCCTTTCATTGCTTACAGACAGAAAGCTACACGAATTCGCATCTCAGCTCTTCCAACGTTCAAGATACGCATGGACAAAGGAAAGTCTGCTGAATGCTCAGTTCAGCTGTTAAATGCAAAGACAACAGTGGAAGAATTGTACACAATTCCCAAAGTGTAGATTTCAAGAAAGATTGATGATGAATAAATTTTGTTGTACAGCTGTGATGTGCACTGTGGTTTAACAGATGAAAAACCTTTTATTTGCACACTTTAAGGATGATGACCTTTGATGTGATGAGGAATGGTATGTGTCCTAACATTCACATGCATGACCACCGCACGTCCCTGCTCACTATAGGGAAGGATGGACAAGATGACTTCTGAGAGTCACTTCCAACCTGATGCAATCTGTGAATTATGTAGTAAAGAGGCTTTTATTTCATTCTTACTTTCTGTTTTTAAGCTTTTTTAGTGGAAGAAAAAAGAAAAACCAGCTAAAAAATACCAGAAATCACAACTGAACACTACATGAGCAGGCTACCATGAAGATACAGTCAAGCTTGACATCTCAAAGAGCATCACTGAAACAGATATAGTGAGTCTCTGCAGAAGCTATCACTGCTGTTGGCATGGTTTCCAAAGCACATTTTATTTCTTGTTTTGTGGTCTTCTAGCCCATTTTCCACAATGAATTTCTTTGCAAATCAGGACTTTGGACTATCTCAGTAGCTCAGAGGCAAAACTAAAAGACAGCTGCTATATATCAATATCAGTACTCAAGTTTCTTTTCCTGACTATATAGATGTTTGTCTTTGTTAAAAGTATACACTGAAGAGCCTGACAATGTGAAACACACCATTTAATTATAAGTTAATCCCTTCCCCATATTAATCTACATTTCTTCATAAAAAGACTACAGTTTCTTCCAGTCTTTCTATGGTTTATCACATATTTTCATTTCAAGTGAGGGAAATTTGAGACTAAAAATGTTTCAGATCCTTTCTCCTGTACTGTAGTGTTCAGTTCTGGTCTTCAAGCAGTATTGCAGTGCCCTGTAGCTATCTTAATTCCTGGCTGTCAACTAAATACTTGCAGAAGTCCAGAAGTTGTTGTACATGTTTTGGATTGCAGCCCATACTAGATCCATTTGTTTCCGATGAGGAGCAAATGTTTAGATCTAGAAGAAAAATGTTCTGTGACAGAAAGAGGAGCAACATTTGCTTTCATTACTTAGTCTGACTGCTTTTCTGTACTGCAGATAGAAATAAATCCTTGTAGCTGGAGGAGAATAAATTAAGAGAGGAAGAAAAATTTGGATGCAAAGAACAGCCCTTAAAGTAACCAGAAAGAAAATAACACTCCGTGCAGCAGATCCAAATGAGGATGAGATACGCATAACTAGAGGCAGTGATACAACAGAAGATAAAGACTAATAAAGGATCATGTTTCAGCATAGCTGCAAAGAATGAGTAAAGAAGACTTTACAAAAAATCTATCCCTGATATACATCCAATCATGCATATAAATGTGTTTTTATTTTGTAACACTACAGTACTTCAAATGTTTCATGAGTTGTGAAATTTAACAACAGCTATGTTGCTTTAGGCTGAATCTGTTGGGTTTGCCTAAAATTGAGCCCAGCACAATGTGTGGCATCTCAACTCAATGCACCATTCACATGCTAACATTTTCTCTTGTTAATATGCCTTTATGAACTCACTATCAGTGGAAAGGAATTAAACTAATTATTTGTTTGCTATATTTGACCATTCCTCAGTATCCTTCAGGAACTACATGAAGCCTAATGCAAACTTCTCTGTAAAATATCTTGGTCACTTCTTCATGCACACTTCTGTGGCTACTGTCTTCTACAGACATGCCAGTTAAAGCCTAAAAACCTTTTAAGACTTTGGGAATGGGTACTACAGTATGTTAATTTATTGAAGAGAAGTAACAAGCTTTACAACAGGAAATCACACAACATCAAATTTTCAGGTGTAGATGGTACAACATCTTCACAGATCTATCAAAGAAATAGAGTTAATGCAGGCAAATTACACTGTTGTTCATTAATGCTTCTTTCAACACAGCTTCAGAAAGTTACCATTTTAGTCTATAAGAAAAGGGAAGATAAAACATCTAAAAGCTTCTATAGAAGAACCAATTTAAGGTCCTTAATGTATGTTTTGTCACACACTAGAACATGAAACATAAGGAGTCTTAATTTCAGTTTAACAGATGATGCTTGTGATTAAGGCAATTGATACAACCTTCAACTCTTATAAAAGAAGTAGCTAAAAGGAACTATTCTCGATTAGGCACACAGAGGAGAAGCCTGCCTGGAAACCTAAACAGTTCTAGAAATACATGCTGGTAAAGCAGTATTCTTAACTTGTAGATGTAAATATAGTAACTCAACATTCTTCCTGAGAACACAGAGCAAGCTGGTGACCATAAAATTGCACTCCAGCATCACTGCCAGAAAGCCCAGAGAATTGCTCCCATATTGTCATGTTGGTAACTCTACCTCCACAGCTTATTTTAACACACAGTTTGAATACTGTTCTAACAGTAGTGCTGAAGTTCAGGCTATGGAGATTGAATTTACTAGAGAGGTGTGGGGAAATGGGGAATAGGCAGGGGGGAAACCAGCAAAAATATTAGCACAACATAAGGCCACATTCTGATTGGAACTGTACTATACACATGCATTAGCCCCAGTGGCTTCAGAGTAATTACAGAAGGTTGCTAAAATTAGCATCTTGCCCATAGCACCGAGCAAATTAGAAACGCATAGACACGGATGAAAGGAAAGACAGAAACTGAGAGCAGCAAGATACTGCCCCCATCAAGTCTTTGCTGTACTGCTGTGACAAGCTAAAAAATCTCAGAGAAAAAAAACATTCTATCCCAACCACTCTCTGGAAACCTGAACAAAAGAGTGCTGGACTGGAAGGTACCTTTTCACAAAGGAAGAGAGTGTAGTGGAGAGCTCAGAAAGCCTTTCAGGAGAAGAAAGGCAGTGAGTTTGCCTTCCAGGCAGGTTTTTGCAAGATCCCATCATTCTATTTATAACGCCACATGCCATGTTACATTACATCACACCATGGGAGATGCACACCAGATGCAACAAAACACATTAGAAACACTGTGGATTCTCTCCAAAATAAGTGCCCAGAGCTCATAGTAGTGGCTTAGAGGTAAATTTTCTAGGAAGGATATGAAATTTCTTGGCAAAACCTTGTAATCTACAGAGCTCACTTCCATATTCTGCCAGCTCAGCACTTAAAAGCTCACAGCATCTATCAATATCTCCCCATTTTCATGCCTACTTTTTTCATTTGTTAATCTTGTCTTCTCCTCTGAGAAGAAACTGCAGCACTGTTTTTCCTTTATTTCATTGTCTACCTAGGAACCCATTCAGAAGCATCCTATTTTGCACCATTAAAGCAAATAGCCACACCAAGATTATTTATAGCATTTGCTTTACTCTGATTTGGGCTGGAGTCCTCTTAAAGTAGAATAGGCAACACCAGTTAAGACTCACCTCTACCCACTACATCTGCAAATATAATTTATAAAACAAGACAAAGATTCTATCAAGGCAGGGAAAGAGTTGCATAAAATGCATCTGAAAAGAAGCTTTAGGAGCTCTGGATTGGTGTAGAATCAGGATAAGATTGGATTCAACTGAAGGAGAGATGTGCCATCTCTTTCCACAGCTTGTCCACATACAAAAATACTTCACATGGGTATCAGTTATGTTATTTAGTCGATGATACAATTTAAAATTAATTTTGAAATCCTTATTGAATGCATATTTCAAAATGGGTTTTGTTTGTTGTTGGTTTGGGGTTTTTTTTTTGTACTATGTGAGTGCATAGCTGATGATAGAATGGTTTGGGTTGGCAGAGACCTGTAAAGGTCATCCAGTTCAACCTCCTCTTCAATAAGCAGGGACATCCTCCCCTACCTCAGGTTACCCAGAGCCCTGTTGAGCCTCACCTTGAATATCTCCAAGGACAAGGCCTCAACCACTCCCCTGGACAACCCTGATAGAAAACCGTGTCACAACAAATGTGCACAGTTTACATGGGACACTCAGTTGTTATTCTCTAAGTTTTGTATGATGGACATTGTGAAATTATTGGTATTTGTTTATGTCTCCATTCTAATTTAAATTCCCAGAGACTCAAATATATTTGATAGAAGCAATAACAATTTATAGAGTGCCCTTCCCTCTTCCCCCTTCTTTCCAAAAGAAAAAAAAGAAAGGCATTAGATGTAGAGAGAAACAAAGGTAAGCACACCCAATTAAATAATCTCACTCTGATTTGGAAGTTAAAAAGAAGAAAAATTTAACAATAAATTTAAAAGGTGTCTGAGGTAGGGAAGTTACAAAGGTATAGGGAAGGGAAAACAAATTCAAAATGTGTAAATGCAACCTGATTTTGGTGGTGATGGCCACGTGGTAAGACAAAGAGAACCAGGAACAGGATGGTGATGCTGGCAAGCAGGGAGTGCAGAGAAAGCAAGAGAACAGGAAGTCCCCCTGCTTTTATAGGCCTTTAGACAGGAAGAGGGAGCGAGCTAACCATCACCTGTTAGTGTTCAGACCCACCCGAGGAGGGGTCAAGACCAGCTAGGGTCAGGTTCAAGTTCACTCCCCCTGGAGGGTTAACTCTGTACAGTTTACTACAGCATTTTTTAAAGGAATTTTATTTTCTATAGTGCGCCAGAGCCACGTGAAAGGTAGAAAATGTGGAAGTAGAAGTTTTTTCATGACTTCAGTAAATGAGTAAGGATGCTTATACCATCATATAACAAAAGTTCCATTAGGAAGCAAGAAAGGGAAGCAAACCCAGCATTATGCAAGGAAAACCAAACAAACAGGTTTTAGAGATAGTCTGGAAAAAGCAGCAGCAGAATTTCACTCTGACATTTTCAGAACATAAGGCATTATCTGTATTTACTCTGGTGAGTCAAGTAGCCAACCATGAGACTTAGTTCCCAGCGCCTATTTAGTTAGCTGTCTGAGATAAGTGGGGTTTAGTGTGCAATGTTTGTTGATTCTAAGCATAAAAGGATCTCATCTCTCCACTTTAGTTAATAGGATTATATATGCTGGGCAATTTGCAGTGTGTCAGAATGCCACATTGAAATCTTTACTGCAGTAATTGTTTTGTCTGCAGATTTTGAGTCACAGTCATAGACAGTTTTTGCCCAGGGCTTGCCTTATGGAAAAATAAATAATGCTTTAGGCTGCTGAGCAGAGCAAGTGAAAGTAGTCGTTCAAGTTAACAAACTGATTGCAAAGCTATCTAAAGCTATACCTACCTACATTGCACGTTGCCCGAAAACATATCCGAAGAAAGTAAGTGGTGATCCCGTGATGACAGACAGGATCATGACAACTTTCGTGAGGAAGTGCCCTGTCTCATTGCCAATTTCCTGGACCTTTCCATTACATCAGGCCTCCTGCTGCAAGTTCACTAGAATGGAAAAGCCCCAAGGAAGCAATGATCCGTCGCCGAGTGAAGCATTAGACAACAGTGCATATCCAGAAGTGTATTGAGTCAAGGCCGATGCTTTTTTCCCCCCCCTGTTCTTTATGTTTTATGTTTTGGGAGACAAAAAGGGATACAGGGGTGCTCTGGACTAAAGGCTGATATTTGAATCTGAGACTGTACATCCCCTGTTGTTTGTGCAGCTGCTGCTGCAGCAGTTCAGTACCACTTAAGAATGATATTTAAGACTCCTACTATGCTTGTATCCACATCAGCACTTGAAGGTGACAAAGCCTCTTAAAAAAAACAAAATCTGTACTTTCTGCACAGACATAAAGGAGACTGAATTGGTGCCTGCAACAATTTCAGATCTGCACTCTGTTGTTATTTCTCTAGCAGGATGATTAGGACAATGCACTACACCCTCCTGCCTCTCCCCATGCCAACTTCACCCAAAGCACACACTGCACACCACCAGACCAGGTGGAAAGCACAGGCCAGTGACAGAGTAGTTCTCAGTCAGACTTATTCCTCTAGCTCTCTGTGCACATCTCTGAAATAGGATCCTACAGACAGCAGAGTTAGGGATTTTCAGTGCTTCCTACAGGTTGACCAACTGTCACACTAACTCACTGGTTAAATTTGTAACCAGCTAGTGAGACTGCTAGCAACAGAAGAGAGCTACTTCTCAGTCCACAAAGCTAGAATTCCTAGAGGACACCAAAATGCAGTTGAGCTATAAACCACTGGGTATTTTCTTGATTTCAATGGTCAAAGAAGAGGGAAGTGTCCATTAAAATACACCATGGTTCTCTACCAGCTACATGTATTACTTAAAATAAATAGGATCATTTGTCATTAAGCTCATCATTTACTGGCATCAGGCTGCCCTACAGCTAGTTTCACTAGGTCTATCAGTTTCCTTACAGTAACACTGAACTCATGGATTTAGGTTGCCAAATTTTGAGAGATGGTGATGCCCAGTGCAAATTGCCTGGTGACAGCCTCATGGGCCGCTCCTGGCTTGTGGGCAGAACCCATTCTGGCTCAAAGCAAGAGGCAGCAGCACTACAAGCTGCACAGTCCTTCTACATAAAGGAAATTCATGGAGGGTCTCCACAACAGGATTTCTGTAGAAAGCATCCTACCTCAATTTTCTTCTAGGTTGTTAACGTCTTTGTTCCAACTGCTACTGTACAACAACTTAGCTCATATATTCACAGATCATCACTCTATAGCTCACTCCTTTCAACCAAGCAGATTTGTTTCACAAGTACAATAAAACTTATGTTTGTAGCCTGCCAGCCCTTCCCTGTATTTTCTCTTGCCCCTTTCTCAAACACATTCCTCAGACCCTCTCTCACTCAGGCTCCCCTCTCCTGGGGGAAACATGAGGATAGCATGCTTTTACTGTGAATTATCAAGCTTTAACATGGCTCTCAGAACTCGTACCGAGGCCCTTCATATCCTTTCTCCACATACACAGACTGTAAAGACAGCACACAGCATGTCTTTCCAAATGGAGGAAAGAAGTAACAAATCCAGCCTTTGCAATGAGGCTCAATCATGCAATTCACACAAAAAAAGGTGCTGAAAGGTGTCTTGCATAAGGGCTCTTGAAATGCAGCCTCCTACTTAGACATGCCTGGAGCAAGCTTCCATTTCACTCTCATGTCCAGATAGAACAAGATATTAAGAAAATTGATGTCACCGAGGTCATCAGTTTTGTCTGAGCTCTGTCCCCAAGGACAAGGGGCAATATTATAATGTCTGACAACCTGAGGAGGATCTAAAGTTCACAGGATACTTGAACAACTGGTGGAAGCCTTCTTACAATTGTCCTGTCCATTTTAGAAGAGGTTATTAGCAGAAATCACTGAATTATTATTTTAATGGAAGTCTGGTTTGCTACTGCTCCTGTTTCATCAGAGTCAAGATTTGCATTTCTATCAGACACCTTTAAGTGACAATTAGTCAGGAGCATATGAAAATGTGAAAGGATCAACACAACCTTAACCTACATCCAACAGGTCCTAAAATGGAGATTAAAAACTTGCTTCTGTCCACTTAGCTCTTGCACAATAAGATCTCCTTAGCTGCTTGTCACTGACAACAAATAAAATAGTAATATATATATATATATACACACACATGACCTCCTGTGGTATTTCTAGTTATTACAATTGCCATAGAAATGTTAACTGTTTGGGGAAATGTTGAGGCAAATAGGATTTTAATTTTTTCTAGCTACCATCTATGGCTGCAGAAAGAATACATAAATGGTTTAATACATCTTTTCCAGTCAGTGAATAAGCCATGATAAGGTAACAGTTGTTAGAAGGTCTTTCCTCTGATCAAACCCAGCTAGATCTCTGTCAAAGGCGATGTTTTTTTTTTACCAGCAGCTCCTGCACTTACATAATTTAGTTCCTAGTCTTTTTCAAGGCAGTTCCTATTAACCTCCTAAAACATGAGGCTTCATCTTACGTGTGGTACAACCCAGAAAGAGGAAGCACAGTAGGAACATTGGCCCTGCAATGAGACGAGCTGATGGCAGACTTCCCTGGCCACTGCAGTGGCATGTTTTGCCTCTCGTCAAGGAGATGTAGCCACAGGCACAAAGCCAGTGAACTGCGTGGAGCAGTGACTAATAGCAAGCTGAACTCAAGCTAGGAAATATTTCGCATGACTAAGTACTACTTCAATAGGAAAATAAACCTTTAACAGGAACCACCCAAACCCACTTGTCTCCAATATAATATGATTCCCATTGCAGAACGTGAGTGCTCTGCAGTACAAAGTGGGAAAGGAGTATTGTGGCCATGTCGAGACTCAGGCAAGTTAACATCATTTCTTAAGGGCCCATGTGCCAGCAAGGCTGCATGCACTGTCACCACATGCAAAATAAAAAACAGAGTCTGATCTTTTTAATTGCAGTTGATACTTTTAACTGCTTGAGAAGGTGAAGTAAAAAGCATGCACATGCTCATTTGACAGATGGAAACCTCAGGAAGCAGTTCAGCTTGCATATCTGAGCCAGCATTCAGACATCCAGGCTACACAGAGACAGTTCATTGGTCACACAGAAAATCCACAGTCGAGAAGTGAATTCCTAGATTTGGTGATTCTGAGGCCCAGCCAGCACCCATGAGCAATATTAGAGTAACCATCAAGTCTACTCCTGCCTAACCAGCCACCAAGCCCCCCAGCCTTCATCCCCTTCCCACTCACCCAGTATGCACTATGAGAACACACCAGTGACGATAAGAGGAAGATCCCTCTGCTCAGTCAGGCACAGCTTTGAGCTTCTGCTTTTCCTGGAGTGGCTTAAAAAAGAGAGTGGGCAGAGAGGGCAAAGTGGTCACACCTGGGGTGGGAGGAGACTCCAACAGAACCCAGGTGCTCTGGGTATGAGGGAAATGGGGGAAAATGCAGTGTGGAGTGGGAAAGGGGAGGTTGTGCTCCAAAGAGGGAGATGGAGGGGAAAGAAGGAAGATGGGGGGAAAAGATGGAGATGGAGAGGAATGGAGGGAGATGGGGGAGCAGGGAGTTTAAAAAAAAAAAATCACCAAAAAAACAAAACAAACACCCAACAACCAACCAAAAAAACCCAAACAAACAAACAAACCCTGGACTGTAGTGTTTGCATTGAAACCACCCTTTTCATGACCAATCCTTTGTCATTTCTGCTTGGAGTAATAACCAGACATATTCACCAGCTCGCTATGATGGCTGAAGAAGCGCAAATCACATCTAAGGAAAAAATGAGGAAATAAAGAGGAAGACTAAGAAATAAAAGTGAAAAATATAAACCACTACAAATTATAAACATGTATATACAAAGCACGAGGTCTTTTCAGCAAGTTCTCCACGGGATGTGTTCCTGTGTGACCTGAGCTAGATTTTATGGTCCTGCTCTGGCAGGAGGTTTGGACTCAATGATCTATGGAAGTCCCTTCCAACTCATATCGTCCTGTCATTCAGCACAAATTTCTCACATCTTCAGTCTTTATTCTAACTATGCAGTCTCAGCTTCAGGTTTGAAGGCACCATCCAAACAATTACAATGCCAATAGCTTTTGTTCTGTTCTTTATTACTCTGAGGGTTTCTGTTACATGTTTTACTGAATCATTGTTTACAGTACTGTCCTTGTGGACAGCAGTTGATGTTTTCATAGCCAACAACAGCTCTCAAGGTCTCTTAAAAGCTTAAGTATTTATTGATAAGTGTTATAGTTGCCTCATACTTTCTAAGTCATCTTTCATAGTCCAAATAATACATAAGGTTTTTCCTATTTCTCAAAGTACAGCATCACAATAAAAACATTGGGTATATTTGGGGAAAAAAAGGCCTTTTCATTATTTTTATATTAAAAAAAAATCTGTGCTTTTCTTTTAGTTTTAATTCTATTGTAAGCACAAGTGGTACATGTTTGTGCCCTGCTACAGATTATATTTAGGACTTGGAACATTCTAGGCCTCCAATCTCTGACAACACATTTGCCACTTTATCGCAAGTTTCACTCAAACATCCTTTTTAAAAGTACCAACACTTTGAGACAAAGAGTTCACAAACAAAGAAAAAAATACCCAGGATTATTTCCTGCCCTGAAGCATTGAAGTGAACATAGCACAGAAAGTACTCAGCACAGTAAACCACACACAGCAGGGTCAAGAACCCAGATCCCACATACTGAAACCATTGGCACTTACGTACATGGACAGAAGGGACACATCAGCAAGAAATTTGAGATGGACCACTGTTGGGAATGGTAGGACTTTCAGAACTGTACAGTTGCTTGATCTTGACACACTGGAATGTAAGCCATGAGTCTCAGAATGTATAAGCGGAAAAGTACTGAGTTAGGTAAAATAGAGGGTCGAAATGACCTTAGAGACTGTTGCAACAGATGAAACAATGTAAAGCAGGAACTCGCAGGTTTTGTTAATACTTGCTTATCTAGTTGCTAAGGTACGAGGTCTGTCTTGAGGTCTGTACTGAGGTCTGTCTTAATGACCAATTAGGATTTGGCACGATCTTTTAGCTTGTATGTTAAGGTGTATAACCAAGTGCTGAAAGTACAATAAATGGAACTTAGCTTGCATCAAGCTGCTCCCTGTCTCTTAGTCATGGCAGACAACCTATTATCACAACTTAAAATCTTACAACCCATTTATGTATAGACAACAACTTTCCACTTAGCAAAACTACTCAAGTATTTTCACTGTTTAACTTCTTTCTCCTTAATGCTTTAACCCAGGCCCTTGGATACGCAGTCCAATGATCTACCATGAGAGAAATTCCATCTGCACAAAGAGTAAGCAGGCATTTTAGACACCACACATCAGGCATTTTTAGAAATGCTCACATCACTCTGGGTATATTTTGTTATTAAAGTCACTATGTAACCCCCACCGTGAGTCTCCTCTCTGCCATTTTTAGACCTAGGGATCTTCTGGTGGGAGATTGCATAACAACCAGCAAAAGGGGATTCCTAGCTTGACTTAAATCATAATGTACACTTTGCAAATACCAAGATTGCACCTATCTATCATACTACTATTTCCCTGCTATCATATTCCAGGGTTTTGTAAATTACAACACATCAGAGACATGTTGGTCTGTTCCAGACATAAATATAATTCCCAATATCATTGTACTGAAGAGTGCAAGTTAGGTAAAAAGATAGCTAAAGGCAGGAAAGTGAGATTTATGCATACTGCATCCCTCTTAAATACCTGTGAAGTATGTAGCTTCCAGAACTAAGCACTGGTGTAATCCAAATACTAATGCATCTTCATGTCTATTCTAACAAAAGACATTAAGCACACATTAAAATTTGATGATTGTACTTAAGCCATAGCTTCAGCATGAGGCAGGTGTGTCTTACTGGCCCGGTCTCCAGATGCATATCTTTACTATATATTAACCATAAGCCAGAAGAGATGGTGTGATCACCTCTTCTTTCAATCAATGCAGTTGCAATGGGGAGGGAAGGAGCTCCCTTGATGTCAATTCTGGCCCCAGGGCCCAGTGAGGAGAGCAGTCTCACCCATACACCAACCTATCATGTGGACTGGTGAAACACAGGACAACCTGATCCACTGTGGCAATGAAATAATTTCTGTTCAGTGTGACACTCCGATCACTCATGAAAGAAGAAGTTGTTTTGCTGTGAGATTACACATGGGTGCACAACTCCAATAGGTCCTGGCTGGAGCTTGCTTTTTAATTAGTCTACAAAGTCTTCAGATATGGCTGCTAATGTTTTGTTCCACAATCAGATCTCAACAATTCTGTGAAACAAAGTTCCCTGATAGAGAAAGAAAGAAAGAAAGAAAGAAAGAAAGAAAGAAAGAAAG